>OZ026627.1:31106464-31303137 GCA_964020975.1 Hermodice carunculata
ATCAAATATTTTGTAGCGTTTCTTTCAAAACAAAAATTATTGATACTCTGAACATTTAGTCCCTTTTTAAATTGAAATTTGTTCGTATCGTGATTCCCAATGAATGCAAATAAAAATTCCCCCATTATTTCCTATATGTATGGCAATAACATTGGACAAAGTATAATCAATTACACGAAATTACATTTCTGACTTCAAGTTCTGTTGACGATATCGCAGCTAACCTAATTGTGACTGTGTGTCAACAATAGATATTCCAATTTTGTTGATACATACAACAAACATGTATTTACAGGTAATTTGGATATAATACAAAATTCAGTTGTAAAAGATTTGATGGAAAAAAGTACAAAATTCCGGATATGTAAGTGGAACATTGATAGTATTTTGCAGGATACGTGTAGAGCTTTTGATTCTAACCGTATGAAATGAAGAAAGAAAGAAAAAGTAGAAGTTTAGGAATCTGAAGGATGGATGTCAAACTTGCAAAAGGTCTTTAGAAAAAAAATCTATCGTTACATATCTCACTTTAAGACTTTCAGTGTGGTAAATTTGGAGCACTTAAGGTTGCCAAAGCAGCCAAAAAAAACTACAAGAAAGATTTGTAATCACTAACATTTATAAGGCAGGTGCCAATTTTTGGATCATCTGCAACACATATTATCTGGATGTATTGAAAAATGAACTAGACTAAACAATATATCAGTAATAAGAGGAAATGATCTATATAAATTACACAAATAATCCATTGATAATTTGATAGATACACGTAATATAGTACAGAAAAACATGATCCATATTCATAAATTCCAAACCCAACAATGACAGCAAAGAGATTCCAGACTTGCCAAAGCATCAACATTTATCTTTCAATACCAATGTGAAGAAACAAATTTCACTCCTGACTTGAAACAGGCAATTACCCTTAAAAGGCAACTGGTGGTTTTAAACCGGTCCTCTCAATCTTAGAAATATTCACCATTAACTGCAGACACTAGTTCTTTTCCAAAATGTATAGGCCTAACCACCCAAAACACAAATTTCATTACTTTTGCCAAAAATATAAAAGAGACCTCCTAGGCATATCACCTTTTAGTTCTCCCGACTTGTCAGTCAGCTAAGTTTACAGCAAATTAGTAAAGTAGGCCTACATCGTTTTAAGGATGAGATCAAATAAAATCTTAAAATCAAAATTCCTGATGAGCTTTCCTCTTTTCTACTTTTGTATCAGATACCCAAATTACATAAAACCCTTTTAATAATAATAATAATAATAATAATAATAATAATAATAATAATAATAATAATAATAATAGTAATAGTAATAGTAATAGTAATAGTAATAATAATAATAATAATAATAATAATAATAATAATAATAATAATAATAATTTAATTAAAAACCCCGAGGTGCGTGGAAAATGACAATACACAAAAATCAGTTCACAGTACATAAATACAAATAATTAACCCATATGCAATTAAATTATATAATTATAGACATAATTTACAAGAAACCGAATAAAACAGTGAAGCAAATAATATTCAGTACAGGAAAGAATCCACAAGCTAAAAAGAAATAACTAAAGACTGCTGAGCACTAATCTCTGGTGACTGTAGCCACTGCAGCTGGGTCTGGCGGCCAGAGGTGGACACGGCATGGAGAGACCGTAGGCGCTCCGTGCAGTGGACAGCAGCGGCAGCCAGAGCCAGATACCACAAGCCAAAGTCGAATTAAAAAAAAAGCTTATACTTCTCATACATAAAACGTTCAAATATAAATAAATAAGTATGAATTTACGAGGCCCACATCTGTTTAGAAAGCTCGAGTCGGCAGGCGTACAAGAGAATGTTCTATAGACCAGGGTTTAACAAAGTTTTCCTCCATTAACAAAAATCTCAATGAGTCGACTACTCCATCCGAGTTCCTCACTGTTGATGAACAAGCATCTTGAGGAAGAGGATTGCCAAATGTTATATCAATAGGCGAAATACCATGATTAATAATTCTGTCAACCAGAGAATGTGAAACACTGACCCCTTCAGTGATATATTTTGCTAAGAAATGGGAACATAATTTTCTATAGGGAGAGTCCACTTTAAACACACGTGCCAGTAGTGACATCGTCTCTTTTTTAACCATATCATTCACAGGGGCAATATCTAGGGCAGACAATAACTTAGAATGATGAGATCGTATTCCAATTCCAAGAGATTTCTTAATAGTACCACCCTGAGTAGATTCCAGTTTCTGTATTTCAGATTTAGATAGATGTATGGAGTTCAGCCCATTAAGGAGACATGGGGCGCCAATACTTTTCCAAAGATGTGCTTTGACATCCGAGGTGAGACCTGGGTATGACATAGCAACACTACTAAGGCCAGACATAGCTCTGCGGGCAGATGCTACTCTTTTATCCACATGACTTGCAGCCTTCCCGTCACCAAAGAAGGAAACCCCAAGGCTTACTAGGCTCTCGACTGTTTCCAATGGATGACCACAAAGGAACCACTTAGGTTCTTGCATAAGACGACATTTGCCAAAAACAATGCATTTATTTTTTTCCGGGCTAAATTTAAAATGCCACAGTTTGGCGTATTGTTCACAAATATGAACAGGAGCTTGCAATCCAGTAACGGTGGAACTAAATACAGTAATGTCGTCAGCATATGAGTACGAGTTATAAAGTTCACCAACAACCCGTAAACCTACATCAGCAGTTTGCAATTCCAATAATAGGTCATTGGTAAAATAATTTAACAGGTGGGGAGAAACTATACTCCCTTGCCTGGTACCACGAGAACATTTAAATTTGGTACTGTATTTACCCTTCCATTTAACGACGGCATGCAGATTCTGGTACCACCTATATAAAAATATTCAGTGTGATGTAGGCAACTTAGCTATTAATTTATAAAACAGACCTGCATGCCAGATACTGTTGAAACATTTCATAGCATCAAGACTACATGCGTACACTGGAGAGCTGCCTTGATTGAAACACTGTACAATGTCATGAAGAAGGGCACAGCCCATATTAGCACCTCTCCCATTTCGGAAACTAAATTGATTATCAGCAAAGTTATCTTCTGGTATCAGAAACATTTCAAGAATCTTGGCATGGGAAGAGATAAGCGTAATGGGCCTATATCTATTAGGGCTGTTAGGATTTAGTCTACTTTTCTTAAGAACTGGGATCACAATACCCATCTGTGGTACCCGAGGGATAACGTTCCAGTCATAATTGTAGAATACAAGGTAGATAAATGTTTACGAAGTACTTCAGAATTACCATTAGTAAGGTGTTCAGTAGAGATACCGTCACAACCTGGAGAAGTATTACTCTTCAACTTAAGAATGAATGAATTGACTTGGTCAGGGCTGATAGTGACATGACCATAAACTCCCTGATTTTGAGAGAAGAAAGATTCAACCTTAGCAATGATGTCAAGCTGTTTGCTTGAGAAAGGTTTAGTGTCATTCACGACTTGAGAAAAAAAAACTCCATAAACTGCTTGGGTTGAAAAGAAGAGCATGGGTTCCTCTTTTTATGTATTTTTATTCCAAAAAGCACTCTTTTTACGATCTCGGAAATACATATTAAGGGCCTCGTATCTACGGTCAATATGACCCTGTATGCGTTGTCTGGACAACCTACGGAACTCTTTTTTAAGATATTTCATAACCTCATAAACAGCACCTTTATTGGGCGGCCGTTTTTTACCCATAACTGCCACCAAAATTTCAGAAGCCCGGCTTCGGCAAAGGGAAACAGGACTGAAGGTGCGTGCCAGTCATCCACACCCGTCAGGAGCTTTTACGACGGGTCTGGGGCGATGTGTCAGCGACTCGGCGGTCGGTTAGCCGACTTCCGCAGTCACTGGCTTTCCGTCACGGACGACTCGTTCGTGTCAAGTGTACTAGAAAAGGGATACGTGCTACCTCTCAAAGAGCGACCGTGGTCGAGAAGTTGTTGGCAAAGGGAGCCATAGAGAGGGTGAGGGATCACTCTTCTCTGGGGTTCTACAGCCGACTATTCTTGGTCACAAAGAGGGACGGCGGCTGGAGACCGGTCATATACCTGTCTCATCTGAACACATATTTGGAAGTTCCACACTTCCACATGGAAACGCTGGAATCCATTATGAAGGCTCTCCGACCTGGGGGCTGGACCTTCTTCCTGGACTTGAAGGACGCGTATCTCCACGTGCCTATGTTTCAGGGCAGTCGGAAGTACCTATGGTTCAATTACGAAGACCAGGTATTCCAGTTCGAGCTCTTTCATTCAGCTTGGCCACGGCACCTCAGGTGTTCACCTGGATAGTGCAATCCATGGCAGCATGTGTTCACAAGAAGGGCATAAGAATGCACGTGTACCTGGACGACTGGCTTGTCCTAGCTTTAGTTCATCAGGAACTAATCAAGCACAGAGAATTTCTGTTGAAGCTGTACGGGGACTTAGGGCTAGAAGTAAACATCCCAATATCAAATCTCACACCAAAAACAGGTGTTTGTCTTCCTAGGCATTCATTTTGATCTAGTCCGATTCCAGTGCCGTCCTTCAGAAGACAAATGGGACAGACTACAGAGCCTTATCAAGAGGTTCCTGAGATGGACACAGCAATGGCTCGGCAATGGCTATCGCTGTTGGGCATGATGTCCTGATGGACTTGCAAGTTCTGTTAGGACATCTACACAGGAAGCCACTCAACATAGCTCTGAACGCAAAGTGGAACAGGACCAGTTTGTGTCAAATGGTCGAAGTAGGTCCGCAGGACAAGTACCTCATCTGTTGGTGGACGGTGAGAAGGAACGTCATGGGTGGACAGACAATGAGGCCGTTCAATTCCAAACTGGTTGTTTACATGGACGCGTCAAAACAGGGCTGGGGAGCCCACACAGACTCCAACATGGTTTCAGGCATCTGGCCTCTGCACTTGAGACATTTTCACATCAATAGCTTAGTTCCGAGATAGGGACAATTTTTGCCACCGGTGGCGCTGACTACTATGTTCCCGTGATGTCACAGACGTTTCTGCAGGTCTCGGGGGACACTTTCCAGTCTCGCCATTTTGCCCCATTGTGTTAACACGGGAAAGTTGGTGTCATTTTTTTAACGCCGGTTATTTTAATAACCTACAAGTGTAACTCCAAGAAAGCATGCCAGTGTACAACTGTAAGATACCAGGGTGTACCTCAGATAGCAGAAAACACCGTCACTATGAAAAATACTGACAAAAAACCTGAGACAAAACCTACACAAATCGGGGCCTGCATTGTGGCACAACTAACCATGCATTAAGTCACCCTTGATTGACTCGGTGAGTTCTGAGGAATTACGCTGGGGCGCACTTCTGCCAGCGCTTTGAAGATCCTCGCACTTGGCTGACCACTAACCAGATTAGCGCTTGACGGGTGCAATCAGAAATTAACAGTACAGCACTTGACCTAAATTCGCAATACATTGTCTGCAAACTTTGTTACCTGATCACTGGCACGCTGTAGGCCTTCAAGCATGTTCAGATCAGCTATTATTATTTGGTTAAGATTGGCGACATTAAACAATGAATAAATAAATATCAAATAATTAAAATTAAAGCCCTCGTACGCTGTACACTGGCACCCTCCGGTATGGATGACCCCTTCTTCCGTGACTTTTCCCCAGACCTGGTACGGTGCCTCGCCTTGCGAGGTTTGTGTTGTACAAAGTGCCTTCACATACAAAAGTTTGCATGAAACAAAGTTCGACAGCGCGTGTAACTTAACCCTATGGATGTGCCCTTGTTCCGCAAGTTGGTAGCCCCTGGATTCGCGGCACTTCTGAACATTGTTGGGTGTCCAGTCACATTTGCTTATTAGGTAGGCAATGACATGGGGCATCTCAACCACCGGCATTGCTTTCAGGTCTTTTGTCCAGGAGGTTATCGAAGATATGTATGGCAAAGCCACCTTCTTCTGTCCATCGGGAAACTCCAATCGAGCTCTCCGCACGTCCATGGTATCATCCTTCTCCTCAACTAGGTCTTTCTTCACATATTTGTACCCCATGCACTCCGCGAATCTTTAGAAATTTCCGAGGATCAACCACTTTCATCTTTGAAAATTTGTCGTATAGTTCGTTTCCCGTCTGTTCAATCACGTTAATAGCCGCTCCTCCGTCGTCCGTATTTCCCGCCATGTTCACAGAAACTGAACGATCACTGTTGCACGTCGATTCTCGTATGGGTTTCGCTGTCACGCTGTGTTGGTCACGGCCTACTATTACCCTGGGAAAGCTTGACCGCGGAATTGCATTACCAGGCATGTCGGGCATGCGCGGAGGGCAAAAATCTACCATGCGAAGCCTGGTGTTAAAAAAAATCCCTAACTCGGAATGCCCGTATTGGCTAGAACTGGAGGCAGTATGCTTAGTCCTGCAGAGGTTCAAACATTTGGTGAAAGACAAGGATGTGACGTTGATGTCGGGCAACAGGACTGTGGTGGCCTACCTGAACAAGCAAGGGGGCACTCAGTCCAAACTGTTGTTCGAGCTAACAAAGAAAATACTTATCTGGTGCAGCAGCAACAGGGTAAGGATTCTGGCCTGTCACATCAGCGGCCATCTAAATGTAATGGCCGACCAATTGTCCCGAAAGTGACAGGTGATAGGGACAGAATGGTCCCTACACCTACGAGTAGTTCAGGCATTATAAGACCGATGAGGGAGACCCCATGTGGACTTGTTCGCCACCATATGGAACCACAAATTGCCAGTTTTAGTGGCTTCAGTCCCAGATCTTTTAGCTTTTGCGGTGGACGCCCTGGCAATATGGTGGGATGGAATGTGGGGCTACACTTTTCCTCCGCTCCCATTGATCCCTCAAGTTCTAAGAAAGATCTGGGAAGGGAAGACGGAGATCATCCTGGTGGCTCCCTGGTGGCCAAAATGGGATTGGTCTCTTGACCTACTGGAGTTGAGTCGCGAGGCTCCGTTACATCTACCAGTCTGGGACAGACTGCTCGTGCAGCCTCGGACGTCCCGGTTCCATCGGAATCCGGCGGTGCTCAATCTTCATGCTTGGAGGTTGTCGCATGACACGTCCAAGGCTGGGTTCTCGAATCTCGTTGCCTCAAGAATTACACGAGGTAAATTTCGAAAGTCTTCTTTGAAGAGGTATGACTCGAGGTGGAGACTGTTCACTGAACGGCATGCCGGGAAGCAGTTGGAACCTTGATCAGCAAGATCCTCGGATGTTGTCGATTTCCTATTGTATTTGTTTGAGGAAAAAGAGCTAAGTCCAAGGACTATCGAAGGATACCAAACAGCAATTTCTTCCTCCCTGAGCAAGAAATTGGGTCGATCAGTAGAAGCGGACCCACATTTGTCAGCCTTAATCCAAAGTTTTTATACTGACAAACCAGTCGGCAAAAATATAATGCCCACCTGGGATTTGAGCCTCGTCCTTTTGGCCATGACGAGACCTCCATTTGAAGAAAAGGATCCCAAAACGATCCAATTAAAATGGCTGACTTACAAGACACTCTTCTTGCTCGCACTGGGCTCAGGGGCCAGAAGGAGTGAAATCCATGCACTGGATATTAACGAGATTCGGTGGTCGGAGGATAAAACCTCCATCACCTTGAAACCACACATGGGCCTTTTAGCCAAGAACCATGTTGCCACAGGCCCCACCACTGCCTTTACGGGCTTTACAATCAAAGAGCTTTCTGAAACGTTATCAAGATTGGAACCTGATAGGACACTGTGTCCTGTGAGGGCGCTAAAGTGGTATTTGCACCGAACGAAAGAGATTCGTCAGGGTTGGAGGGCCCTCTTTTTTCCGTTGAGGAAAACAAAGTCCGGCAGGATACCTGCTAATACTGTGTCTGCATGGCTGAAGGCGGCGGTCTGTAAGGCCTACCAGGTAGCCTGCGGGTCAGAGGGTATTCTTAGGGTCCAAGGGGTAAGAGCACATGACATCAGGGATTTCTCTGCGTCGTGGTCTCTGATCCTCAATGTTGCCCTTGCCGACATTATGCTGGCATGCAGTTGGAGAGCTCACACAACGTTTACATCCTTTTACCTGCGGGACCTGACCAAGATTCAGGGTGGTTTGATGGCGATGCGCAATACTCGCACCGCCTCCTTTGGCGATGGGAAGTAGCTCCAAAGTGACTGCCAGACTGCCCCAAAGAGGCGCAAGTAGCATGTTCGGAGTCGCAGATTCACATGACCAGGCAAGTAGTCTGCTTTACTACTGCTGTGGTAGGTTGGTTTGAGGGAACAGAGCAGCTGCTCATTCTATATGCCGTTCTGCTTTTTTCCCTGAATTCTCCTGCTCGTTCTTGCAATAAAATTGCTCAGGTAGAGTTCAGAGTGATTATGGTACCGTACTGACGTACGTAGCAGACCTATGGGGTATTTCTATAGACGTGTCAAAAGGTGAATTACGCCCTCATCCATTCTGCTGGTATATCAGCATGAGTGATTGAGAGGGTAGTATTACACCATAGATACGCGGAAGTGATGAGTGCTTCCTTTATCAATTAGTAATACTTACCTCTCAATCACTCAGAAGCCCACCCAAGCCATCCCCGCCAGTGAAATTCTAGAGGAGAGAAACTGGTGAGCATGCGCAAACATCGGAAGTTGTACCAGAGGCCCCTTTGGGGGTTTGTACATATAACCACAGGTCAGCCATAAAAGGTTTCAGGATTTAAAACCTGGCTGGGAAGCTGATAATCAGGGGTATAAGCATGAGTGATCGAGAGGTAAGTATTACTAATAGATCAAGGAAGCATTCATCGCTTCCACGTATCTAGAGGGACTATTTTACATTTGACAATATTAGATAAGTCATGCGAAGAACTGAGAATATGGTCAATCCAGGAGAAATGACCGTTACCATGTGAGAAATATGTATATGGCATGCACTGTTTGTACATTAAATCAAGTGCAACAAAGTCATTGTCAGCCAAAAAGTCAAATAAAATTTTACTGTGTTGGTTATAACCCTTGTGCTTGAACCAAACTTTGATAAGTTTCTCACCCATAGGAAGGGCAGCATTAAAGTCTTCACATAACTTGATGGGGGCTAACATACAATATATATCAATAATAGATTGGATAACATCCAAGGTTTCAAAAAAATTATCAGTACTATCACGTTTGCCGTCATACAAAGGCATGTAAGCACATATAATAATCTGAACTGTACTGCCACTGGAATCAGAAACTTCGTTGACAATAATACGGTCAGATGGGGTTTTGATTTCCTGGAAGAACAAGTCTTTCTTATTTTTACACAGCATCGCAACACCGCCAAATGGACAGCCTCTATATTCAGAGTCTATGTCCTCCATTGCTGATTTACTAAAAACGGTAAAACTGTCTTTCTCAAATATGTCACCAAGAGTGTCTTCAATAATAGTACGCTCAGAAGGCTTAAGCCAAGTCTCAGATAAACATAAAAAGTCACACAAGCCAAAACGCTCTAAAATATAATCATAAGTTTCCTTAAAACCTTTACAATTAAAAGCCACGCAGTGTATACTGATAGGCTCTAAAACAATATGGTCAAGACGAGAATCAGTGTCACTATCACTACCAGGATTATTTATATTATTGTTGTCACTAGTGCACCCACTCCCTTGGGGTTGGCCACTCTGATGGGTGCAAGCCATGGTGCTGCGGTGCGTGTCCTGGCACCCATGCATGGGGGTTGGTTGGTTGGTGCACAGCTGGCCATGCACTGTATTGTATGGGGACATGTGGTGCTGCTTGCCGGTACAGCTTGGCTTGTGATGGAGCGTAGTACACGGGCGCCTGCGGAGGGACCTGGTAGGTGTCTTGCATGTATGCCGGACCTTGTGGCTGCCTCACACTCCTTTGCTGCTGTAATATGGCTTGGCTACCTCGCAGTACTGGATGTGGCATGGCATCAAGATTATGGGCATTCAGTTGTGGATGTTGGGTTTTCGATTTCTGCTTCAGGCCGGCTTTTCGGGGACCACTTTTATGATAGAGCTTAACCTTGACACCTTTTGCCATGTTAGAGTGTGAAGTGCTCTTTTAACCAAATTATTTGGCACACCCACTCTGTATGCTTTCCAACCTTGCCTGGAAGATAAATCAATGGGCTCTGAAATAGGATGGATTCCAACAGACTGCAGAAAGTCACTGACTTCCTGTCCAGTATGACTTAAGTCGAGACCACCAATGTACAGGTCTCGACCATCTCGTGATTTGGGCTCTGTAGAGTATTTATTGTCACGCAGATCTACATCTGCAGCTCGAAGAGTCACACTTGGACTGGTGGATGTGCTTGAAATTCCATGCTTTGGCTTGGTTGCAGCGTTTACATGTACTTGTTTAACACTCTTTCCTGGTAGACATCTACGTTTAGCTGGAGATTTTTTCAACAATTCTTTCTTTCTTTTCCAAAGCTTGTTTTGAAATGACCTTGCAAACACTGTATCGTTTTCTAGATTGTCACTTTCATCATTAGATGACAAGCTCGAGTCACTGTGAATGATCTGCTCGAACAGGACACTATTATGCCTCTTACGCACAGCAGTATTATTAGATGCATGCTGCATAGGGCTGTTTGTGGGTTTCTCATTCTGTGTAGTTAATACCACTATCTGTGCTCTTAGGTGTTCATTCATTTCTTTCATTTCTGTTAACTCTCTTTGCAGAACCTCGTTCTCATCGTTCACTTCTTTGCATCCCTTTGCAAGGATTTTAACACTATGTGCATGTCTGTGACTGTTTTAATGAGTTCCTGTAATTCACCAGCGGGACTCACCTCACTCACCTCACTCCCCTCATTACTTATTGCGTTTTTTCCACAGTTATCTACAGTCTCAGGTGTACTACTGGAGTCATGTCCATTTGAACTGTCCCCCTCTCGAGAGACAAAGATCTTTTCAACTTCCTTGGCAATGTTTTTGTTCATAAGGCTATAGCCGAGGTTACATATATCAGGAACTATCCTGTGTTTCACCTGTCTGTTTATCACTCTCTTGTCTTTAAGATGCGGATGCATCTGTTGCAACTGATCGGCGAATGATTTTTGCAGACTGTCAAGCAATTCCATACCCCTTGCTGAGAGAATATCCTGGATATCCTGGGTATTATATTGGTATATTTTATCCAAGTTTGTTGTTAAAACCTTAGCAAAGTCTTTTTTGTCAACTTCCTTCAAGTCAGACAGATTTTGCAAAGTTTGTTGACTACTGTTAGGGTCCACGTATATCAAGACTCATAGCTGGTGCTGCAAAATGTATAACAAAAGAACTATCAAAGGAAACAGAAACACTGTGGCTGACTGGAATTAGTCATTATTTTCGTAAATACTCTAATGCAATTTCTAGAAACTGTGAAATAAATTGGTTTTGGAGTGTCAACAAAGTTTGGATCTAAAATCAAGCATTTAAAAGGAACACAATATCAATGTTTTTATTTTTTACACTGGATACAATTATACCTAGTCCAAGTCCAAGTTCTCTTTCCGAATTAGGCAGCAAAAGATTTGAACATAATGGGAAACCATATATAAATATTAATTCATAATCAAATAAAGCATATTGGTCGCATAGTAAATATTCAAAAAGTAAAATTAAGTCTTGCACTATTGAAACTTTGATAGATGCTATAAAAATTCTTTTGGATAATATTTTTGTTCAATTTGGACCACTGGGTTTTCAACAGATAAAAGGGACTCCAATGTGTGGCTGTTACTTGCTACAAAATTATGAAACAATGAAAGGTATTTGATGACATTGCTTGTGTAAATGTGGAAAATTTCAACAAAATTGCTAAAGAAATTTACCAAAAAGTTATCCGTCTGCAAGGTAACAATTCAGATGATTTCAGATATGTGTTCCTGGAAGTGGATGCTCGGGTCTCTGAAGACAGATTTGGCATGAAAGTCTATCACAAAATTGATGGGTTTTACTTTGAAGTGGCCAATTATCTTTTCCCTGACAGTGATATTTCCGAAACTATTGGTTATAATACATTTTTGTCCACGCATTTTGAATTTTGGTTGTATTTGTTCTGAATTTCAGGACTTTGCATCTACAACCAAATTTATTTACAATAATCTTGAATCAAGAGGACTCAAGCATGTATTTTTGGTCAGATTCTTCTACAACTTTTGCTGTAAATATCCAGAGATTGTTAGAAAATTTGGTTTCAATAATATGAGAGCGTGTTTTGCTACTTAATTATACGTTTTGGCATCATTTGTTTTAATATTCACCTTTCTGACATTTTAGGCTAACATGTAAGTGTACATTTACTCAATGTAAAAATGACTCAATTCGGCTGTCCCACACCAGGGCGGGGTCAGTTATAGGCTGTGCTGAGCACGTGGCCAGATATTGGCAGTGATTTCTCCTCTATTACAAACATGATTCATTCTTTTGAAACATACACTAAGAGTTAACAACTAAATAGAACTTGATTGCCTGACTTTCATGGGAGTAAGTGTCATCATAGAGTTTCTTTTACATTTCTGGCGCAGGATGTCCATTTTTGCAGTACTTGTTAGGAATTCCCCCAGTTTTTACACGCCTCTGGCTGTAATTGTTTTTTTTTTTTTAGTAATCCCTGGGATTGAATTATATTCCCAGTTTGTTTCTACCTCAGTTATACACTGGCAAGAGGTTACACTAATGGATCCTATACAGCTAGAAAGGGTATATAATAGTTCAGGGGTTGGTCAAATTATTCTTATCTGAACTTGTTCTATAATATTTAGTAATTATGTTTGGTTTGATAGGTATTCTGTATTCTTATTGAAGCTCTGCATCTATAACCAGAACTTCACTTATTTGACTAGTTCATCATTTGACATGTTCATATTTATTCATTGATATGGGGGTTATCTTTGCTGAATATTTAGCTTAGACAAGGAGTCACTACCGGAGAGACATGTGCGGGTAGAGGCTGGCTCGGAAACATGTTCTGAGTAGTTATCCTATGAGGACCCTTAAATTTATTTGGGCTAATACAGCCTATTTCCAAATTCTACAGAAGAGCGTGACAAAAGTACTTCCATGTATGCACAGGTTAGACAGTGACTTGGTAGCTTATGGAGTGTACAGAGTTCAGATTACAGAATAGGGTAGTGACTGCCAGGAAGTGGTTGTGGCCGAAAAGACACAAATACAAAAGCTGAACAAAGAGTGAATATGTATGCAAAACTACCTGTCCAGTTTGGACGTTGATCAACGGCGTTTATTCTTGATGTAAAACTTTCATTCATATATTGGAGGCTGAAGGTGCGCCAACATTTGCATTGGCCTTGGAGTACTACAGTCTGATGACAGCAACTTTTGGCCATGAAGAGTGCAAGGGAGTGGATGTGGTCTTTGACTATTACCACTTTTCACCAATAAGGAGAGGAGAGTGTTTTAAATATGGATCACCCCCTGGACCATGAACATTGGGGCCACCCTTTTCAAATGGCTGCCATTAGAGGGTGCACCCTGCAGCAACTTAAGGAATTACATGTTTCAATCTGCAAACATGATAGTTTCAAGTTCGTGCTGCGCAAATATACCACCAAGATACCTAATAATTCTGTCGGATTTGCACAATGTAGATTGCAATAAAAAGGTAACTGCCATATATGCAGTCCTGATATGTTTTTAAACCCATTTGTGAACATTTGATTTTGTGTAAAATATCAAGGTTGAAATATACTATCAAGTGTTCAGAATGACAGGATTTTCCATATTGTCAAAAATAAAATCTAGAAAAGATAATTTTCACTCATATATCCAAGAATCTGGTACCACAATGCAAATTAATATTGAAATTGAATTTTAAAAATGAGTACAGCCGACTTAACCTACGTCAATTCTTGGACAATAGGAGAATATGACAAGCAATATCACTGGGTTTAGGATTAATCACACTCTTGATAAAGCACACGTTTTCATACATTTTATGTCAAGCATCAAATTATAATACTCAGTTATTTGCGTTTATGTCCTGTACTTAGTTTTTTGTTTCTTCTCACAATTTGGTGAAATAAATGAAACCTCACTAAGTAAGGATATTATGCTTAAATCATGTTAATCACCACCAGCTGCAACATTAAGATTACGTGGTGGTTCTCCACATTAGTTTTTAGGAACAAATGCCTGTAACAAGACACTGAAACTTTGCACTGAATTCAACTTTTTTCCTTTTTTATGTTATTTGTTCTTGAATGATCGATATGAAATTCAGTTAGTATAGCTTTATAGTGATCTGTTCTATGCACTATTATTCTAAAGTGTGTTTGGGTACCAGGAATCGTTTCCTTCCTCGAGTTTTAGAGATTCGTGTATAACCAGGATAGCAGTTCTGTCCAACATTGAACTGTCAACCCCAGTTCAAAAGCAATGTCAGAAATATGCTTATAATGAATGAAAACACACAGCTTTTCTACATGATCATATAGAAGAAATAGCTGCGTTTAAATCTTACATGAGAAGTCCTCAGTGACCATGGCTGTGTACTTATCAAGCAACCTTGTCTTCAGACACACGTTGCATCCAGATATGTATCCAAACATGTATTGCATAATTTCACTGCTGGGTGCTGAAATGTCGTTGGGTTTTATCTGTGGAGTGACATTTATGAATGACCTTTGTACTTTATATAAAGGCTGTCCAAAAATGCATATGGCACATCTTGCTTAACAAATGTTGATCACTGCCACTGCTTTGGGATATGGACTGGTCGATCCTATTCTAAGGTGGCATGTCAAATGGGTTGTGATCATTCCACCGTTAGCTGCTAGCTGGCCCTTGGGACACAGGGTCTATAAACGAAAGGCTGGGTCCAGTGTGACAAAGAGTTCCCACATAGGACTCCTCCATCTGTGTGACGGATTTTGGACAGTAAGTTATATAGCCAGAGGAAAAAAACCCCGGAAGACGCAACCCCCCACATAGCCACGTCTTTAGAGAATCATTTGAGTGTCAGAAGACTTTTCAGGGGAAATCAGTTAAAACCTGCTCGTCGTGACAGCCGCCTAACAAGGGCATTCCGAAACAGCTAAAATTCGCGTTTTATACCACAAAAAAGCAAAACCATAACCCCTGTTACACATAACGCATGCTGTTGATGAACATGTGATTCAGTCTGATGATAACAATGTTGTAGTCCTTTCGGTCACACACTTTGACATAGTAATTGCAGGGTAATATAATTCTCAACCGGGGTCAAAGACAAGTTGAGATTTATCCCAATCCACAGTTCGGCTTGTCAATGAATGCCACTTCTTATTGGCATTTTATGCCCTAACCGGTTCTGTCTCAACCAGTTCCATTTTTATGTCAACAAAAGGAAAACCTTGCAAATACTATATGACTGACATTTGGGAGGAAAACGTGGCACAAATGGGAGCAACTCTTTTCCTCGTGGCAGAAACTCTTGTCCTTAGTTGCAGCACTACTGAAGCATGTCAGTGTTATGCATATGTGTGCAAGTTGTACACCAAAGACAAAAGATATGGGGCACAAGACCCATGACTCGGAGCACTGCCTTTTATGCCAGATTAAAACACAGGAGGGAGTGTTTTCCACGATCTGATCTAGCATGTCACAGAAGCACATATTGAAACAACCATATCAAGGTACCCACTTCATGCCTTTCAGGACCTACCAATGCCCAGAGGACATGGCTAGGGAATTATATGAGGGTGCTCTGCAGCCTCTACTTGTGAACAGAATCAGCTCCTCTTGCATTAATATTTTTGATATTCTGTTGCTGCAAAAAAGTGTTGGCAAGTAACATGCACCTGCAAAGCTATTGGACTTGCATGCACAGAAGCTTGGTTGCACATGGCAGGCAAAGGGTGTCCGGATCCAAATACTCAACAACACAGACCCCTTTATGTAGCTAATGTTAGAGAAGGTAATGCTGGTGCACCCCCCCCCCCTCCCCGCATATTCAAAGACGGGAGACAATTAAAAGATGTAGACAGCTAATATTTGACTTGACAGCCAATGACATTTCTGATATTAACTGTGCAGAATAATTCAAATGGTGTACATATATGCATGATGTGTGGAGACCAAGCTTGCAAACGATTTCAATATATCTACCACATTGCTGTTACAATTTAAAAAAGAAAATACCAACAAAAGCTTTTTTCTTTGAAAAAAGTTTTTGTGCCGCTTATTGACTAAATTCAAATCTACAGATTCTTACAATCATCCAAATATAATTTCGAAAGCACTGACTCAGTAATTTTTTGAGAAACGTGTTTATAATCCACCCTCACAAAAAATGTACTTGATTACGTAAGTATAGACACATTTGTTTTACATGGATTGTGAAAGAAGTCAAGCAATGACTGATCCAGTCACTCTCCATGGCACAGATGTTGGCGTATACTTCCTACCCTGTCTGTGGTGGAGGAAACCGACGAACTCGGAGAAAACCACCATGCACGGTTAAAGTGGTAGAAACTTTTTCCACATGCTGCCCAGGACGAGAATCGAACCTGGGTCTCAGAGGGGTGAAAAGCGAGCATCTTACCATTCAGCCGACCGTGCACAACCTGTAACTCAAAAGCTATACTACAATTTGAGTCCACTAACTACCCGTCCGTCTTTGCAATGGCATAATGAAATTCTTACGTATTTACATCTTGCCTGCTCATACAATGTATGACGAGTAACCTAAGTTATCTTGCTTATCTAAGGGTTAATATACTCGGCAAATAATTAATTGACTTACCTTTCCACTAGTGCATATTGTTATTTTCTTTTGATATGATAATAATTGATTTTCTCACGTAAGTAGGCAATTGCCTTGTTAGTGTGAATTTTGAATATATTTTACCATTCATAATTGCACTCATTATTATGTCTTTATTTTATTTTTTCAGGTGCTGCATCCCCATACCAACCCGTATCTTTACCAGCAGGGGAGTATGCAGCACTCCCACCACCTCCTGGTGCCTACCCCCAACAACCACACCCTCAACTGTGATATCCGCAGCAGCCATGTGCACAGAGTGAATAGCAAAGAGTTAATGGCATGAGATTCTAAAACGCGATAGAGCATTTCTTAGATTCCATTCTTTTAATTCTTAACTATATTTTTCGACATTTAATAAAGTTTAAAACTGTACATAATATGTTAATCTACTATTTTTCTCTAGATCAGTATGCCATGATTGCAATGCTACTTCTTTCAACCTTTGTGAAATTTCACTCAAAAATAAATCAATATTTCCAATTTCATGCGATGTCCAAAACCAAATCTGTATGCAAAATGTTTCACTTTTATAGCCGATGTTTTTCTGCCGGTTTCATTTAATTTAACAAGCATTTCATAGCACTGATTTGGATATCTATTAGGATTAATCAATAACAATTCAGTCGAATACTCAATACTGCGTTTCATATAAAATAGAGACAAAGGATATCCTCCACACTCACCTAGAATAACTGCATTACTAGCTGATGAAGGAACTCCCAAGAAATATTTGCAAAATTTAATATGTACTTTCTCAATATTTTCATAATAACTTGTCCCCCATACTTCGCATCCATAGAGCAAAGTTGGCTTTATCATGTTATTAAAAATATAAAATACCATGAGAAAGTTTTCCATATTTAATTTCAAAATGTCTCAGCATGCAAATTACTTTTCGTGCTTTTACTGCCAAATTTTTTGTTGCTGCTGACCAACCCAATCTGCTAGAAAACATAATACCTAAATATTTGTGATAAGATAGTGTTTTCAAAAGCTCATTTCTAAAATAATATTTTTCATTTTTACAGAGAGTTCCACCATTTCTACACACGACTACTTTTGTTTTTTGAATATCTACCTTCATTACCCAATTTCCACAAAATTCCTCCTATACAATCAGATATCTCTGAAGTCTACCTACTGTCATATTTTTTGCGTAAAATATGATTTTTGTTTTTTGTAGCTCAAGATTAAATTTTGTGCATCTACTTTATTTTTTGCATAAATTAAAATGCTGCAGGTCTGGTTTCATCATTCATTCAGTGACCTTGCCCGATCCACATATTTCACGTGTTCGCCACATGTATTTTTTTACCTGCGTAGTTCATTGTTTTATTGTTCTATTTGCCGCGCCAGGTTGCCAGGTAAACATTTCCAGAGTTGACCAATCATAATTAAGTTACCCCATCGGCCGTGCGCACCTAGTCACCTCACCCCTTTCTTTTTTATGCACGTGTCTCCCGATCTTAGTTCACTCGCCTCACTGACCATTCCTGCCGACGGACGTGCTTCTGCTGGTCAGTCCAGAATATGTTCTTTTTGCCACACGGCATCGTGGCTTTATAATTATCGGCGAGCATTTTAATAGCATGTATTCTGGAGAGCGCTATATAAGTACTTTTCTCCGATTTAAAGCTGGTACAAATCGAATTCATGCTTTGTACTTTTTTCTTTAATTTTTTACCAAGTATTTTTTTTTCTTTCCGTCATGCCACATGTAACTAGTGTATATAAACCTTTCGTTTTCTAGCTGGTCCCTGGTACAGTAACCGCTATGACATTCCAGCAGTTTAAAGCGACACATAGAGCTTTGTTCCCGCCACCGTTTCTTGTAAGTTTATCATATATTTGTCGTACATATTTATCGCAACTTTGCCTAGGCGCAGTAGACTGAAACACCAGTTCCATTTGGTTATCGTCGCTTTGTCAGTATAGATTTCGCGCGTAGGAAGTTTAATTGTTTAACGTATTAGTCATTTAACGAAGGTACTTCTTGTGGCGCAAGGAAACATTATCTGTAGTAGCTGTTTAGTTGCGCCACTAGATAGATATTCTTAGTTCATGTTCATTCAGTTAAGATGTAAATGTATCTGTAGTTGTATGGCTTTATCGGTATCATTATAAGCTGCTTTATATCTGAAGCCTTGACCCTAGCTTGCAAGACCTTGAAAGATATATATGTATTTTATTACTGTATTGCGCGTGTATTATCACACGCGCACGCACGTGCATGGGAACGTGTCAAGATATATTCATGGATTAACGAACAGTATAGCATGAAGTCGATAGTTATGCATTACGACACGTGTCATGATATTATGTGTATACATGTCTGATTTGTAGTAGGTGTCTATGCTGAACGAGAATATTATTTAATTCATGAGTTCATGATTAAGATATTTGATATATATGTATGTACCGGGGTATTTAAATATATATGCGTCTGATATTAATGAAAATCAGTTAAAGGTCATGGCGTAGTATTTGCACGTCTATCGTTGCATATCATAAACGTAATTCATTTCTGGTTTCAGTAGTAGCATTAACCTATAAGTTAATAGCTTTGCTAAGTTGTAAACCTGATCGATACGTAGGTGCATATCAGTCTATTTGACTATTTCATAATTACGTCGATAAAACGTAACTTACGTATAATGTAAACGGCATATGTTAAAAAGATTTGTAGTAAATGTTATACTATTTGTGTCAACGTCTTCTCTTATGTGATTTCTAATGTGATGTATTTGTGTTGTAGCTTTATGGAATGTAACGTCACAATGTCGTCCAATAAAGAGGGTGAAAAGAACAGCTTGGTGTCCCTACTTTTTACTGCCGTTGTACCACACTTAAATAAAGAAGAAACGACTCTTTCCTTCGACAATGTCACCACGGCCACTGGAACTTGTCCGTCATAACTCGTCTGGTCCATCCAGCTACCGCTCCTGCCAGGTCCAGGTCTGTCATTTTGTAGCCATGACATATCACATCATGGATTGTGTAACCTCTTTTGGTTTCTGTATATGAATTTGCCTGCACTATTTGACATGAAATTGAGAACTATCCTCTTGTGTTTTTTCGTATTCGTGAGCCATTTGTCAGAGTTGTACAAAATGAGTTCTCTGCAAGATTGTAAGAAATCACGCAAGATAGAAAAGGGTAAAGTCACGAAATTGTGCAACAAACTCAGCCAGGTTATTGCTGAAGATGATGATTTAACTTCAATACCTGAGTTAGTGGATCAATTAAAAAGGTCTTTCACCAGTTTCACGTCATGTCATGAACAGGTCGTATGTAAAGACACAGATGAGGACGTAGATCACGATAAGTATTTTGAAGAGGTCCAGGCCAATTATGTGAATGCTTTATGTAAGGCCAAACCTTTCAAATACAATGTTAAATCAAGCGAACCCTCACAGACATCTCAAGGTCAGGTCTCGGGTAAGATGCAGGGTCAAGGTCACACAGATAGTGATTTGCTCAACCTATTAAGTCTGCCCAAGGTAGAGTTGGAAGTATTTTCTGGCGATCCTTTAAAATATCACTCCTTCATCAAGAGTTTTGAAGTAAATGTAGATAAGTTATGTAAGGACCCTGATAGTAAGATAGCTCGCCTTTTACAGTATACAACAGGTGATGCTCATGAAGCCATACGCGGAGTTCAGATTGTGGGAGGTCCTGAAGGTTATAGACGCGCGTTAGATACTCTCAGAGATTTATACGGATCAAAGCATCAAGTTACTGAGGACATAGTCAAAAGCTTGCGCAAGCCGACTCCTGTCAAATCTGCGCATGACATGCGTCAAATGAGTCATGACTTGCGTAACGCCTACGATATACTCCATAATCTTGATTCCCTGAGTGAAGTCAATGCTCAAGTCATTATTTTCCATATAGTGTCCCGTTTACTGAATTTTGTCCAAAACAAGTGGAACAAAAAGGAGTTGAAAAGTAAACATGATTCGGGTGCATATCTAAAATTTGATGACTAAGTCAAGTTTGTAAAACTAGTTGCTGACGAGATGAATGACCCTCTTTGCGGCGCCGAAGCTAGGGCAGAGCGCGTAAAACAAAAGAAACAAGTAACTGTTCATGCTACACAAGCCAGTTCAAAATCTCGTAGTCCAAAGTCCAGGCGACGTAGGCATATTGGTAGTCGGTGCGCATCCACTCCTAGTCCTTATGACAGCACTCCTTTAAATGAAGGCGCTTCAGCTTCTGCAAGTTCGAATTCCACTCGTGAAAATTCCAATCCCGGAACTTTCCGCAATATTACTCTTTGCAAGATGTGCAATCAGCCCCATTCTCTGATGCGGTGCCCTGATTTCAAATGTCTGTCCGTACCTGATCGTATTTGCTTTGTGCAGAATCACAACCTATGCAGTAATTGCTTACGAGATAATCACGCCACTAATGACTGTACTAGCAGAAATCGTTGTTTTGTGTGTCAGGAGAAACATTCAGCCTTTCTACATGTTGACAAATCGTCGACAAGCCATGCTATGTCCTCTGGTAATTGTTTTATGCCAACGGTCAAAGTTTTGGTTAATGATAAAGTATGGGTTAACGCTGTACTTGATACCTGTTCTAGTAGTTCGTTCTGCACACGGTCACTTTCAAAATCATTAGGTTTGAGAGGAAATATGTTGCATTATACTTTGAAGACCATGAGTGCTGTTACACCCGTCAAATCAAAACAAGTAAGCATGAAAATTTCATCAGGTGATGAATCTATGCACATGTCAGGTGTTCAGGTCGTTGAAAGCATTCCAATCACATCCGCTTCTTTAGATCAAAGTATGTATCCTCACCTATGTGATTTAGACCTATCTGCCAACATTGAATGTCAGGAGGTTGACCTTCTTATAGGTCAAGATTTTGCCGACGCCCTTTTTCCTTTAGAAACTTGCAAGGGTAATACAGGCGAGCCTTATGCTGTCCGATATAAATTTGGTTGGGGACTGAGTGGTCGTGTCCCGGGTCAAAATGTAAGTAACATAGTTATTTGCAACTTTTTATCCACCACTCTTGCCACCACGTCCAAGGACCAAAATTCTGATTTCCCTCCAATTTCGGATATTAATCGATTATGGGAATTGGAAAATGAGGGCATGGATAGACCAAAAATGTCAGTATTGGACATGAAGGTTGTACAATTCCGGGATGAGACTTGTAAAAGAGTCGGAGCACACTATGAATTACCGATTCCCTGGAAAGATCGTAACGAAGAGCTCCCCAATAACTTTGTTCTTGCTCAGAAACGTCTTGATAATATTGTAAAACATCTACATCGAGAGGGTTTGCATGATAGGTACGACCAGGAAATAACAAATTGTTGGATGAAAATTATGCAGAACAAGTCCCAGCAGACTCTTTGCAAGATGCTACACGTGTGTGGTATTTACCTCATCATTACGTGTTAAAGCGGAAGTCTAGTTCTTTACGATCTTTGAACCCCTTTCTTGACAATGACGGTTTGCTTAGAGTAGGTGGTAGGACTGGGGAACACCCTATTTTACTTCCTCGTGATCATGCTGTGACAACTGCTCTAGTAAGGAACTATCATGCATGTGGTCATGTAGGATGCGAGTGGACCCTTAGTCTAATTAGAGCAAAGTACTGGATCGTTAGAGCCCGAAGTCTGATTCGTCGTATTTTGCATGGGTGTGTCTTATGCAAGAAAATGTTTGCTAAGCCATCTTGCCAAATCATGGCCAATCTTCCTTTTGAGCGTATACAGCCAAATCTTCTTGCTTTCAGTTATGTTGGCATTGATGCTTTTGGGCCATATAACAGTAAGTTGTATAGATCACAAAAGAAAAGATACGGGTGTATCTTCACGTGTTTGACCTCCCGAGCAGTGCACATTGAAATGCTTCATTCGCTTGATGCTCAATCTTTCATTAATGCCTTCCGTCGGTTTATCGCCCGTAGAGCTTTACCTGTTAAGGCATTTTCTGACAACGGAGGTAATTTCGTTAAGGGAGAGGAAGAACTTAGGAGAGCATTTTTGCATCATTCTAAAAATACACTGCAATCATATGCTGCTTCACGCCTTATCAAGTGGTCATTCAATCCACCCCTGGCGCCACACATAGGAGGCGTTTGGGAGCGCATGGTAGGCACAATTAAAAGAATATTTCATGCCGTTCTATCCAAGGCAACTCATCTTACAGACGAAGTCTTAACTACTATCTTTTGTGAAGTAGAGTCCATTATCAATGGTCGCCCATTGACAAAATTAAGTGACGATCCCAATGATTTAACACCGCTCACACCAAACAGTCTACTTCTACTACAACATAATGCACATCTCCCTCCAAATGTAGGTTCAGCATCAGACGCTTATCGTAGTCGCTGGAAATATGTCTGACACCTGGCCAGAGAATTTTGGTGCAGGTGGATACGTGAATATCTTCCTCAACTTCAGAAAAGGTCTAAGTGGACAGAGGAGTCAAACAATATTAAAGTGGGGGCCTTCCCCGCAATTTGTGGCCACTAGCACTTGTTAAAGAGGTTTAGCCAGGGAGCGATGGGAAAGTACGAAAGGTGTTGGTTAAGACTAGAGTTACAGATTTACTGAGACCCATCACCCAGCTTGTCAGGCTAGAGCTTGACTGTGAAACAGAAACTGTGAACTAAGTCAATTAATTATGCAGGCTCATTATCCAGCTTGTAAGACTTAAAGTAGATTGTGCAACTTAAACTGTAACATAAATATGTATTTTCCATGAGTCGTGTGTAGTTATGGTACACTTTTTTTTCGTTACAATTACCAAGTCGACGCCATAATCTTGGCCTGGTCATTAAGGTATTCAATGGTCATTTAGTGTAGTTGTGACTTGGTAAGCTTGAGCTAGGCATTGCTGGGAGCACTTGTCAACTCATAATTCATTAGAAGTGAGTAGCTCAGTTTTACTTAAATAGGAATACAAGTCACTTAGGTAAATCCTAAGAGGGTCTTAGGTGCCTATTCATTTACAGTGTGCGCCGGGGTTGTGTCATGCTGTCATGAATCTACAGTCGGCAAAAAGAGGTATTTTGTTAATGTGCGGTATCATATATATCTTAATGATTGCATCAGTGATGCTTCATATTTTCGTCATCTTTCATATGCTTTACAGTGTGGGGAGAATGGCTTTTGCTCAGTTTATACATATAAGGTAAATTCTAAGAGGGTCTTAGATGCGTTGTTACAGTTACAGTTGCAGGTATGCATCAATCATCTCGCTTTGGGCGGAAAAAAGTAAAGTTTCCACCAATATATATATGCGCTGGATAGGATGACACTAAACTGCATAATTTTGTCTATTTTGCTCATTGTAAATATCTATATGTTCATATGTGATGCACTGATAATCAGAATTATGTGTATTATAAAAATGAAGTTTAACATCGCTTGGGGTCCTGGATGGGCGACTCCAGCGGGGGGGAATGTCATATTTTTTGCGTAAAATATGATTTTTGTTTTTTGTAGCTCAAGATAAAAGTTTGTGCATCTACTTTATTTTTTGCATAAATTAAAATGCTGCAGGTCTGGTTTCATCATTCATTCAGTGACCTTGCTCGATCCACATATTTCACGTGTTCGCCACATGTATTTTTTTACCTGCGTAGTTCATTGTTTTATTGTTCTATTTACCGCGCCAGGTTGCCAGGTAAACATTTCCAGAGTTGACCAATCATAATTAAGTTACCCCATCGGCCGTGCGCACCTAGTCACCTCACCCCTTTCTTTTTTATGCACGTGTCTCCCGATCTTAGTTCACTCGCCTCACTGACCATTCCTGCCGACGGACGTGCTTCTGCTGGTCAGTCCAGAATATGTTCTTTTCGCCACACGGCATCGTGGCTTTATAATTATCGGCGAGCATTTTAATAGCATGTATTCTGGAGAGCGCTATGTAAGTACTTTTCTCCGATTTTAGGCTGGTACAAATCGAATTCATGCTTTGTACTTTTTTCTTTAATTTTTTACCAAGTATTTTTTTTTTCTTTCCGTCATGCCACATGTAACTAGTGTATATAAACCTTTCGTTTTCTAGCTGGTCCCTGGTACAGTAACCGCTATGACATTCCAGCAGTTTAAAGCGACACACAGAGCTTTGTTCCCGCCACCGTTTCTTGTAAGTTTATCATATATTTGTCGTACATATTTATCGCAACTTTGCCTAGGCGCAGTAGACTGAAACACCAGTTCCATTTGGTTATCGTCACTTTGTCAGTATAGATTTCGCGCGTAGGAAGTTTAATTGTTTAACGTATTAGTCATTTAACGAAGGTACTTCTTGTGGCGCAAGGAAACATTATCTGTAGTAGCTGTTTAGTTGCGCCACTAGATAGATATTCTTAGTTCATGTTCATTCAGTTAAGATGTAAATGTATCTGTAGTTGTATGGCTTTATCGGTATCATTATAAGCTGCTTTATATCTGAAGCCTTGACCCTAGCTTGCAAGACCTTGAAAGATATATATGTATTTTATTACTGTGTTGCGCGTGTATTATCACACGCGCACGCACGTGCATGGGAACGTGTCAAGATATATTCATGGATTAACGAACAGTATAGCATGAAGTCGATAGTTATGCATTACGACACGTGTCATGATATTATGTATATACATGTCTGATTTGTAGTAAGTGTCTATGCTGAACGAGAATATTATTTAATTCATGAGTTCATGATTAAGATATTTGATATATATGTACGTACCGGGGTATTTAAATTTATATGCGTCTGATATTAATGAAAATCAGTTAAAGGTCATGGCGTAGTATTTGCACGTCTATCGTTGCATATCATAAACGTAATTCATTTCTGGTTTCAGTAGTAGCATTAACCTATAAGTTAATAGCTTTGCTAAGTTGTAAACCTGATCGATACGTAGGTGCATATCAGTCTATTTGACTATTTCATAATTACGTCGATAAAACGTAACTTACGTATAATGTAAACGGCATATGTTAAAAAGATTTGTAGTAAATGTTATACTATTTGTGTCAACGTCTTCTCTTATGTGATTTCTAATGTGATGTATTTGTGTTGTAGCTTTATGGAATGTAACGTCACAATGTCGTCCAATAAAGAGGGTGAAAAGAACAGCTTGGTGTCCCTACTTTTTACTGCCGGTGTACCACACCTACTGTATCACTAAAGTCTACAATGTCATCTACAAATTTAAGTGCAACTGTATTGGGACATTCCGGGGAAATATGAATTCCTTGGCATCCCTTTTTTCCAGATCTATAACATAATCATTAAAATACAAAGTAAAGAATAGCGAGCTGACCATGCAGCCCTGTTGGGTGTCAATTCTACAATAAAAAAAAAACTTTGGTAAGGCCTTCAGGAGTGCGAATACAATATTTTAGTTGTGTATACATTGACCTTCGGACTCCTAATATTTAACCATATACACCTTGCTTTATAAGTCTATACCAAAGATAATTATGTTTCGCACGGTCAAATGCCTTAAAAAATCTATGAGTAATAAATAGAGACGACCACCTTTTTTAGACAAGTACTTTTCTTTCAATGCATTTAAAGTAAAAATATTTGATCTACTGTAGATCTATTTTTCCTAGCTCCACATTGTGATTCATGTAGCTTACCTAACCTTTCACTCCATTCCAACAATCTGTTGTTCATGATTTTTATAAGAATTTTGCCACAAACTACAAGAAGAGATATTCCTCTAATGTTGTCTTTATTGTCTGGTGACCCAGACTTGTAAATTGCACAAAGTATAGCTTCTGACTATTTGTTCAGGAAATATACCTGTGTGGACAATACTAGTATACAATAATAGTAAATAAGGAATAATTTTATCCTTGGAAGTTTTAAAAATATTCTATACCTATTCCATCCATACCAGGTGCTTTGTTGTTGTTTTTTTTTATACTCTTCATAGCTTGAACAATTTCTTTCGTTT
The DNA here is from genome assembly GCA_964020975.1 of Hermodice carunculata. Taxonomy (NCBI): domain Eukaryota; kingdom Metazoa; phylum Annelida; class Polychaeta; order Eunicida; family Amphinomidae; genus Hermodice; species Hermodice carunculata. The sequence goes on from OZ026627.1 coordinate 31,133,146, forward strand.
CTACTGGTTTATTTAATTTATTAGGTTCATTTTCTAAGCAATTTTTACACCATTTATCATGTTCAAACAATTTATCCCGTATTTCTTCTTCTATATTACTGTTTTCTACTACAGGATTAGACAATGATTTGATGTAATGAAACCATTCATCTCAAGTTATATTATTTCCACCAATGCAACTTGTACCTTTGATATATTTCCAACATTTATTTGGATCATCTTTTGATGCTTCTATTTTCCTGTGTTGTGTTTGTTTCCATGACTGCTGTTTATCTCTACATATTCATCTGCATTATTCTTTGCTGTGTTATACTTCTTAAAATCATCATCACTGTTACTTTTTCTGAACTTGTTTAGTAGGAATTTTTCTTTTGTTTTGCCTGCAAACATTCATTTTTATACCATCTGCCATCATGCACAACCCTTGGTTTAGTGGGCACTTTCATACTTGCTGCATCTCTTTGGTATATCTGTTCTAAAATTATGACACTTTCATTTACATCAGTTTGTACAGTTACTTCAAATTTTCTGAAATATTTTTCTGAAGTTTCATCATTTAATAATTCATAAACACGTTTGTTTCTCTTCGTGTTTCCAAATAAATCTTTAACTCTGCTTTAAGTCTGACCTTGTCTCTTGTTCATCTGTTGTAGCTGCATTATTATGTATGGTACACTGTAGGGGACAATGGTCTGATTCATTTATACCCAATATAACAAAATCACTGATATATGAATATAAACATGAGTCCACAATTATGTAGTCAATCCCACTATTGCCATAACCAGGTGCACCATTCTGTTGGGTCATAGACCCAGGTCTCTGTCACAACTATTACATCATCGTCCCGTAGGGTTTCTTTGAACTCTTTATTTAGCTTACATGAATCTCTACCAAACATATATTTAAGGGGAGCTGTGATTTATAGCATTTTTAAATTACGTAGTTAACACTGAGAGTACAGGGTGGCATAGTTCATACAGGGATAGTAGTTGCATGTATGTTTATCTAATTTTCTCCAAAAGTACTCTATATCCACTTCAAGTTTGTTGCAGATGTACCTCGGAGGGAATGAATGCAACTAGCTCACCAGGATAAGCATATACGTCACTAATACACTATCAGCTCAAAATTAATCTGGGCTCCTATCTGTTCATGTATACGCAAAAACACTCAGGCTGGCACTAATTTTCTGGTCAATGTATCAACTTACAGGCCAGCTGCGAATGGGCTCATCACACCACCGCTTTTTGATTAGATTAAATTTTATTTTATTTCATGTTTTTGTTGTTTGGGAAACTCTTAATAAATCTGCAACACTGTGTATGACGATATTTTATACCTTTTTTGTTCACATTAGTTCTCACATTGCATCATTCATGTTTCCTGAATCAAGTATACTTAGGACTTTGAACCTTTGATGGTATTTTAAACATTGTATCTTTCATGTTAGATTTACACATTGTACTGCTGAAGTAATTTTGTACCGTTTATCATTGGCATTTTCAATGGTGTGTCATATGTGTTTCATACATTGTATCATTCATTATTTGTACATTATATTGCTGATGTTGTTTTATATATTGTATAATTGATTATCTTTCATATCATTCATCTAATGTCACACAATGTATCGTTGGTATTATTTTATACATTTTTCGTTGATTTTATTTGATTAAATTTGATGTGGTGTTATTTTATACTTTTAACCATTTTATACACTGTGCAGTTAATATTACTGAATGCATTTTACCATGAAATACATTTCATACATTTTGCCAAGATGTTATTTTGTACATTGTATCATTCATGTTCGCTGCATTCTTAGTATCTTTACTTAATGTTTGTGGCAGTGTCATTTACAGGTACGCTTAATTCTGATGGTACAACTGCTGCTTACATTGGCATTCCTCTTCATTGCCGTGTCTGTGTAAGTCATTTTGCTGTACATAGCACCGCCGTATTAGAGCTTTTTACCAGATGATAATAGGACTGTGCTGGTGTCCCTGTCTGAACATGATGTCCATGTAGATTGATACATTAAGTTTAAAACAAAAACTTTGCATACAGATAAACATTACATGTGTCAGGCATTTGACGTCAAAAGTCTTTAATGCACCGTTCACCTGAAACTCAAGCGGGAACCTGGACATTGTGGACGTAGTTCTCTGCACACATTTATGTTTTCTTGCCATGGGTATATACCTGCCTTTTGGGGGTCTTACCAACCATGGGCACTTTTGTATAATAATGCCAACTGGCCATCATCATCATCATCATCATCATCATCATCATCATCATCATCATCATCATCATCATCATCATCATCATCATCATCATCATCATCATCATCGTCGTCGTCGTCGTCGTCATCGTCATCATCATCATCATCATTATCATCATCATCATCGAACAGTCCTTAAAATTAGCTGAAATCTTGGCATCCTACAGCATTTGTCCCACTGTTTAAAACTTTCGGCATATCTTTTTTATTTTCCGTCCCAGGAGGACTTATCAGTCGTGTTTGAAATGGATTTTGGAATGTTTGCATCGCTGATTTGTATCAGTCAGGCCCAGAGATGTCCACTGTGGGCATAACTTTTTGCATTTTTCAGGTCTCAGGCAATGATGTGATAACTAGGCTTGCACAAAGAATTAAAGGACAATTTACAATTCAACACAAGCAAAATTAATAAATTATAATAATATGTGATGTAAAGACAAATACCTTCACACTATCAGTTGAAGGTCATTTCAAAGCTTTATCTCTATGTTGTTGAAAATAATATACCGTGTGTTCTGTTACTATGCAGTGTAGTTGCGTGAAGAAACATGCTAATATACCTGCAAGTAATAATTTGAAAAAGGCTATAATATGAACCCATGTGAAAATAAGCTTTGATATATGCACAGGATTTGTGCATAAAATGCCGACAATTGCAGATTTGTGCATTATTCACTGCTGTGCTGCACCTTCAAATACCTGCAATATCGTTGGAGGGTTTGTGGACTGACCATTAAGGCAAATGCAACCGGTTGACTACACTCATGATTTTCACCACGATTTGACCACTTCATCATCAGGTGCATGAGATTACTTTCATAGTTCTCCATTGCGGATATGAGAATCTCAAGTTGGCATTCAGGGTTTTATTATGCAAATGATTCAGAAAAAGAGATTGTATATTGTGCAAAAAGTATATCCAACAGCACGGCATATATAGTTGCTCTGTTCTACCTTTTCCTCCAGCATACCAATACAGCAGTCGATACATAATAATGCATGCCTTTTCTGGTGTTTACTGTAAGTATGGCAAGTTTTTATTGGCAAAATTCAGATTTGTATCGTTGGTATATATAAATATATATACGTATATATATATATATATATATATATATATATATATATATATATATATATATATATATATAATAGACCAACCACATCACTATGGGAAAGTACTTTTAATAAGGTGTGGTATTGAGTAGAACTAGCAATGTAGATAGGTGGTTGTATTAGAGGGAATTGTCTCTTTAATCAGACATATTAACATCATGGAGGATCTTTTACATATATATATATATATATATATATATATATATATATCACCAGTAACCATAGTCTAAAAATGAAATATTTACATATTTTGTTTACTTTTGTTTTATTTTTATCTCATTCATTTTTCCATGAATGTATGTGATTACTTATGCACTTGCAATCATAGCAACATTGTAGCGCAGCGCTCGCAGTGATGACGTCAGGTCCAGATTAGTCCACGTTAGTAGGCCTAAAATCTGTGCACTACTAACGTTTTCTTCAGTCTATCTCCAACCGTAGCATACTCAAATTATTTGCATCCCAAGAATAATGAGGTAAACCATTAAGACATTTATATAAAGGTAGCCTGTGTTCCTTGCATGGAAATATAAGAATTGAACGTCATTTCAATTGTATTCATTGTCGTCTAATTTCAACTTGATGGCGGGCATTTTTACATGACGTTGCCAATTTTTTGCGCCATAAAAGTTGCCGTGATCAAGTTACTATAACCTGCCGATCAAAAACATTTGAAAGGATGTTCAATTCCTAAATTAAAAAATGATCTAGGTGAATACCTTTCCTCAGCACACATAGCACATCACGCCCAAGATATGATGAGCAAAGTTGTTGATTCTGTCCACAGCACTGCACGAAAGGCATTATAAATACATATATCTTTTGTGGTCACTCTGTTGAGTGGCTTGGTATTTACATGCATGTAAAACCATATTTTGTTTACTCTGTATGTTTGTCATATATTTCATTTACACTTGAAAATAGCAGTTATCAAGTTAATATTTTTTTGGCTAGAAATAGTTCAGATACGGATAAACAATAACATATACAACTAATAAGATTTGTTTATCATCTTAAGTTGGGGATTTGGTTTCTCTTTATGATGTTAGTTGCATCAAAAATCTTGTCAAAGATCTCATCCTAAGATAGTTTTAAGACAATTAAAATTGAGTTGGTCCCACAGTTAATATTGATATAAAGTAGGCCCTCCAGTGGGAATGGTAAATACAGTATACAGTGAGAGCTGTGTATTGTGCATTTTTGTGCATTATTTGTTTTTCTAAAAGATGTGTCACATATTTGAATATGACTGATAAACATAAAATGAGTCAAATAGGAAAAGCAGTTGACTGCAATTCCCTCCAAACGTATATCTTTTAGTGAATATTCAGGAAATCTGAATCTCATTATAATCAGGTTTCCTTTTAATTTACTAAAAAAATCCAACCTTCAGAGGCTTGGAGATCGCCTTAACATGTATTACCAATAAAAGAGTAACCCTTTTTTAGGATATATGTTTTTACACTTTGTCATAGTTACATGAAATTGTGTGCACATGTGTATGAGGACTTAACTATCCACCTCAAAGAATCAACCGTTTTGTAACACATTCATACCATCTATTCGTATACATAAATCCGTTTTCCGAATTTTATACTGTGTTTGGCATATGTATTAGGACAGCTAGTAGTGCCCATGGTAACTCGCCACAGTGCAGGCTTCTATTAATGCTTGAGGGTAGTGTTTGCGAGGTGGCAGCAGCTTACAGTATCTATACTGAAATGTTTGGCAAGCACTTGACATAAAGGAAGCAGCTAAATGACACCGAATAATTCAGATGGTATGCAGTGCCCCTCTGTAACTAATGTAGACCAGTTTAACGGCACAGCGCCAAGTTCAGAACTTTTCAAAAGTAAAATGCCACCATGTAAACAATGCAGACAGGTGAGAGAGTATAGTGTCACCCGGTACACAATGTAGAATGTATACTAGAACAATGCAATGCCGTATTATTGTACAGTCCTAGGATGCAAACAATGTTGAAATGTAAAATTGTGTAGAGTCTGCCTGTAAACAATTCAGGTCTGCAGTATATTACAATGCCATCCTGTAATCAATGCAGAACTACAATATTGTACAGTGCAATCTATGAACAATGCAGACCTTTATAAAATTACCGTGTCATCATCACTCAGAAGGAAGTAGTCATTGATTCAAATAGAATCCAGTGCCATACAATGTACCACACAGGCATATGACAGTCATGTGAACAACATTATGTTCTAGAGGTTTGCTGAGGGAGTCTGAAAACATTTAGGGCGTTATATCTAATACATATGTTAATTAACTGGCAATGGAATAAAACAGATAAACATTTAGAATTTTGTATCACATTCTAGAGGATCTAAAGCAGTCGAATATAAAAGCTATGTACGCAGGGTAATCACTAAGGAATGAATGGGCATGCTGCTATAAAGACTTATATGTCCATTTTCATGTACATTTGGGCATGGACCATTAATCACATACTACGCATATAAATGAAATGATGAATGGTTGCCTGGGTAGTTCGCGGTAGCCCTTTATATACATTGTCGCAATATAAATATATATATATATATATATGTATATATATATATATATATATATATATATATATATATATATATATATATATATATATATATGTATATATATATATATATATATATATATATTTATGTACATGTATATGTATATGTATGTATGTATATATATATAATATAAATATATATATATGTATATATATATCTATATGTGTGTGTGTGTGTGTGTGTGTGTGTACGTATTAATGTCGAAATACTGAGTAAATAAGCTGATTTGAAAAAAAGTCTAGCTTTTTTCTTTATTTTTCTTTCGTCGCACTTAAGTAAGGAGCCTTTAAACCCGAGAAGTTGCATTTCATTTAAACGCCATGGGTCTTAGCATTCTTTTTGGATCTCCCCAAAACTACTCAAAATTTTAATGATCATGATGTGATAATTATGATCATGATCTGAAGATGGTGATGATCTAAGACCCGCCCTCTTAGTTAATATTGATGCAATGAGATCGCAGCAGGTTTCAAATCACAATGAGACCATCCTGCTCAAACATGTTTTATCAGAGAGTGCCCCTTAGCGTGAACGATAGAAATTTGCAGACAAGGCAGTTTAAAGCTCTTACTGTGCAAAAAATAAATCAAGATAAATGTAAATTCTGTCGGATTCGCATATTGCTGATTTTTGTTCAGAAATAAGGTACCATATGTCCAATCATAAAGAATGAGACCACTATTATTTTTACTGTATATTTTCATACTAGTACACATTTTGTTGCGTCACTTTAGAAAATAAAATATGCGATTGTTGTTGTACAGGCGCCTTTCATTGAAAACATGCAAGGTAAAAAATCCAATCTGTAGATAGAATAAAAGATGCGCGCATGTTTACCTTTCACAGCCGGAAAGCACGTGTTCCGAGCACAGCTTACCAACATTACGTCACACTATATCAATATGTGATTCGCCAGATGTTTGAAAAATTCATCATGGAAAGAAATTTCAGTCAAACCAGACAACACAAACAGGCTAATAAATTCATGTAATAATCTAGCTGAGACAGTGGGCCACTTACAGGTAAATGGCTCTAAAAGGTGTGAGCACAATTAAACCTGGAACTACTTAGTTCGGTAATCTGCACCTGATTGATCGCAATGGTATAATTGTACCATTAGTGAGCTGTTGTCTCTGTGTATATTTTATGGATTGAAAATATACTATTACATATACACCACCACTGGCTTTACCTAATGTATAAGGAAATTCAAACATCTAAAAATACCAAACAAAAGTTTTAGCCATATGTCTTAAATATCTAATGCCACAATGCAAATCAATATTGAAGATGAATGCGGGAAACGAGTACACCCATAATAACCTGCGTTAAGTGTTTGGAGCGATACTAAGAGAATGTGAAGTACAAACGCAAATAATATGAAATCGATGATGCATCAAGTAAAACAGGCATTTTTGTAGATTTAGCATTGAACTTCAAATCAAAATATTCAGTCATTTGTGCGTATACCATGTTCTTTTTATTTGTACTTACAATCAAGTAAATGTATTTGACCTCACTAAACATGAGTAGTTTGCTAAAATAATGTTAAGTGCCATCTAGCTATAACATTAAATTTTATATAATTTCCCATATTCCTTTGTAGGAGAAAAAATTTGTTTATAACTAAATACTCAAACTAGGCACTGAATTCAAGTCTTTCCCGTTTTATATGGTATTTGTTATTTTCGAAAATGGTACCTAATTTTGCTAATATAGTGGTATGATAATCTGCTTTACACACTATTATTCTAATGTATGTTTAGGCACCACAATTATATTTTACCTGTAGTTTTTGAGATTATACCCAAGATAGCAGTTCTGGCCCACAGTGAATCTCTTTCAGCAAACGTGAAAAAGAAGTTGTGATTGTAAGTTTATATATGGACCTTCTGCTGATATTGCGATGAGCACCTGCAAAGAGAGTCCGTCTTTAGTGCCGTTTGCATAATTGGTATAGCCCTTGTTTCACGTGACACCCTGCCAATTCAGAGCATCTCTTGTGCTTAAGTATTCTGATTGGACTTTCATTCATACGGCCGAAAAATATTTTTCTGTAAGACGTTTTTTGGACCAGGAATTGCGACATCTACCTTTATTTGTTGCCTGCCATATATGTATTTTGGATGCGGCTTCCCCGCCGCACCCTGACTGGACTAAAGGAAGTATCATTGGCAGCTCATTGCTAAATGGGGCCTGATAGGATAAAAAGTCAGAGACTATCCATCATACTTGTAGCTCACTTATTGAGGTGTAACACAGACCTTCATTGGAAGAGCTTAGAGATTATCAAAGGATGTAAACAAAAAACCGTGTAGAACAACTAAGACAGGGAGTCAAAATTAAAGTCCACTCTTTGCACTCATAATTCAGGAACTTGGCACAGTTGCAACTGGAAATTTAATGTTTTTATCATAGTATACACATACATCACAAAAATGGGAAAGGTTACCAGGAGGAATCGATCATTCATAATTTAAACAATTTAACTTTTTTTAGTGGGGTAAGCCTTTACGCTGAGTACTTGAGTGCATGCTATCAATCTGTTTCTCTGTGTCATTGTTGTGGGGTACTCGTTGCTCTAGGTGTACTGCAATACTTTATAAATCCAGCAAACTGCATCTTCCTCGGTATTTTTGTAAGTATCCATATGTATCAAAATATATTCATTAACCATGCTGCTCTGTCACTCCTAATTGCTTCTCTCCCTCTCTCCCTCTCTGTCTGTCTGTCTGTCAGTCTCTCTCTCTCTCTTTCTCTCTCTCTCTCTCTCTCTCTCTGTATGATAGAACAAATAATATCATCAGTGTTTTCATGTTCAGCAAAATCAAAGATCTTTTGCCTTTTTTGCAGAAATGTGGAAATGCATATGTTAACAACATAGTTTTAGCCAACATTTGCCTTCAAATATGAAAATGTGCATTTCTTTTTGGTGGTGATTTGTGATGCAATGTTTCGAAACTGCCGTCTCAGAAAAAATGTAAGTGTAGCTCAATAAAAGCTAGGTAGTAATGGAAATCTTTACTGACTGCAACAGATTGACAGATTCAAAACATAATATTTATCACAAAGTAGTAAGTAAATTAATTCATTTTTGCCAAAACTGGGGATTTTTTTCGTGAGGTGGTGAGTGGGTTGCGGAGATGGGAGGTAAGGAGGTACACGAACATGCATAATGATACAGTTAATACTTCATTTATTAAGCTATTAGTCACTAGTGGTATAGGGCCATCTTTCAGTTTGCCACTAGGCCTGTCGAGCTATTATTGAATATGCATTACATGCATGTAAAATATGTTACAGACACTGAATATTTCCTGTATATTAGGAACATTTACAGCTGTCAGGTCAGTTTGCCTTTTTTCATATAAATGTATATTTATGTACCTAGCACACAATGTCAGATATTCGCCACTGTGAAGTGTTCTGTTTTCAAAATTTAGTTCAAAGTATCACAGTGACATTGACCAACGGTCGAAGAGCTCAATCTATGGTTTACGTCTTTCGACACCTATGAAGTGTATATTTTGCTGAGTCAGCAAATGTGACATGTTCCATGGTAATGGTGGGTCCTAAGCCCATGGTGACTCTCAGACATAAATGGAAAAGTACCTGTGGGATTCTTTCGGTGTTGTGAATTTTGACCTTGACTAACTTTGAAAACTTGATCTGACATATTGGCTTATATTTAAGTAATAAGTATATCCTAGGCTCTTTGGCTACAATTAAACTGAAACAGAAAGTGTAGACAAATAAGCAGCTAAACATTTAAATCCTGGCAAGCAGAAGCTTACATCACCCAGGGCGCCCTTGCACACGCCACATATTCAACCATACACACACGTGTCTGCAATGACATATTGTGAGTACCTTTCATCATATTGTTGCCACACCTGAATGCAACACTTGCATTCTCCATCATAACAGCTGATGAAAGGCACAGAAAACGGCACCCGTTTAGCCACGGTGGCTGTTTTATAAATGAACCATCATACATGTAAACTTTTTGGCCAAAGACTTGATATGAAATCTGTCAGATGTATCAGGAACCTCAGGTGCCGTTACAATCGTCAAAAATAGGTCATTTGGTTAGACATTTGGGCCAGGCCAGCTGAAGACACGGCGAAGCATACTTCCTGCAGGTCTGCAAAACAGTAAGGGAAGAGATGGAGGGGAAAAGATTTGAAAGAAAAATTATTGTCAATTTGTTACATGTGTGCATGATGTCTTAAGGTGACAGTTACAAACAAAAATAATAAGGAATACGAGGCATCCACATTAGTTTACCCCCACAACTGCATACCTAGTTGTCTTAGTAACCATAGTCTCCCTCGTGAGATATGGGCTGCTGTCTGTGTGGGGAGGGGAATATTACTAATATTTTCGAAATTAAGAATACTTACTGCAGGTAGATGGAAACGTTTTCTTGTCAGAAATTAAGAAATCACTAAATCAATATGACTTGGGCATTTGTAAACTTTAATTTCTCTAACAGACTCTAATTTTGTGAGAAAGGGGTATCTGCCCCTGTCTGTGACAGTGATATGCCATGTGTCCTCTGTGACTGACGGGCGTGAGCCCCTTGCTTTGTGCCGGGACATTCATATGCATGCCTCGTATTCTGAAGATTGGCATTAAACAAATATGCCCAAAGCTCTCGACAGTTCACAATTATGCATATATCCTACTTTCTTTTAATATCATTTGTATATTTTCAATTATAATTCTTTGTACTGCTCACAATTATGCATATATCCTACTTTCTTTTAATATCATTTGTATATTTTCAATTATAATTCTTTGTACTGTTGGGGAAATGAAAAAGTGTGTTCATATCTACTCTAAAGTCACAGAATTGTCAACTGAATCTGACAAAGAAGTAAAAATATGATAAATCTGAATAAGCCCCCCCCCCCTTCCAAAAACTGGAGGGGGCATAAAGCGATGACTTTGTCCGTGTGTGTATGTGTGTTTGTCCTGCTGACAGTTTTCCCGCAATAACTCAAAACGCTGTTTGCTTAGGGCTTTCATGTTGCACATGCTTATAGTCTTGAATATGGTCTCAAATGACTCCAAAGATTGGCGACCTAAACCAATTCCCAAGGTCACAGAGCCATTTTAGGGTATTTGGTTTTCACCGAATAACCCAAAAAAGTTTTTTTTGCTGAGGGCTTTCATATTGCATATGCTTAAAGTCCTGAACAAGATCTCGCAAGAGTTTGAAGTTGGGTGATCTTGACCCAATAGGGGTGATTTGGGTTGGTTAAATTTCTTGACACACAGCCTTTTGTTCCCATGATGCATGTTTGTGACACCTAGCAACCCATGCCATTTGAGGTCAGGTGCGTCAGCAAAGCCCATTTCATGACAGTGAACCTGAAAGTGACCCTGCATATGAGGACAATTTTTGAAAGTATCATCTTCTAGTCTACCTGAAGTGTGTATTATTAACTTTCAACTACACCAAGGTGTGATAAAATGAAAATTTAGAGCTTACTCTGCAATATATAGAGAGGGTAACCGTATGTCTACTAGTCCCCCATGTTAATCTATGGAAAAAAGTGAGGGTTATGGAAAGGGACCCCCAAGATGTGGGTGTTCAACCATGAACAGGATGAGCAGCACCACCTTTAGTCGAATTTAGAACAAACCCAAATATAGACTATTCCCAAGCTCACAGAACCATTTTAGTGAATTTGGTTCTGACTCGAAAAAGTTGAAAAAATTTCGCTTAGGGCATTTATAGTGTACTTGCTTATAGTCCTGGGAAAGGTCTCAAACAAGTTCGAAGATGGGTGACCTTGACCCGAATCCCAAGGTAACAAAGGCATTTCAATGAATTTGATTTCCAAGCGATAACTTGAAAAGTTTGTGCTTAGGGTTTTCATAGCAGATGCTCATAGTTCAGAAAAAGGTCTCAACCGATTTCGAAGATGGATGATCTTGACCCAATTTCAAAGTTCACAAAGCCATTTTAGTGAATTTGGTTTTCATGCGATTACTCATAATGAATTTTTGCTAGGGGCTTTAATATTGCAACTGCTTATAATCTTGAATTAAGTCACGGATGAGTTCGAAGGTTGGTGACCTTGAGTTATTTCCCAAGGTAACAGAGCCTTTTTGTGAATTTGGTTTTCACTCGATAACTTGAAAAGTTTATTTTGCTTAGGGTTTTCACATTGCACATGCTTATAGTCCTGAATAAGGTAACGGACGAGTTTGAAAATGGGTGACCTTTAGCCAATTTCCAAGGTCACAAAGCCTATTAAGTGCATTTGGTTTTCTCATGATAATTCAAAAGTTTTTTGCTTATGGCTTTTTTTATTGCACATGCTTATAGTCCTGAATAAGGTCTCGAACGAGTTCGAAGCTGGATGACCTTGACCAAATCGGGAGGTTACAAAGCCATTTTATGAATTTGTTTTTTACGCAATAACTCGAAAGGTTTTTTTGCTTAAAGTTTTCATATTGCATAAGCTCGTAGTCCCAAATAAGGTCTCAAAGTAGTTCAAAGCAGGTCACAAAGCCTTTTGAGTGAATTAGGTTTTTACTCAATAACTCGAAAAGATTGTGCTTAGGGTTTTCATGTTGCAATGATCATAGTTCTGAATAAGGTTTCAAACGAGTTCGAAGATGGACGATCTTGACGCAAATCCCAAGGTCACAGAGCCAATTTTAGTGAATTTGGTTTTCACGCAATAACATGCAAAGTTTTGTGCATTGAGTTATCTTATTGCACATGCTTATGGTCCAGAATGGGGTCTTGGACAAGTTTGAGGTGGGTGACATTGGCTCAATTGCCAAGGTCACAGAGCCATTTTCTGAATTTTTTTTTTCAAGTTTTGTGCACAGAGTTTCACATTGCACTTGCAAGTAGATGGATGACTTTGACCCAATTTCTAAGGCCACTGAGCCATTTTAGTGAATTTGAATTTCACATGATAAGTTGAAAAGCTTTTAGCAAAGACCTTTCTTATTGCACACAGTTTTAATCCTACATCAAGTCTGAGACAAGTTCGAAGATGGATTACCCTGACCCAAAACCCAAGGTCACACAACCGGGAGGGGCATAGATCTTGCAATCTCGGATTGTGTTTTAATTTTAAAATCTAGTCCACTGAGGAAAATGGGAAAAGTGAAATAGTTTAATATACGTAGTTAGAACAGCAGTATTATTTATGCAAAAATCAATTCTTCATTTGCTCCACACGTGCAATGCAAGCCCTCTGAAAAAGGCTTGCATGAAGCAGTATGTATGAAAAAATGGTGTTGCAGACATGAAGTGGAGACAGTAGTACCCGCATTGGTGATAAAGATATGACTTGTTTCATTTCAGTTTCTTTGACGCAAAGATCGTGCTGGTTGTGGCTGGAATCACAGGAGCATTATGTCTGCCCATCAGCATATATGCAACACAGACTCAGGTACATGTTGAGGTAGCAGATCTGTAGCCAGCACCTTTGGATAACCTATAATTCCTTTTAAATATTTTTGGATAGCTTGATACTTAAACTACATGCTCCCAAAAATGTATGAACATAAAATGTATATGAGAAAATTGAGCTCAAAATTTTTGTTTTACACAAAAGAGTTTCAGCAGTGCTGATCACACGGGGGTTTCTTGCATTGACATGATAATGAACCATGTCATTGTTTGCACAGTCATAAGTCCATGATCCTTGCCAACCAGGTGAGCCACTGACCAGGGTGACTCATAGGAAAAAGGACACCATAAGCCATGGAGAAAAGAATAGGCGAGCTCAGACAAATCACTACCATTGTTCTTACTACTTTTGAAATTCTCCTTTGATGTAAAAACAAATTAGCAAAATCCAATTACTAGACCCCAAATATTGAAAGCCACAAGTGAATCCACAACCAAACAATCAAAGTTTGGTTATGAGTGATGTTCCAAAGTTAAAGAGGTAAAGCTACAGGTTTATTTCACACAATACTAAAAGTGCAAGACAGAAGAAGCGAGCATGTATCATTTTTCAGCCATAGATGCGTGAGAATTGGTAACATGTTCTTTCTATGCGATTTTCTCGTAACTCTTTTTTGCTCAACTTATGCAATTTGTATCTCACCTCACAAACAAATGAACTGCCTATCACATTAAAACCAGCAGGCATCAAAACAAAACTATCATATCCAGGAGCAGCTTCAGGGAATTTTATTTTCTGACTACCCCTTCCGTGATTTTTGGAGCGAATTCTAGAGAGAAAATGAACGGCCTGTGAGGACCAACTTAAATGTTGTAACTTTTTATTCATGCTTTTTCGGGATATATATATATATATATATATATATATATATATATATATATATATATATATATATATATATATATATATATATATATATATATATATATATATATATATATATATATATATATATATATATATATATATATACATATATATATATACACATAGTTTTAATTTTTCTGATTTTAATTTGGAGAAAAAAATAATTTTGCATGACTTCTGCACGAAAACTGTGTGAAAACTCCCAAGGCAGAAAGAATTCTATAAAATGTCACAAAACGTTCAATCCCCCCAAAAATATACCTAAAAATCTATGGATGTGTCGTAATAATAAAATATAAAGGTTTACTGTTCTTGTAAAAAAATAAATGGGTAGTATTGATCTACTATTGCCAGTCTCGATGTGCATTGGCTACAGATCTGTCACCTTTATGTTGTTAATATTGCCATGATTGAAATTCTTCATTTACATGTACGTGCAGAGCAAGCGGGAATTGTTGGGACTGGACACCAGTGGGCAGCCCTTATCCTGCTTGGCACCCTCATCCATGTGCATGTTACCCCTTGAGAATTTAGCAAACTGATTTTTCTTACGTATATATCATTGCGACTTATTTTTGTGTATCATGCTTTAATTCTTATCGGATTTTCTTTTATACTCGTTATTTTAAATGCTTTTAAATCACATGCTACCCTGTATACATCAGTATATCATCACCAACCACACCTCAGTGCCACCTCAAGCACGACGAAATAAAACACTGATTAATGTTGATGAGCCAGTGCATGTTTTCCTGTAAGGTTTTGTCCACACTTTTTATTCAAAACGTGTTTTAGTTCAGAAGAAATGTAAGCAGGAGGATCCCAGCAGGCACTTTCAGATATTTATTGTGTCTTTTCTAAACTTAAGACTAGAAACTCAAATCAGTTTATTGGCCAGGAATGTGAGATTAAGTGTGTCTTGACTTAAGGTAAGACTCCTGTTTTAAATCAGTTTATTTAACAAAAGTAGTGTATGAATATTGTAAATATCTGATAGTCAAAAGCCTACTCATTTAGTCTGGAATGGCTGCTTATGAAAGTTGTTAATATTGAGTAAAGATCTTTCAATTTACAAAAGAAGAAAGTAAGTACAAAGCGAGTAATGAATCAAAGCGGTATGGCTAACATCACAATCACAGAAAGGTTTTCAAATGAACGAACATTTTAGAGCTGTACTCGTCATGAAAAACTTTCAACATGAAGATGAATAGAAATTTATTTTCTTATGCTGATTTTATTTCACACAAACTTTCTTGACTCCTGAGTAAATGTTTACTAAGAAATATAAATCTGCATTCATATATATATATATATATATATATATATATATATATATATATATATATATATATATATATATATATATGTATATAATATTACGCCAGACCCAATACGAACCAGGTCATAAAGAACTGAACAGTAACTTTTTTTCATCTATGGTAGTGGCAGAAGTCAATTTCTCAATTGAAAATCTGGCATACAAATGGTTGTTATTGCAGTTTGACTTCACCATGCATAATTGAATTCTGCTCTTGATCTATTCTGTGGTTAATTACACAAACTTGGCTTACCTTATCTGGATGGGCACATTAGACGACAACCATGTAAGTACGACATATATTTTTTGCCCCAGTTGAGAATGTAATGCAATCAGGTGCTGCACAGATGATTGCAAAGTATCAGAATTAACAAAAAAACTATTAATAACATCAATAGTCTGAGATGTATGCACATATAAACATGATCTACAAATGAGCAGAAAAATTCTAAGATAGTAACATTTATACCAACAATCAGACAATCTTTATAAGCAAGACGAAATACTTGCTCCAGTGAAAGAATAACAGGACATAACTGAAGTGCAAAACTTGGCAGGCAAAAGGTCGTTTATCCAGTTCACAATTTGGTCATCCGAGGGCGGCAGCCGATGGTGCACTTAAGATAGCGTTGACGATTCTATTGCAGTTTACATGTAAAAGCTCAAGGTTTGAAAGGAATTATGAAAAAAAAAAACTAGGGCTGTTCAGAAAGAGATCAATATATATAGACTAGTCATCACTGCACAACAAAAAGGAATTTCTGGGAGCCACAATTGCTACTTCTCTGACTTCAGGTACTAGAATACACTTGTATGTCAATATATTCTACACACTATGTAAAGACAATTACTGGTCATGATAATTTCTACATGCAAAGAAGCATACACAAAACATTTAAAATTTCATCAGTACAAACCATCGGACATGTATCAAACAAAAGATCCCTAGCTTTCCAAAGAGAGCATTAATTAACTTCTATCTAGTTCAACACTTTTCTGTTGAATTTAGACTGAGTCAAAAGCTTTCCCGGTCATGGATTGGCCACTCTGTGTCCAACTCTGTGTCCAACCCATGACAAGGAAAACTGTTGGCCTGGGGCATGTTATCTTGATAAATTTTATCTGCAGTTCTCTGTCAAGCTGTTTTGCTTTCGTATGAAGTTAGCGAAAATCATTGAAACAGACAATGTTTGACCACTAGCCAGTTTGGGCCAGTTTCAGCGGAATTAGCTTAATGTAGTTCCTGGGTAAACTCATGCTCATTGACGGTAGTAGCGAAATTGAGCGTCATGAAATGTTTGATTTAATATGTATTTTGGCCTGTAAGCAGAGCCTCCCTTGAAGTACATTTATTTGTTTTAACCTCATTAAATTTGATTAATATGGTAAGTTGGCCTTTTAGCACAGGCTACCTGGAAATCTATTTACTTGATTTCTGACCACAGAACGACCAGGTCTCAACCCCCAACCTTCGTCACCAACCACCTAGCCAAAAATAAAAACTGCACATACATCTACTGTACCAAATCCACACTCTATATAAAAAAGCAATGGTAGGTAGTCCCAGATCGTGGACTGTATAACCATTAGTCCGCTGGCAGCAAAAGAATGCTGAAAATATGCTTGGTTTGTTTTAACAACAAAATGCCAGGTCTCAAACGAGCAACCATTAGCATTTACCACCTGGCCAGAACGAGAAACACACTGATCAACCATACTTTCGAAAACTCGATGTTCCAGTATAGATAAGTATTCATGAGAGCCACAATCGACATGGCAAAGTTCATTTTTGATCTAATACAATTATTCTATTGTAATTGGAGTTGCCCGAGATTGTGGACTGTATCTGTGTAAGTCCACTAGCATAACATCATGGTCCCTGCACTTTGTATGCCTATTGTCTGCACTGATCACCAGATTGAGAACAATAGGGGGCACCAACAGAAAGCTGTGGTGGTCTTGTTTCATGACATTTCCGCAGCATTTTTAGACTTTTTGAGGTATTAAGGAGTGCTAGTGATCTTGACCAGGACCTGTAGTGAGTGCAACCTCGCACCTATGATAATGTATGTGTTGCTTAGCTTCCTACCTCACACAGAAGTGTTAGTAACGATTTCAAATTTCGTTTGATGATTTCACGAGTGAGAGAATACAAAATTAGAAATTATGGGTGCAGTCCTTTGCGTCATATTGGATCATCATCTTGCGTTATAGATGATGAACTGTAATTTGTTCTCAATCATGAAAATGCAGTACAAATTTACTCACGTCCTGAGCAGATACCAATAATTCATAATTCAGTGGAATGCTTTTGAGTTTTGAGCGCAAAGCTTGACACAGCACACAATCAAAAGGACAACACATTTACATGTTCAAAATTGCGGATTCCGTCCAAAACACAAACAAAACAAGGTTTTGCAGCAAAATAAAGGTCTTGGCAAGAAAAAGATTTGCAAGTACAAATAAAAAGCTAGATAGAAAGAAAGAATTCTTCATAAAACAGAATGTCCAGTGTTGGCAAATAAACAATATTCGAAAATGTAGTGAGAAACTGATGCTAGTTCTAGTGCACTTTTAGTGTTGTTTTGGTTAATTTATGGATCCCTGTTCCCACTACAACGTGGACGGATGAAAAAATGGTCATCATATGGTAGCATAAAAGTGTTACATGTAACATGAATGTAAACAGTAAATCCTGGTAATGTACACATACATGCAGCAGACTGCTGATGACAGATCATGGGCTGCTGTACGTCTGCTTTGTCTCATATACATGAATGTATGTACAAGTTTGCTCTTGTTGCTCCTTATTTGCATTATTGCAACTTCACTGATAAGGCCACACAGTGTGCAGAGTTTGTAGCTTATAGTGGCATCTGAGAACTTAACTATGGATAAAAGTGATGATGGCTAACTTGGCATATGAAGTCAGAATGGCAGGTGTATATAGAATAGTTTTGAAGATAGTCAACAATTAAATTTTTGAAGTCTCCCTCATAGGTATTAATCCACCCGTTTTTTTTTTTTGTTGCTCCTTGGATAACCTTACGGCACAAACCCATTAATCAACCTGGAATGTTACCTCTACTTGTAACAATTTTGAAGATATTAAGGTTTAAAGGGGTATAAAGAAAGTTCTGTTCTTTCTGTTTTCTTCAATTGCTTTTCATCTGGTTCTATGTCAACTGAATCATTTACTCGTGTTTGTCCAGCAACTTTTCCTTATCTTTGTTTGTCTGCAGTTTTGGTCAATATTTTATTGGACCACCATGATACATGGCAAGTTTGGCATAAATAACCGCTTCACCCTTGTAGAAGATAGTATTTTGACTTTTTACATGAAAAAGAAAACTGTTTACAAATCTATAACAGAAAAACACAAAAACTAAAGTTGTCAAACCCTGTGGGAACTGAGGTAACATTTTTGTTTGGCGTGAAGTATCATTGCCACTTATCTGCAAAATGTCTTGTCCTAAAGAAACCGAACAAATTAAGTTTTAGTTATGGTAGAGTGTCCAATGTATAAAGTGCTATGTGATCTCTCTTGGTGATATTATGTTATGGGATTTTCTTTGATCTGGTTAAAGTTCTTTGAAATATTTGACTGACACGTAACTGTGCTGCAATATGCCTCATGTTATGTTGTTATCACACTTTGGCTACCTCCCATAGTTTAATGCTAACCATTCATGTAAAATGTATGCACAGTTTAGGATTACTGCAATACATTTTACATGAAACTATGTGGTCTGATGTTATTGCTGTATTCACACTGGCCTGAAATAAAACCTTAAATTGATCAGAGATACTAATGTCAATTTTAATCAAGTTAGTTAGAAACATTTCAAATTTCCAAAATATTGTAGAAGTAAAATATGGACCGATTTTAATATCTTTGTACGTGTGTGTTGTTGTCGCTCTTGTTGTTATGCACAAATGAAGATTTTCATATGATTTTACAAGGATTGTGAAAAAATTCAACTAATGACTTATGAAATCCTATAAAGCCACTCCCCTTGCCACAGATGTCAGCATATCTTTCAGACAGTTCCTGTCCTGGAGAAAATAGGAAGGACTCGGGGAATTCCACATAGACATCCAGGGTGGCTAGAACTCTGTCCACTTACGCCTTAGGCTGAGAATTGAATCTGGAACATAGAGATGAAACACAAGCGTGTTTCCGCTCAGCTAACTTTTGCCAATCTAAGAAACCTAGTAAATTTCTTCAGATAATCGAGCATTCCAGTGAAGCTCTCACCTGCAATAGTTCAGAAAGATAACATGAGACAAAGATAGCAGTCAGATGAGGAACAGTCACTCTGCTCTTGTAAAAGATAAAATGATTCTTACTTTTGTTTGTGTTATAGTAAGATTCTATGCTCTAACAATGTGTTAACACACAAACAACCAGTTCTAAATAAAGGAATGAACAAATCAATGAATATACAAATGGAAAGCACTTGTTTAGACCTTTACTCAATAAAGCTATTTTCTTCTGCAGCTACCATACATTTCGAAACATCCGACAAAACACAAGGTCTTCGTTCTCAAAATATTTCATTCAAAATTTGTAGAAGAACGTTAGCATCTGCAGCTTTGTATATGGTAAGATAAAAAATCACATCAGTATTGGAATATTTTGATTGATTTGCTGTCCATAGTAGTAACAGCCATGACACTGGTACAGTCTTTCCAACAGGGTCTCGGCAGTCTACCAAATACGGCCCAATTCCCCTTCCCTTTCCATTATTTCTCTTGTTAAGATATGAGCACCGCTCCTTTTAGATTCCCAGTCTAACCAGTAATGGCATTTTGCACGCAAATATTTCTTTTCAGGCTGAAAATGGTCACTTGCTTGCTACCTAACAAATGGACCGTAATGTATGTAAATAGCGAGGCAGTAGGAATACAAAGCCAACATTTGCGTTAGGATCTAATAATTTTACAATGAGCTTTTTGGGGGCTATCCCTGGATGGAAGTGTACACTGCATCTGATAAGGAGTAAAAAAATATTGATGACCCACCTACAATACTATTCTTTATTATCTTGTGCAATACCTCATCTTTATGATGTGTAAAAAAAATGTTGCTTTATTCTTTCTTGACATTTTGAACATTCTGTTGCAAAACCAGGTAAAAAAAATGCTACCTTTAAAATGGTCAATGTCCCTCTTTGTGAAACTCCTGAAAGCAGTTTCGGCCTACTGCCAGGGCGACAGGAGCAACATTCAAGTTCTTATACCGCTGAAGAATTTTTTTTTTTAAAATGTCATTTTATGTGTCCCATTGCTGCTGTACCCAGGTGCAGTTGACTGACCGAAAATCACAATCCAATACACTCTTTCCAGCTATCTGGATGTACAATCTGTATCTAACGGCAGTGGAGTAAATCTGTCTGGCCTGGATATCTCGTCAAATCATTCATATGGAAAGATGCTGCTTTGTTTTCCATACCAAACGTTTTTTTTTTTTAAATAGCATAATGATGTGTGTAGGGCTACGTATCGTGTAATATCTAGAAATGTCAACTTACTAAAACTGAGAACTGCATATCCTTCAACAGCATTGATAATGAATCGTTTTGCTATATTCATTTGTAAACATTGTGCAATCTTCTCTATGGTAAGACACGGATAATAATATAGTGAATTACCTTTTTCACTGCTGCATATGTACTCAGGTTAACCTCTGATTGCTAACTTTGTAAGCATTTTATTCAACTATTTTGACCGGTTTGATACTTTATATTGTATCTAAAAAGCTATCAAGGTATTTATTTTAACCTATCAGCACTAGCAATATACATCATGGTTTCTATTTTTCAAGGTCACTCTCAATGTTGCAAGGTCACTTTCAAGGTCAAAGGTCACATCATTTTGCAGCTATCTTGGAAATAAAATATCTAAAACACACAAGGCAAGAGATATACTTGTGCTGCCGTTTATTCCATCTCAAAATTGATCCATTTTGTTCCTTTGATGCAATCATACACTTTAATAGTAAATGAAATGATTAAAGCTAAACGATATAATGTAAACAAAGTTTTTTTCTTGTGCTACATAGGACTGTATGCCAACCTTGTTAGTTTTTACTGTCAAGCTGCAGCTTACAAACCCTTTCCTCTAATAGCGAGAGTTAATGTCTAGAATGTTTAAAAACAAATTCGTTTGACATCAGAAAACACTCTTACGTACATCATGCACTCTTTAGTAAGGTCAATGGCTGGGCCAGAAGTTAGAAGGTTATTTGAAAGGTCAAATGTCACATAATGTGGCAGCCATCTTGGAATACGACAACAGGCGTATCCATGGCCTGCAGACAATTCGACTGCAGTCGTTTCCCGCAGTGAAAGAGTCAAATAATAATACAGTAATTTCATAACAGTTTGGAGTGACGTTAAATAACATCTGCCGTAGATTATTACACATCAGGGTGCCCCCGGAGGTGGGTGCCAAAGGTTGCAGGTTCGAGTCCTGCTCGTTCCAAAGATGAAATATATATATGTGCTTGTCTTATAGGCCCTGGGTAGTCTGCAAGCTTGTGAACACTCCGTTTTCCCTGTGTACTCTGCTGTGCCATACATAGCCTCATAAGGGTCACTTTATGCTGCATGACATCTACAGTAACAGGGGACTGATTTTCTGGATTAGGCCTATTAGATGTAGACTCTGGAAAGTAGATCAGGCCGTTTTCAATCACTTATCCCACACTTCAACTGGTTGGGTATTTGCCTCAAGATGTCGGTAAGCCAATGACTCGCCATCTGTCAGAAGATCCTGTTGCAAATCTATGATTTACTGTGCTTTTGCTGTACATACTCCGGGCTGGGAAGTCAAGGCATTGGCCCTGGCTCAATTCATGTTAATTGGAGGCATACTGCGATACTGATCATTTAACTTTCCAAAGTAGTAGGTAGCCTGTGATAACTGATATTACAAAATTGTTGAATCTGCGAAATTTCAAAATCTATACTAAACAGTCCATGAAAACAAACTTTTATTCTTTTTCCAAATGACTGCTGCTGTGGCACAATTCCACAAAAATTTTGAATAATTAATTTCCAAATGAGCTCCAAAATTCAAACAGCCTATGTTTAACCTATTAGAATTGACAAGAAAAGACTGTGATTATGGGCTAGGGAATAAAGGCAACACAGGACAAACTCTGTGTATGAAACAGATGTGCAAGTATGTGCTAATCTGTTAGCCGGAAAGTAATTTGAAATGTGGGAAAGATGCACTGTTTTGGTATAACCACACATCCCACAAGCTCATTCGGTCCTCTGTGACCTTTGAGATTGACATAGCCCTTGTAAAAGGCTACATTCCAGTGCAATATGATAGCCCAAGGTCCAAAACATCTTTAGTTATAATGTGGAAACCAAGTTCACCAAGAGGACTCTAGGTGGTGACCTTGGGAATTTGGTCGAGGTTATTCATCTGCAAAGCTGACCAAGCCCTAATTAATGGCTCTTACCATGTGCAATATCGAATTCATACCTCAAATTCTGAGGAACAAGGCAGCAAGTGGCCTTCTGACCTTTAGATTGAGGGTAACGTCATCAATGTTTTACCCACACTGCTTAAGGACTATAATCCTGTGCAATGTACATGTCATATCAAAAAAATCTTTTCTAGGTTTTGTGCATGTACCAAAACTTACTATAGTAGATCCGTGACCTCGGAAATAGATTCAAGGTCAATCCCCTTTATCCTTCGCCTAGCCTTTATACAGGAGAATATTATATTGTGCACTATCAATGCCCTAACTTCAAACCATCTTGAGTTATTGAGTTCACTTTGAAGTGAGTTGCTTCAACTGGTTTAACATACGACGTGGAATATTCTTAGAACGGCTCAAAGTTCGAACAGAATGTCAGCATTAGTGACCAACTTTGATCCCAAATGATATGCCGTACTTTCACATTCGCTGCAATACGTGCAATACTTAACATAAATGGCATATAAACGTACTTTGAAATACCAACGCCCAAGGTCCACTAATCACACAAGGCAGGCAAAATATGCAGCAATCAAGTTGAGTGAACATCAACGTGGGATAATTGCAGGAAAAGTTCATCCTTGACTCTTAGTTATCAGGCCGGCGATGACGTCACACCACTCAGAGACCAGTTCGTATCTGAGCTGCACAACACACACACACACACACACACACACACACACATATATATATATATATACATATATATATATATATATATATATATATATATATATATATATATATATATATATATATATATATATATATATATATATATATATACATACATTAGCAGAAACGGCCTGTGTGTGATATGACAATATAGCAATCGTATGGCTACAACAGATCTACACTTTGAAATCCAATTTAGATAGCCCCATGAACAAAAATTTAATAGGTTTTTCCTCCTCAAAGTTTGTGTTTTTAATATGTACCTGTAAATATATAGAAAACCAACCCTATTTGTCCAAGCTTGTTCACACGTTCAACAAAATTTTTCTCATAATCATGTTCTCTACTGTTTTTCAGACTTTGTATGGTGGGCTTATTGTAGTCTTTTTGTGGACGTATTTGCAGGTGAGAATTACGTTGTTCTATTTCAAAGATTTATGAATAAACTAGGGTACACTCACCCTGGGGTAATTATGTCTCCACCTTATACAAGTTGGGACATGCAGATAAAACATTATGCATGTAGCTGTCTGTGATACTTTCAGCTCAGGGGTGAAATTGTGGTTGAACATGGTATTTTAAAAATTTGTTGTCATGAATATCAAGATGACATGATGTGTCTTGTGACAGAAGTTAAGTTGGGTCCACTGTCTGGCCTACAGTGGCACGGGGGGGGGGGGGGGGGAAGTTGGGTATATACCTAGCAACCTGTGACCGAGTTTTAATTCAAATTTACAGTCAAATTTGTTTTTCGCCACCTTCAAATCTCATGCAAAAATCTTGGAAAAACACAGAGAGTATGAGGATTATGTTTAAAATTATTGTGCACGTCTGCATGTGCCCGTTGCTCTGCCCCTTTACTATTGATGTAGAAAGCGTACATATATTTGTAGTTTGCTAATCTTTTCCTGTTCAACACTCCCAGATCACTAATATGTAAATGTTTGTATGTCTCAATGTAGTGGTAGCATACCCTCGGACAGCAGCTCTCTTTGGCGGTTGCTTGCAGTATTGCTCACAATGCATGCCAAGGAAGTCTGTTAATTAAATCTTATTCTAAAAAAGAAAGGTTTAACGTGTTTGGAAAAATATTTCATGGACCACTCATGAATATATTCGCTTTTTTCAAAGACTAAACATTAAGGAACAATTGGACACGTTTGAGCCATATGTCTGAATAAAATTGACAGTATTACCTAACAATCCAGTGTTTTACAATGTTCATAAAGAAAAGAAAAAATATTCGTGTAACAGGTATGACTTAAAAGTCTTTTGATCTGTAGAAAATATACATGCTTGTGATTGAGGCATAACATCATGTACTGTTTTCAAACTAAATAGTATTGTTGGATGTTATTGTTTACACAGGATCACTCTCAAATGGACGGCAACAAACATGAAATTGCATTTGTTAAAAGTAGCAAGCCAGTTAGAAAGGTTGACATTTGACAGAGAAAGTGCCGTACGTACCTGAAATGCTGCACTTGCTGCATTTGACATTATAGTGGCCCTTGTAAAGAACTTGGTTACACAAATGTAGATCTTAGATACATTATAGGCTAACTTTCTGGGGTTTTGAAATTTATCACAGTCCTTGGTGTACGATACGCAGATGGTGATGGGTGGACGTAAATCTGACCTCCAGTCCAAAAAGGCAGATGAGTTGGGCCCTGCAGCTGCACATGGATGTGGTCCGTACATGTTGGGGGCCAAAAGGCTGTACCTGTTGGTAGTCACGCTCTACATCGGCATTGTCGAATTGTGTTACAATTGCCTGTCATGACAACCGTTATGGCAACCACAAATGCCTTAGGATAGGCTCAGGCTGTGCAGCGTAGAGCCAGAGTAGATGACAGTCTTGGCACCATGACTTTTACTACATGCACTTCAAATTTATCATCAAATCTGTTTTGGATAGTACGAGGCTGCAGTTTAAAGACTGTATCATCAATCTCTTCACATGAAGAAAAAATGGTAACTTTACATGGAGTGATTATGAATGAAAAACAGCTTAGAAAAATGGTATTTTAGCACAGATAATTGAATTTCAATATATATGTATTATTTCCCAAAGGAATTGCCGTGTCTGGGAGAGGAACCGAGCTGAAATATCCAGCTTCAATTTTTAAAACTGTATACAGTGTTATTATGTATATAATACGTATTTTTGTAAGGTGCTGAGCACTAATATTAACAAATATTAAAGCTATATTTGATTTTTTAGGAGGAGCTATTTATACAAGTGCATATGAAACCTGTCCAAAACCACATGACATTCTTTACATCAATTATATTTTGTGATTGTATGTGTAGCCTATGTCAAAATATGAGTTTCTTACAAATTTGAAATAAACAGAATTAATGTCAATATATTGACGCATTTTTGTGTTTCAATGGCTCTGCAAACCAACTACCACCATGACATTTAAAGAGATATAGTTCTCTCGTACAGTACCACCGACTGAGATCTGGTGTAACGTGTAGCATAGATAAGTGTCAATCCGATCTACCTTGGTATAACTCCAGACTTCGTTTACTGAAATGCCAGGTTAAACGAAAATATGATAAAGCTACAAAATACAATTTCGAAATTGGTGCATGGACCTCCTTTTGTCAACTCAGGAATTATTATCAAGAGCAATTAAAAATTGCCGAAGATTAACATAATAATAAACCGTGTACAAACTTAAATAATCCGGCCCAGAAAAAACAAATGCTGGCGGCGCACCGTTAAGGACAGCTAAGACACCAAAAACCTTTGCATGGCCGATTTTGGGAATTTAACGGTTTTTACAAGATGAATGTCGTTTCTATTAGTTGTCAAAATTTCAAGCTTTTAACTCAAGAAGAAATATGAGAAAAACGTCAAAAACCACACAGGCATGCAAACATCTGAACATCCATGTGTCATTCTTTTGGTTTTCAGCCGCCAAGCGGAACAATGCCACCCATCAATCATACTTAACAGCCTTCCCCCGTGGCTGCAGGTAGCAAAGGCCCATGGCAAAAGGAGAGTGGTATCAGGGCGATAATGCGAAATAAGGCAGCATGCCGAAAGTATGTTTGTGGGCAGTGAAAAGATGCAAACATGCTAATATACCATAGCCTTAGTGGTTTACATTATAGTTATCTTGCTTGTTTTGCGTTCTAATGAAAGGAGAATTGAAATGTTCAAGAGGAGCGGGAATCGTCAGACGATGTCCCTTTAAACTTTAAAGGCCGTGCCGCGATGGATTACCCCACTGGTCATTCACACCAAAGACGGGCGGGGGAAAAAAACTGGCACCTTAATCAGCAAAAAAAACACATCAAAATAAGCATAAACGAGAACAGCAGAGAAAACACACAAACTAACGTTACAAAACTCAGGTTGGAAAGAGAAATGAAACTCATTGAGAAAATAACACAAAATAATGACAAGCTAATTAAGTAAAGTGTAAAGACCAGTCTAACAAGCTAACTACATAAAGTATACAGATAGGAGTAAATACAATAAAATACTATCCCTAAAAACGGGATGAAGAGGTAGGGGACGGAAGACCAAACCCGCCGTCCGTGCACTGACCACAAGCAGCCATAGGCCGCCCCACCGAATCAAGGTAATACAATTTTCGTTGCCAGGCTTGAGGTCACGGGCCCGAAGGGCCGCCTCCATGACGTCACACTTTGAAACGAAACTGTCGCTGTCGCCGTTTGACAGATCACTCAATAATGTTTTCTGTACTTCAAAGACTCTTTTATTCGTTTGATTGGCCAAAAATTGATTGACAACCTCCCCAAATGTTAAGAGAATATTTTTCCTACATTTTGTACAAATATCAGCTCAACTTTTCAGTTTGTTGTTTCAGAGGCAAATTATCAACATCAAAGGCCTTTGAAGCTTGTTTTCTCAGAAAGAATAATAGGACGAGAACCCCACCTAAGGATGGTTATTCCAAGAAAACGGCTTAGTGAAATTTAATCCCGTTAACGTCTATTGATTTTTTAAAGTCTGAACTGCAAAAACGGTTCAACGATTTTCTAAATTTTGCTTCGTTCTTTTTTTATGAAATGAAGAAAATGAACATCCTGAAAATCAAAGGGAAAATTGAAACTTCAATTTTTGAGGACGGATAATAGGAACACGGAAACCAAACATAAAAAATCGCAGGATCGTTTTTATTGCCAATATGTCAGGATTAAGATCCAAGTGTAATTATGATTTTATCACAAATAATTAGGGACTTATATCGACATTTACGGGGTGGATGCTTTGCGGTCAACTTTCAATTGTTTATTCCACAATTAATATCACACACACCCAAGTATGGAACTTGTTTGGAGTATGACGAGTACACACATATATGATATGTTATCCTAACACAAATACATTTTGAGCTAGGATTGACTAAAGTGGGATTTATTTTTGGTGTCTTACCCTTCCTTAAGCACTTCTTGAACCGAAATAATTCAACCACTGTACCATCTTTGTTACATGATGGGAAAGTTATATCGGACAATGTGTCCAAAGCTGAAATTTTTAACACGTGTTTTCTCCAGCAGTGTGACGTTGTTTCCTCTACAGCTTCTCTGCCTGAAATCGTTGACCCTCCACTTGTCAACCTTGATTCATTAATTCTTGAAGAATCTGAAGTTCTTTACACTCTTTCAAGTCTTGATACTTCGAAGCTTCTGGTCCTGATGGTATTAGTGCCAAGCTTTTGAAGGAAGCAGCACCTGCCATCTCAGCTCCACTTACAACATTTTTTAATACTTCTTTAATAAAGAAGCAGTTCCCTTCTGAATGGAAAAAAATGCAAACCTTTCTCCACTCCATAAAAAAGGACTGAAAATCTATGCTGCAATTACGGACCGGTGTCTCTACTCAGTTGCACAGGGAAAGTGTTTGAAAAAATAGTATTCAAACATGTATTTAATTTCTTCCGTGACAATTTAGTTATTTCTTCTCACCAATCTGGTTTTATTCCGGGTGACTCAACTATTAACCAACTGCTTCTTCTTTACCATGAGCTTTGTCTTGCTGTTGACCAACAAAAGGAAGTCCGCACAATATTTCTAGACATTAGCAAAACTTTCGATAAAGTTTGGCATACTGGTTTGTTATTTAAATTAAGGAAAGCTAGTGTTTCTGGAAATCTTCTTTATTGGTTTTCGGACTAACCGGTACCAAAGTGTTGTAATTCAAGGTCAATCGTCCAACTGGGGCAAGATCAACGCTGGTGTTCCACTGATGTTCTGAATCTATATAAATGATATTGTGGACCTTGTCCGATCTAATATCAGAATGTTTGCTGATCACACTTCCCTTTACCTGACAGTTGATGATCCAATCACTGCAGCCAATATTTTAAACTCAGACCTACAAGATATTGATCAGTGGTCTAACGATTCGCTTGTAACATTCAATGCTTCCCAAACTGACTCCACGCTTATTTCTCAGAAAAGCAATCCACCTGACCATCCGTCAATTGTTTTCCAAGGTCACACTTTGGAAGATGTTGGCAAACATAAACACCTTGGTCTAACTATTCGCTCAGATTTACGTTTGTCGGACCACATTATCGAAATTACTGGTAAAGCTAGTAAACAGATCAATATTATGAAAAGCTTGAAATTCATTCTAGACAGACCTCCCTTAGAATTATCTATATCTCTTTTATCAGACCGATTTTGGAATACGGCAGTCCAGTGTGGAGTGGCTGCACAGTTGCAGATGAGGAGAAGCTGGAGAGTATTCAATTAAACGCGGCGCACATCGTAACTGGTGCAATGCAAGGGACAAGTAACGCTAAGCTTTACAAAGAGATCGGGTGGTCAACCCTGGCAGATCGAAAGACATTATCTAAACTGACTCTTATGTATAAATTGGTGAACAAGCTTGCACCTGATTCTGTATGTTCTGTTATTACCGCTTCTACAAATGGCGGACGAACGTGCACAACTCGGCAACAATTTGACCTTCAACATTTTAGAGGGCGCAGACATGTTTGATAAATCATTTTTCCCTCCAGCTGTTAGGCTATGGAACCAACTGCCCCTTGATACTCGCAATTCTGCCTCCATCCATATATTCAAATCGAAAGTAGCCAAACAAATGATAAGACCTATTAAATTTTCAGAATTATACAACCTAGGGAATAGATTTCTAGCTGTTCAACGCACTCGCTTCCGTTTAGATGCTAGCCCTTTAAATTTTCATCTTTTTAAAATTGGTGTAAAGGATTCACCCAAATGTTCATGTGGTGCACCTAATGAGGATGCATGGCACTTTTTTTCTTCTCATGTCAAAAATACACTGTACCACGATCTCACCTTCATGCCAAAATTACATGCCTTGCTCCATTTACTATGGAAACACTGTTATACGGCTCGCCTGACAGCTCACTCTCTCAAAATACTGAAATTTTCTTGGCTGTTCATGATTTCATCTCAGCGACTGGTCGCTTCAAACCAGTGGCTATTGGCTAACTTATTTATAGAACATCTTATCTTTCCTTCGTGGCTGGCCGCTGCGCTGGGCCTCCCCTCGCTTGGGCAAGAATTTTCTCTGGCCACCTCCCGGTATGACAGTGGGAGCGGTGCTGGTGTCTCTGCACGTGGGCAAATATCTACTTTTTCAATTCCTCTTACCCACATCTTAAATTAACTGAACTACTCAGCTGTTATTTACTTCTCAACACATTCCGACATTCAGGTATGCCTGTCGTCTACTTCTTATCAATTATTTAGTTATGAGAACTCTGTTCACCATATGGCCCCTCTGTCTGTTTTGTCCAAGTCTCGTTCCTCTCTTTTGTGTTCTGTCCATGTCAAGTATAGTCTTGTGTACTCGTCTTTTCCAGCGAGAGGGATTTAAATAGGGTATCGCCCTCTTCCCAATCCTTACCAACTGTATTATATTTACCTAAAAAATCTGTAATTTTGAGAATAAAATAGGTTTAAACCAAGTGTCAATCAGTTATTTACAACAGTATTGAATATATTCAACCAGTATATCGAAGGGTGTGTACCTGCAATTGTGTGAATAAGCGTTTCTCTCTTTTTTAGCAAGAACATCGGTTCTTGGCTCTAATGACCTGGAAAAGGAAGCAGAATGTACAGGGCATTTTCACCCAATTACATTGCTGCATTTAAATTTCGAGTCAGAACGAGTTTATTTCTATAGAAAGGGATGAGGTTGTTTTCGACTGTTACCGCAGCTTTTGACTGTATTTATCATTTGTTATAATACCATTAACATCATCATATACACGCAATTTTTTTTTTTTTTTAGTTCAGAATATATAAACTCTTCTCAAAAAGAAGCTATAAAGCGTCAGTTTCACAGTGTTTATCAAAGGTCAGCCTGTGCTTGACGCTGTTGGGAAGGGCTGAATGGAGTGCTCATCATGCTTTGAAGTTTGAGCTGCCGCAATATTCGTGGTGCACGAACCCAGGTATTTTGTTTTACCAAACCTGCCATTGTGACTGACTTACCAGTAAAATTGTGAATATTGTTTGGAATTGTCCTGATGTTTAAAATTATGCAAATTAGGAGGAATTGAAATTTTAAAATGTTCCATATCTTCCAAACTATTGCAGATAGACACAGAATTTCAATATGGATATCGGTTAGTGACACCTTCCAATATATAATGGACAGTAGACGAAAGTGGTAGAATTTCAAAAGATGCTGATTAGGGGCATTTTCAGCTTGCTCCAGGAACGAGAGGTGTCTTTCTCAAGGATATATAGAGATGTTATGAAGTCATTGAAGGAGTTTGTAGATAAAGTAGGTCCTGATGCAGTGGCAAAATGGCTACAGAGGCTAGGTTCCTAAATATAACTGGCCTGTAAGTGGGCCATATAAAAAGCAGCCACTGTCTACACAAGCAAGGATTCCACTCTGTATCTGAACAAGGCCAGGCTTGGCTATGATCTCATATGTATCGGGAAGTGTTTGTTTATGCTAATTTATCTGATTAAGCTTGTAACTAGTACTGGTAGTGCTTGCTGGTACTTTGTTTTTATTTTGAAGAGAAAGTAGTTTCGTTTGTGTTCACTATGGGAAGGACTTTTAAATCAATGAGTATTTTCAGTTACTATTCATATGAGATAACAGGTGCACAAAAGGCATTTTCACATGCTGGACAGTGCTTCAAGGTAACTGTTTTCAGCATGGTCATACCAACAACAGGGAAATTATGACTGTCATAAAAAAAATGACTCAATTTTCAAGAACATTAGAGAAGCTGCACCCAGAAACATCAGAAACGATCACTTTAATTTTATTTCCCAATATCCCTGTTTTACATGTTTTGGAAAGACAGGTAAATGATGGTAGTCAAAGGTGTCAAAATCAGTGCATCCCCTTAAAAAGGCAAATAACGTTGACACAAAAACAAAATAAGATGGCCTGAGGGGAATATTACTACCCATGTCAGAGTAATTTACAGGGGTCAAATTAAAAATCATTACGTTCATTATATAATTCAATCTTCATTTCTGTATTATCATTAAACATAATTATGTCTAGAATATTCTATGTCATTTTCGGTCGTTTCTTTTAATTCCCGAACATCAGAGTTTATTTGTGAAATATGTTATCAAATGTGTTCATTACTGATGCTTAATAGGTTATCAACATATTTAAGTCTCAACTCAGAAAATTTATCTTGAAATGTCTGTTCTCCTTTGACAGCTTTGCAAAGATCTTATAATAAAATACATATTAATCGGCCAAAACACGTGCACAGCTGGTATCTATTGGATACCAATCTTCTTTCTGAAGATGGAATATCCAAAACTAACTCATGTGTTATCAATCCAGGAGTACAACAAATCACCAAACTGATTATATTCAAATGCGGACTGGTCATCCTTCATATCATTACCAAAATACGCACCTTTCTTCGATGTCTTTCTTTGAAAGCAATTTGTCTAATATGTTTGGTATAAGAGACACTTGATACATTCTTTCAAGTCGGAATAAAAAATAGTTGAGTAGAAAGTGGAAGCTGAGGTCCCAAGATGAAATCTGTGTGAAAAGGAAATGGTTGTTGGTACCATTCAACTGCTATAACATATCTTCGAATTAGATGAAATCCCAAACCTGGGCCCTAAAATTCATAAGAAGCTTAACACTTAGACATTTCCTAAAATGGCTACCACTCTTTAGTTTATTGAACTTTGATATGCCCCACCACTGTGATGCCATAGTGATAGAGCCTGAAACGACTATTTTCCAAAAATTCCTACTGTTTGTGATCTCCAGTTATGCAATGCATGGTCTAGTGCTTAAATACGCACTTTGCCACTCTGTGTTTTGCTGCAGACCTAGCCACCACAGCGAAGCTTTTCTCTCCGCTGCGTGCTGAAAAATATGTCAGTTTCGTCTCTGACTTGGTCAGAGACAACATAGGCCCCCTGGTGCCAAATAGTCGGGTAACTCTCTAGTGCTAGAGGTAAGAAAACCACAAAAATATCCACTTCCTGGAACAAATTTAAAATTGACTATAGCTTTATATCCTATCAAGCAGGGATCTTGCCAATTCAGTAAGTTGTCATGTAAGAAATGACCAGTTTGTTTAAATCATATCATTATACATGATTCGATGTTTACATGTGGAGACCCACGCCAATAATTTTGAACCATTGTTTTGTCATTTGTTTGTTCACACGGTCAACATTATTATTCAACAGAACTAATGTACCGCTAAATACACAAAAAAACCATGTGTTTGTGTCAACTAACCTGAGATGCCAACACATTTAATTCTCTTGATCAAGACCTATTTTACTCAAGAAGGGTCTCTTGCAAACTACTTTTGTAGTGCAGCAACTGATCTGCCAGACTGCAAGGTTCATGTCACTAGCATTTGAAACTTCTATGTATAACCCGTTCATTGTGAAGAGTCAATCAAATGATGCATCTGTAGTTACAAAAGGACAATGTTGCCAATTTTGTTTGCTTGTTTATTTCCGTTTTACTTTTTCCATACTTGCAGTAGAAATCTCTTTATCTCGGTATCCCGCCATCACGCAACTGTATTTCTTGTTCTTTCCAATGGTTATAAAGACACAGTTTCATTTGTAAACACCTTATTGGGTTTTGCAGTAATATTATCAGAGAAAAGATAATGATATATGGTGTGTAAATGTTCAACAAGTTTACATAAATTAAGAAGATTGGCAATGTTTCCACTTTTGTATCAAATGCTTTTCTTACGACGTCTTGTTTGGCAGGATTGATACGGAAGTCCCAGTAATTTTGTTGTGTCGCAGAATTGGCAGTGCGATAAATTTTGGGCAAAGAACTGAACATCCTCAGGTTTGCCATTTGGCTCTGATCGCCCACCACAGAGTCCAGTCCGACAAACTCATCATATTTTGTCAGCATAATGATTATAATAATCATATGCAGGAATTGCTTGAAAAACAACATACATGAAGCGCCCAATACTATGAAGGCTGTAGTTTCAGGTAAATAATAATAAAAACACGGTTTTTTTAGCCTATATGCATGGCCAGCAACAGATTATAAAGCTTTTGTACGTATATTTGTGCAAACTGGGACTATTATTTCGCATTCGGAATGCTAATTCAACAGTTCTTTGTGAGACAAGAATTAAATTGGTAACGTGTATGTCAGGAACATAATATATAGAACTTTAAAAATCGTCTGCATTGTGGTGTCAAAGTCCTGTAAGCATCGGATTCAAACTAATTCCTGATGCACCAGGCAACTTTTCTGTGAAGACCTTTGATGTCTTTGGCGCTGCACAACATTAAGCATTATGGCCAGCAGTTTTCCAAGGGATAAGATGCTTTCACTAGAATCACTGGTAGATGAAGTATAACACAGTGCCGGTATTGGACCCTGTCAAGTAAAGGTTCTAAACGTAAATCGCAAAAAGGTGATGTGATGACAAAATAAGGCAATAACGTTGTGTATGTTAGGAATGCTCAATGACAGAATGAGAAACTATTTGCAAGAAAACACGTGTATATACCTCTAGCAAAGAAAACCCAAAAAAATATCTCTCTTATTTTTGTCTCAAAGGAGAAAATGTGATAAAAGTCCCTCTGCTCCAGTCAACCACATAAACTTTCTATGCAAATGCATGCGTATAACAGCACCAGGAATTAAGTGCCTATAATAATGTGTCCAGGGTGTCTCATCAGCAGGCAACAGCCTTATAGGTAAATTTTCGCCGCCCTAACTCTCAATTAATGATGTAATCCATTATAGACTCTGCAGAAAAAACGTGAGCTGTCTCATATGGCACATTTTGGAGGTTTGTGCAAATAAGCATACCAACAACCCTTCCTCTTCCAAAATCAGAGGTCTGGCACAAGTGATCACCATGCCGAGACATGCATATGTTGACTATCACTGAAGTCTCTTGTGGTTACAGCAGGCATTTGAATCCCCATGTGCACCTCAATACTTGATGCACTTGGTGACCATATCTTATCCTGCTCGTATAGGAATACATGTCCAGCATTTTCTTTCTCTGCATTGGACCATAAATTTGGTTACTACGGCCACGTTTTACAACTCCATAATTATGCATCATATTTGCTACAGAAGTTCATATTCTTAGCACCCAATGTTAAACCAATGGGGTGGCTCATTATCGTACCAGAGTACAATGGAGTGGAATATGTTCTCATTACACTCAAAGTGGTAATATGAGGAACTCTTAAATCACATTGTGACCTTATTACTTACCTTGGTATCATACAGAAGCAAAATATTGTCATCACAAAGCAGTGGATAGAACTCTAGTTGCTCCAGTCTAAACATGGATATGCATAGATTCCTAATAATGAAGGCAGCATCTGTGCTTGATAAGTGGTTCAGCCTCATATACTCACGAAACGTCAGTGTGTCAGGCGTGAAGTTTAAAAGGAACAAATTGTCAGGTGCATTTCCTCCTGGAAAGAAGAAAAATATTAGATCCCACTGAATTGTCTTTTTTGTGGCATGGCATTTGACATAATTTATTACATAAAAATGAACAACCCAGGTTTATCATATTGCAGGATTTATCAATTTTGCTTTCTTTTTCTAATCATTGGTCTAAAGAAGTAACGTGTAACTGCAATTTCCATGTTTTCTGCACACCAGTCCTTACAACATAGGATACACTTATAGTTATGTATATACTGTAATTATGTATGCAATCATTCTGCACTCTTTGTTATATATGAGGGACATATATCATAAATTTGTCTTTTGAAAGTGGTGTTATCCCTGATGTACTTCAAAAGTGTGACCCTCAATTATTTACCAACTATCGTCCTATTTCTGTATTGTTCTTTTTCTGTAAAGTTATCTAAAATAGTTCAAAATCAACTTAATACCTATTTAGGGACTCTTCAGATACTTTCCGTTTTTCAATTTGGTTTAAGAAAAGATATTGGTACTGACATAGCGGTACGTTTCTATTATCAATAGTTCTCTCATGTATTTCCATGTTTTTTAATGATTGTGATCTAGCATGTGATGAACTTTGTAATTTTTTTTTACCACCATGTAAATGACTTTGATGTGGGGTATCGGTAGGGTTTTTTCAAGCTCTTGCGAGTTTCTATCGCCAATAGTATATTCCTGTATAATTGTACGTATATATGGAGATAGTAAAATTAAATA
Organism: Hermodice carunculata; assembly: GCA_964020975.1. Lineage (NCBI taxonomy): Eukaryota > Metazoa > Annelida > Polychaeta > Eunicida > Amphinomidae > Hermodice > Hermodice carunculata. The sequence goes on from OZ026627.1 coordinate 31,169,559, forward strand.
TAAATCTAAAGCATTTAGTAAACATAACAAGGGCAAAATTTACCTAAAATGTGAAAATATATGCAAATATGACTGCTATTACAATCACACCTAACTGTGGTGGCATATATTTTATTCTTTGATTCCGAAGGCGTTGACCTTTTAGATTTCGAGTCACAAAAAGTATGGATTGTAGTGGAATAAGTAGTTTTTTTTTCCGTCGTTCACAGGTTAGTACATATGCGAGGTTTGCCTGGACACTCTCGGATGAATGGGTGGAAGGCTAGAATGACAGGTCTGTGAAGTTAAGTAATAGAGAAGAAATTAAGCATTGAAAGGTATCCGAAACAGGTGGTTTTCACTCCCTGGTCATGCTCTTAACTACCAGAGGACGCCACTTGGCTATAACACTATGCCCACGAATTTGCCTGGCAAATCTTAGTTGTTCGCAAGTTATATTGTATACCTTCTTGTGTTTTGAAGGTTCTTGTAATGTTCGTATTTGTGGATTGGTTGTTAGCGTTTCTTCCTTCTCTGCAGGAACACAGACTGTGGCATAACCTTAACACGAATATAAGACGCAAAAATGCATTATTCAAGTCAATCATATTAACGTGTCAATACACAGGACCTTATTGTAATGCTTATGATTTTGAAAAATATAAAAATGCTTTAAAATGGAGTTTTAATCCGGTGATAATTTCATGTTTGCATATTATTTTGGCGTCCACACCACAAAAAGCAAGCCAGAATTATTGTCTACATACCATGTTATTCCCATTTATACAAACGTTTTCCTGCAATATTTCAACGTGGAATACCATGTTGAAAAAAAGAAAATGAAAAAAATATGTTAATGGTACACTGCCTACTAATCATTTCCAAGAAATGAACACCATGTTAAGTGGGATTGGGACCATATCTATGAGAGATGTCCCATCGTTAAAATCTTCTGGCACACGTTGGTTCTAATATATATTCAGCTGGACTACTCCTTAGCCTTTCGTCTGTACATAATTGTGATACGTGAATGTGCTTATTACACGTCTTAGACATCTTATCAGGTAACAAAATAATAAAATACTTCAGTTCTTCTTCATAATTCACTACTTGTTCCTTTAAAAAATTGACATGTTTATCAAGCAATACCTTCAGATTTCTTTGTTGTGAATACTAATTGTTTCCAAAATATTTCATTCAGAACAATTTCTATATTTCTTCAGGTATCCACGCAAATGGGGTTTTTAAGTACTGAATGTATAACATCAGTAAACTAATTTGTATTTAATATAATATTTATGATATCACATGCAAATATAGGTCATACATATTACAAGTATGTGTGCCAATGCGTCCTACCTAACGCCCCCTCCCCCCCCCCCCCGTGTAAGTAAGCGTTGCAACTAGAACAACCAGTTTTTACGTTAGGCCCATATAACATTTAGGACTTCAAAAGTGTATGGAAATTATGTCTATGGGTGGTGCCACCTATTCTATATTATCAATACAGGTCAAAATGTGAATAATGAATGACCAGTCCTGCATCTTTAACCTTTCATGGATCTTCATGAAATTTAATAGGATTGGAAAATATGTCCAAATCTCGGTTTATTATGATACAAGTGGCGCCAGCCTTACTTTGTCAGAAATTACAATTAAAATTTCTTGAAAAAAACCCCCCAAATTCCATTTCTCAAAAAAATTATTGAAGGGTATGTCAAATGTATGCGATATATAGATCATGTGCAATGCTAATACGTTGTACAAAATCAGTGACCTTGGCCCATATCTGTTAGGTTAGCAGACCTGTAAATGGGTGAGCTGCAATATGCTAAAAGGGCTACATTTTAGGAGTTAATGCACCCATTCCACATATAAACCAAACAAATACCTGATTTGAAAGGTACCTTCCGATATAATGATACTACCTAGAGTGTACTAAAGTGAAGGTGGGCCGTCAGTATGTGAGCACGCATTGAAACAAGGTCTTCCAGGAGGCTATTTGATAAAAAATGAAAAGTGCTCAGCATCCAGGAATGCAAGTTTGGACAATTTTAGCAATAACATATTTTAACTTGAAGTATTTTCTTGTATTTGAAAGGGACAACATAATTAGATATTTTTCATTTTTGAAACATACGATGACTTAATTATGACCTAAAATGACCTACAGATCTATTAGTAAAGAATAGTGTAATGACGCATGCCAATAAAATGTGTGTTTCTTTTATCTTTGATTCTTTTACTGTATGATGTATTTTTAATTACGTGAAACCTATAATATGTAAAAACAAAAGCAAGTTTTGCCATTTGGAGTTGCCGTTTTACATTAGAGCGATTATCAAAGTTACAAGAGAAGAAAAACTGAAAGGTAAAATACTTCTGTAACCTCAAACACAATTGCCCCCCCCCCCCCGTAACACATAAGGAATTAATTCAGTTTAGCACCATTCTATCTTAGTTTGAAAAAGACCCTCATTTTTTCAATTATGAAAATGATATGGCTGCCTGATTACGACATTTTGGTGGTTGAGGGCTAGAATTAAATAAATTAAGAGCCTTATGAAAGTATGATAAGATGGACTCATTGTTACAGACTCTCCCAAATTTACCAACCACCACCCTGCCAACCTTAACAGCCCCCTTCCCCCTTCCTTTTTTTGTAAGTTTGGCTGTTTATGTTCTCGTAAAATGCACAGTATAAATTGTGATTACTTCATATATTTTAGAAATTTTTCAAACAAAAAGTAATATTCCATTTTTTTGGGGGGGGGAGGGGAGAGCTTAATGTGTTACTTAGTCTTCAGTGCATGCAGTATTTATGATTATTCATTGTATTCCCAGGATTTGCTACAAATACAGTTTATCTGTACTCTGCATTTGTATGTAGTAGTACACTTAAATGGCGAGGACATCAGCATCTTTAGCTGTTGCTCCAACGCACCCATGTACACCTGCTTCCTGGTGTATTTTGTCTGCATATATTGGACATAACACCATCCTTATTTCTGCGTCGTCCTGGCTTGAGAACATTTCTTGGACGTTTATACCTTCCTCTGATAAAACACATTTTCTCAATGTACCATCAGAAAAATCTCAAGTCTAGATCAACTTATCTTTGTGCATGAATCTCAACATACTCTCACAAAAATTCACCAACTAATGCCTTGCTTATTGAAGTATTAAAACACTTTGTCCATGGTGGAACAGAAGTTCCACCAATAGCCTGGTACTAATGGCTTGGGGGTCGAAAGTCTTGTCATCTAGCTCTCTCTTGTCCTTTAACTGAGTCTGTGATATCATAATAGTTGAACACACCTACTACAGTATCTGTACATAAGACGTTCCAAGGCAGTTGTTTAAGATATGCCTCAGTCGGATGATCAAAGATTTCGAGGATAACTCCAGAGAATTATTGGTTTACTGCCATACTGTCAGGTATTACTAACATGGAAGATGGTTCATGCAGTGACAGTTTTTTGTACTCCCCTCACATGAAATGAAGCCTTGGATGTGCAGTAACTGGCTGACTGAGTTCAGCTGTCGAGCTCACATCATCCCGTGTTTTTGCAAGGGTTGGTGGTCTTCTAAATACCAGGTCTGATCCAATATTCACACTTTTGTTTAGTTGCGAACTCTCAGTGTTGGGTTTTTTGTTGTTTTTTTTTGGGGGGGGGACAAGTCTGTGAAAGTAAGGACTCTGGATGTTGCTATAGGGTTGAAAAAAATCCCAGTGCTATCGGTTGATAGAGCTGAATCAACAGATTGCTTATGCTTTTTTGACCATTTGTCAGAGCACAAAGAAGTGTGTTTTGAGCTTTACCTGTAGCATGTAATCCTATAGAAAAGTAAATGAGTGCATTTTCTGGGTAACGAGTGGTATTAAATGGATTTGCCATGTTGTTTTTGACATGTTCTAACATTGCACTAACATAATGGTCATCACGTTTCATGGAAGCAGGCTGGATCAGTGGATGGGTTTCTCCTGAAGAAAGGGAATGGCCACTGCATACTTCCACAACTCTATTCAACTGTCCTGTCATGTGTGTGTGTGTGGGGGGGGGGGGGGGGGTCAGAGTCCAAAGGCTAATTGCTGCTTTCTTTCTGGTGCAGCCAATAATGCCATCATTTCCCTTGGCATTTCTTGCCAGTTTTTTTCTGTCCCCTATTTACTCCACAGCCTATTAAATTTGCCTTCAATCTGACGGAAGGTGAAATATATAGCTTCATATCTTATCAATATGTACACTGGGGTCCACCAAGCATAGCTGAGTGTGTTGCATGCAAAACAGTAGGGGATCATCTGGACTTGAGCATTGTGATAGATTGACCAGATGCCTTCTCTTTTCTGCACCTACATGGATCAGAAGAATCTGCATGGGGTCTACAATCTTCTTTACATAGTTAAATATAGGAGACTGGTCACATCCAAACTTCACAAACAGCTCCAATTTAGGCATCATATAATCTACTATCACGTTTTGTAACTCCCTGATGGTATTGATTGATGATAAGCTGAGGATTCTCTGACCGTACTGAAGCATGTGTGTCCTGGAGTTGCTTCCAAAACTCTATATATAGTTGCTGAGATACCTGTGATTCTGGTGTTTCACTTATCCATTTCACGAATTCCTTGCTTTACAGGTGCATCTGTGTCTCATATGGGAGTGTGAGTCCTTTAGATTGCTCTGTTAATTTGCATCCAGTCAACATCTGGTCCACAGTTGCTGCTGCATAAACATGAGTCAACAAGTAAGTCTGTTAGTCCTCCAGTTCCCCACAGCTTCCCTATTGACGAAATGAAGCAGCATGCTGTATGGAGCCAACCTAGACATACTGCATTTGAAGTGAACCCATTGGGCATGGACCACTTGATTTGCTGTGCAAAGGCATACCATTGTTGGTCCATTGTCTGTGTAACAGAATGTTCTTGTCCTAACTTGTTAGTCATCTTCATGCACTTTTCATTGTTGTGTAAACAGTGGTCAGATCGGCTGGTTTGGCATCTATTACAGGTAAATAGGCAGCAACAGCCATTGAGGACTGCTTTTTTGCTATCATCGCATTGTTACCAGTCCAAATGGGGATTGTTTGGTATTCATATTAGAGTTCTGGTAAATCAAAGGGCTGGCAATAAACCATACTGAGAAGTATCCATGCAAGATCATGTTCTCACGCGAAGTTGGTCCTTAGTTATTTCATCGTGTTGTGTGGGTCAATCTGTAGTGGTGGCTCTGCTCGTCGAGGTGGTTTCTGAAAAAGGCAACATTGAATTTGGGAACTCTCTTGTGCATATGTTATTGACAGGGACCGTTTGCTACTCTTTGAGATTTATACAGTGCCAACAGCATTCACAGGTTGTCCTAGCTGGTTTTGAAATACAACATGGGCCATGGAGTGGAATGAATTTTTCCCATCAATAGTTTGGGCCTTCATATCAATGTTAGCTTCCTCCTGGATTAGGGCACCACTGTCACATCTAGGGATGATTTCTGAAGGAATGTACACCTCATCTGCCTGGATTTTGTCCAGCTCTTTCTCTGCAGCAGTTGTCAGAAGTGAACACAGCTCATCATAACTGACAAAGAACCCATGTGCATTCAATTTGTCTATCCGGCATTTTTGTACTATAGTACTCAAGCAGCTGAACAGCAAGTGCATTATTGAGGGATGTAGATACTTCATGGCTGTGGAATACTATAGTCTGCTATAGCAAGGAAGTGACACTTCACTCTCTCTTTTGGCACACTGTCTTCATCAGGCGAGTCATATGCTTTCTTTTCTATGAGCTACATCAAGGTGCAAGCTGGCAATGGTGGAACAAAACTGTTTGATGTTTCCGTACTAACCTCATATAGAGAATGGTAGAATGGGAAAAATTCTGTGATATTTGGTATTTCCTCCCTCAAGACAGAACATGCATTACATAAAATGTGTTGCTTTCTTGCATGTCTATATCATCATTCGTTTGCATGGACTCAAAATTCAGGAATCTAAAAAGTCCTCTTTCAGTCTTATGGCTGCCTTTACAGCATTCCCGGGTGATATTTTGCTGCTGAATGCAAGGATGGACCATGCTGGCTCTGGATACTGAGGGAGTCACCAAAATATTTCACCAGTCAGGCTCATAGTTTTTCAGCATCATAGGTGTGATAGGTCAACTTCATTGAGAAGTAAAACCCTATATTCAGTTAGAAGATATGACATATGGAAAGCTTTGCCTTGCCCTATCAAGTCGTCATTAATCTTATCAACAAGCCACATTATAACAGTCATCTTGCCATTGCAAATTTTTCCCTGGGTTGAAAACTGTTAAGTTTGTTTAAATGGTATATGCAGACATGCATGCTTTGTGATACATAGCTCCCACAGTAATCAGAACTTCAGTCTGAATACGTCTAAGCATGTTTTCGTCCTCATCTAACTTTTGCTCTACTCTTTAGAAATTCCTTTCCATATTTGGAAGAACATTGTCAGGTCATTTTTCTCCTTTATTTTTTGCTTTTTCAGACCAAACACGCTCCAATATGTGAATGTCTTTTCAGGTCTGGTGATGATAGTAGAAATGTTGTGAGCAAAGGCACATTGGTTTTGCATGGTAGTCAACTTGAGGTTGACTCTTCTGGTTTTAGAGCAAAGGACAAATTCGTTTTACTAGTAAAAGCTTTGAAACAATTGCTGTGCTATTTGATGTTGCTTTTTTCAGTTGTGCCATCAATACTATCAAAAGAGTCTCCTAGCCTCTTAAGTGTTTCATCTTGTCGAATATTAGCTGCAGACACACGGCTGTGAACATTAGCCTCCCTTGCTTTCCTTACATCTACAGTTCCAGTGCTTTGACAGATAATGCATTTTGTTAAATCTGTGGACTTTGGTCTTCTTTTAATTTTTGGTGCCAAGTTTAGAGTACTAGCATCGGGATTGCTCTCATCACTTGGCATTTTATATCAGAGGGTTACCACCTGCAAGCACAGTGCCGCTGCCATGTTATGAATAATCTCCACTACAAGCATTCTGTTTCTACCCTATCATATTAATTCTAAATATTGTAAGAGAAGTAAATACTTTGGTTAACACAGAAACCTAGCTCTTTTAATAGGAATGTAATCCAACCAATACTATAAAAATGCTTAACCTAAATGTCACAGAGATTATAGTTACTGTCTAAATTTAACTGAAAAAGTCTGTTTCAGACTGTACAATATTAGAATCAATATGGTGATAAAGGACATAGCGACTATCTGAAGAAAATCCTTAAACAAAACTACCAGGTATATACTGGTTATTTCACTCCATACTCAGTTCAAAACGGACAGACATGAGGGATCACATAAGTTCAGCAACCTTTGGGCAGCAAGGAAAACATCTCTGCACTTCAAGAGGAAAGCTTAAACTGTGACATAAAAACATTTCCAATATCACAATTGGATAATACATTGTCGGTATTTTTTTCCTTTTCCTCGAGGGATCGGAAATTTTAGACAGTGTATGGGTCATCAGCACAAATAGTAACATGTGAGAAATACTTCATAAACAATATCATCTCTTTTGTATAAATACAAAATTTTAATTTTCACAGCAACACTTATCCACGAGTTGGCCTATCATTAAATTTATTTGTGGGGTGATACCCTCCTGCTTGTGGGCCTCATAATGAGAACTTAGGGTTCTTGGACATGTATGTCAATATTTTAGAGTAATAATTTCAAAGAAATATGTGGTTTTTACAATCATTAAATATCATAAAGGCAATTTTGCAAGGAATTTTGATTTCAAATACTAGTATATGTAATTATAACATTTACAAGTATCAATCAATCGGAAAGTGTTTGCTCGAATACGATTTCTTATTTCGTACACTATACACACAGTTTCACAATACTTCTAATTACCTATTTCATGCCATGCGTAGTGGCGTTTTTGTTGAAAACATGAGTAAGAACACCTGGTGACTAATTTCTGAAAAATCTGACAAAATCAAAGAGCTTAAGTCTTTTTTTCTTGTTTTAAAAATACAGATAGAATGAAACATTTAGAAAACTAGGACCTACATGATAATCTGTAGAATTATCCTTGATATCCATTTAAAGTCCTTCAGCGATTACCTTAAACGTTCTTAACACATAGTTTATTGCATTTACTTTTAAATATGCCATGTACAGGTGCACGTAAGCATGGATAGCATATTGAACTTTTGTACAACTACATTCCCTCATATATCATTCACAATATTTTGGTTTTTTATCTTAATGTCCTGCAATGGAAAACTAATTGAAATGAAAAATGCAAAACGTTTGTACCCCTGTGCTGTGGATACGAGAAAACCTTCTTGACCTGTGTGGAACCCAAAAATGGTGAGATTATCAGTTTGTAATTTCTTTGAAAATGGGTAGGTGGGAGAGAGGTTGTTTGTTATTACCGCATATATAGAGCTCTAGTCGTTACAATAGAAATAGAAAAGTGACCAGGAATGTGGCAATGTAACAGTGGCAAAGTTGCATGATTCAATGGATGAGTCATTGGGTCCTGAACTAGTGGTATGAAACACCAAGCCAATATGCTCAAGTACCATATATGTTTTACAGATGCAACACAAAAAAGAAACATATGAATTAACACATTGCATTGTTTGAGCCGTCATGTCAACATATTTAAATACATGTGCTTTTATTTTTGGAGAAATTGTAAGTTTTGTCGTGTGATTAAAGTAGCATTGGCACACAACACAGAGAAAAAAATGTTAAAAACACATTTTGATGTCATGTTCAACATACTCCCTCTAGTGTAAACCTTTCAGAAGCGTGGTGCCCATAACAAATCTAAATAAAATCAACATAGGCATGAGCCATTGATTCTTCAAACTCTCACATAGGTTTTGCCCAATAGTACCTTATTAAAATGATTATTGAGTGTTTCTTTGTACAGCTTCCAGCTTTGCCAACTAGCTGTTTTTAACAATGAGAAAATGAGCACCATGTTAACACATTAATAGTTCGATATATCTACCTTTCCTTTTGAAGAATCGGTGATACTGTGTAGATGAAAGGGTTCAACACAGAGTTGATAGGTACGACAAATACCACAAACCAGGCATAGATTTCTCCAGGAAGATGAATATTTCCTCCGAGCGATGCAAATCCTGAATATTGATCCCGACAAAGATACAAATTTACATTGAACAGCTTCTGAAGATTGAGGGATCTCAAGTTAGCAGTTCCAGCCAGATAGATATTGAAGATGCATTACATCTAAATATTTTTCACCTGTTAAAATCTTTACTTGATTGAGTCACTGTGTGTCTGCAATCTAAGTTACATTGTTTAGAAATTGGCTTGGTCCTGTCTTAATGATTGCCAGTGTGCCTCGAATAGATCACGAAGATTCTTCAATTGGTCAAGCGTCATTGATTTGTAGACGCTTTCTGAGTTTTAATACAGAAAATCTAATACTTCTGTGTGTTTGCATTTACAAAATATTAGCATGTCAAGCTTGCTAGTTTACTGGATGAAGCATTCAAGGAAAAGATCTTGTATGCAATGTGATAAGTGGCGTGTATTATATGGGAATGCAGAGGTAGTGTATCCGAAGGCTAACAAGGTCATGTTCATGTTTACTTGTCATATTTGAGTGAATCTGGACATTGATCTTGATAAGTAATGGTCACTTATTATATGGGTATGTGTAAAGTGCGTCCGAATATGTTATACTTGTCCACAGACTTGTCATTCAGTCTATAAGACTATTTATTTCAAGATAGGTGATCCGATACAGTGTGATAGTGAAAGGTTTTGAAAAAGCAAGGAAACTACCCATGATAGTTTCATTGCGGCAAATTGATGTTGTGTTTTCCCCAGGCTTCTATTATTTCATGCTAAACAAGCACTGAATGCATAGACGCTAAAAATAAACAATACATTCCAAAGAGTACAATATTTAAAACATCCTATCTTTATAAATACCAAAATATTTGTCTGTGCATTTCCTGTACAATGCCTTTGTGATCATGTGCTTTGGGAAAAATGGTGACAATAATTTGAAATGATGGCCTCAACGGAAAAAAATAGTTTTTGAAAGGAAATCGATCTTAGACATGTTTGAATATTGTTACAGAATTGAAAAGTGTGGACTAAGGTGGGGATTTTTTGGCAAATATAAATTTTTGCTCTCTCACCAACAGTTAAATATTGTTAGATGTGTGCACAATCCAAAGAATTGATTGACAAAATGTCTTTGTTTTGAAAATTTTCAAGGGGTAAACACATTAGTGATACGGGTTTGTTCCTTACTGAATTGTATCTTATGAATTTATTTACCTCTACGGTTTTTGAATTATTAAATTTACCTCTACTGTTTTTATATTAATAAAATGTATGCTGTGTTTCAATGATATAAATGTACATATCAGCTCAGAATATTAACGATCACATGTTTCGTTTGTACCAAAATGAAATTTTACCATCAACATGTTGGCGACACATCTGTAGCAATTCTACCAGTCAGGAAAAGGCAAAGGGTACATCAGGTATACGTAAGATAATTGCTTTATTCCATATTGTTAACTGATACTAAATAATCTGATCAGTAAAGCCAATTTACCTGTTTAGGGAAAAAGGTTTGGATCCACGTAGAGTACCATTAACGTACATTCTTCAAAAGGTTAAAAGGGCCAAGACAAATCATTCGTCAAGTTCAAAGCACTGACAGCAGTAATATGAGGGCCCCATATGAAATTTCAATGGATATACCATAGAATTATCTTGACGCCACTTTGAAGTAACGTCACCAACATGATAACGTATTGACAAAATTCCATTTCATTCAAAAATACAACAAGCGACACTGATGCTTTGCCATGAGGATCCGTATATACAAAATCCACAAAAAAATGACAAGGTAAGAGACATATGTATCTAGCCCACGATTTACGATGTGCATGCTTATTCTCCAAAAATTCCTTTACATTTTGATCAGTTCTATTTATGCATAGTTTGAAACATTGGCAGCTACGGGATTTGTTTTCTCTTATTTATTTAGTTTTGGAACCTTGTTCGCAGAAATGGTGTCCAGGGAGCACGGTTACGTTGTGTTTCGTCACAAAAAGAATTATTACATAAGAAGTGTACTTACTATTTTCAAAATACCAAAACTGTTTGTATTTATTTTATTTAAGTGTTATTTTCATTTTCATTTTGATATATACCGAGTCACGAAATTTACCCCGCAAAAAATGAGGATACTTGACAGGTAACATTTCATAAGGGGAAAACTTTTACTCCAAGCTCATAGAGCTATCAAATATACTTTCATTCATCACATCATGATAGATTCACTGAACTTTATAAAGCGACAGCAAACGAAAATGTGATCAAGGGTTAGTGGACAATTTTTCCCTGTACGTTTTAGACAGATTGTGACACGTCAATACATGAAATTTGATAAGGAACACCGGGGCACAAATGATATATTGCACAAATTGGCATGTTTCAATGACATCACGTTTGGGTGTTCATATACAGAGGCAAACCAAGCAGCCACAGAGGTTTGCTTGCAGGCTAAATGTTTCAAGTCAAATTGAAGTACAGCATGACAATGTTGCCTTCTGTGATTCATATTATTGTTATCCAGGTTCACGTCATTCACTTAAGTCAAGTATTTGAGACTGTCATGACTTCGTTGTGATTTACTGTGGCTTTTACTAATTTTGAGTGTAAAAGCAGGATATAAATCGTAACAGCTAAAGTATATACTGTATTTCACGTTGCTCTTATTGTTGGGTTGTAAGTTTTGAGTGTGGGTAATGTCTTTTCTGAACTATTTGCTCTGCCAATAATTTTTGGCTAAAACCTAACTTGTCTGACTTTCAAAAGTCATACACTCTGCTATTGACGAGAGGTAGCAGGTGTAATTTTTCGGATATCCGAATAGTCATTAACAATATCTCAGGTAATACTAACAATATACTGGCATGACGTGGACCCACAAAGAGGTACAGAAAGAGCAACCACAAAATGAAATTGCAGATACCTCATGCTCATAAATTGCTAAAAAGTGGCATGTACAATAGATACCAAAAATAAAAGATATGTTGGAATGAAGAGACAAGGTGTCAAAGAAGTATGTTTAACGTCTTTTTTTCATTACTAAAAACTCATTATTTCTATGAACGTTGTTTATGATAGACTATTTTGTCATTCTAATCGGTAAAGAGCACCTATGTGGCCTCCAAGAAACACCATTTTCTTTTAGACTTACCGAGGATGCATATTGGCATCCAGCAACACAGATCTGTCAGAATAATTAAAACCATTTGACGAAATACACGGACATTCTGTGATTTCTTCCTCCCTGCAGAGGCACTAATGTTTTGAATAGATATATACATCCATGTATAAGATGTTAGTAACATCAGGGTAGAAAATATTGGAATTACAGACAAAGAAAAGAAAGAATACATCCAGCCTGTGTACGTCTCTGAAGTAATATGAAGAGGGAGGCAGACCGTGGAACGCCCATAGTATTTCCCCAGAAAGTAAGGATAATATATAACTGGGAACATAGCTACAAGTATAGCTAGAAGCCAGACAACGATAACCATAAGAGCAGCTCCTTTATTTTGTAATCTGAAGCTACTAAAGGGAAATACTATGACATTAAATATATTCAAGGTTATGGCCAGAAGCATAAGCAATGATCCAACAGATGAGGTTGATGCTGCTAGTCCCGCTAGGCTGCAAATTGTGGAAGAGCGCCATTTCTTGTCCTGTTCAATATAGCTCCCCCTATATGCGAGGTCAGCAATGGCTATTATCAAAAGATAAACACTCATTAGCATATCAGCTGCACCTAGGTTGGTAATCAAGAATGAATGAACTTGATTCTGTCCTTTAGACCTGGCTCTTAAAACAATTACGAGACTATTCCCGATGAGAGACAAAATTCCCATGATCCAGAGTAATATTCGCAAGGTTTCACTTGCCATAAGGTCAGAACAACTTGAGAACACATCAGCTTCTGGTCGGCATTTCTTCAGTGAACGTGGTGCTACACAACAAAACTTATAATCAGAACTGATCAATGTCTTTATGTTCATGAGCTCAGCGAACATAAATTTGTCAAAACTAATGATGTCATTACCAGATATATCCAACTCCTCCAACTGTACTAAGTCATGGAATGCCCGAGCCTCTATCGTATGTATTTTGTTCCATTTTAAATATAGTTTCTTTAAGGATGACAAACCAATAAACTGATTAGTTATTAATCTCCCTAAGGTATGGTGAGCAAGCTGTAAATTGTGCAATGATGCAAGTCCATTGAAAGCGCCGTCTTCGATCACTGCTAGGAATGGGTTTCCTTCAATCTTTAAGGTATCAAGCCGACTTAGACCATTAAATGTTCCCTTCTGTAATTTCAGAAGATAATTACAACTAAGGTCAAGTTTGCGCAGATTTAACGCATAGGTGAATATTCCAGGGTGCACTTTTGCTATTTTATTGTATGACAAGTTCAAGTCAAACAGGTAGGAATATTCCCAGACATGTTCCAGCTCTGTGACATTATTGTAAGTAGACACTATTCTCCTTGCATCTGAACCCAGTCCCACGAGCATTGACGATACATTGCGTGAAGCAAAATGACTACAATTGAAGTCAGTTCTTTTACAGGAACATTCTTTAGGACATGTGATACGACAGAGCTGTTCATCATCTCCATGTGTACAGTGTATAACTCCATCACACACCTGCTCCAAGAAAATGCAGTTCCTGTGTCTTTTGCACCGGTACATCCCCTCACATTTGTAAGTATCTACAAAAAACTGATTATCAAACATGAGGGGAACCTCACAGTTGTAGGGCAGCAACCACAAAAGCTATTAAAATTCTAAAGCCTTCACCCCAAATACTTTCATACCTATACAACCGCTTCCTGGAAGAATAAACAAAATGAAAAACAAGTGGATAATATTACAATAGAGAAATAAAACATAATAACACTAAATAAGAAAGATATGCCTTTAAAATATTGCTTTCAATTAATGTAACTGTGACATACATCTACCGCCAATCTTGTGATGCTTCCAGGATACTGTGTGCAACTTACTGATGATATCGGCACAGTGTACTTATCTACACTCACCACATCCAAATTCATCTTGTTTTACTGGGCAATCCCAGATTCCGTCACAGACTTTAGTGGCAGGTATACAGTAACTTCCCGGGCACTTAATGTACCACTTTGGGCAAATAACATCGGCTGCAAAATAATATGTTCTTTTCAGTATGAATGAAGAAGAAGCTGGAAAGTATATGGGTCTGTTAATTTAAAAAAAAATAACATTTAAATTTTAGAGCAAGTTCCTCAAGATCCGTGTTCAGTAACTTGAATTTCTTTCCTGTATGAGTTTCAGTAAGGAATTCGGCAACCGTACTATACCACCTCTTGATTTAGATTACAGATTGCATCGTGTAAAATTGTACAAGGATACTGTTCAAATACAATCATATTGCAGGCAAGGCTAGGCAAGTAAATAACGTGGGGAGCCACACCAGACCACCTTTTGAATTTATTTGCAATGATGTCAAGTCGTAAATTAATCCTCTTTCATCACAGAGGACAATGTCATTTATCATCATGGCTTGACTGAAACAAGCAGGTCTCCATCATTTCACAACCGTAAAGAAAAAAAAATGCATTGGCTGCAGTACAGGGGAATCCCTGGATCAGCATCTTTTACAAAGCAAAACCAGCTCTCAAACATTAAACGGGCATAAAGACTAAACGGCGCTGTGGTTTCAGGAAAAAAGGAGTCATATTGTTATATGTCCTTGTTTCCAGCCTTGCTTTTGGAAATACCAATGCACTCTTCAAATCCCGCATTTGTTTTGCTTTTGACACTACCTTTAGTCAAAAAGTGCCTACATATACACCACTGAAACAAATATTCTCTGTCTCAGCATGTGCAGAGGTCTTCACTTTTTAAAATTTATGGAAGCCAAAAATAGTCACTATGATAAAAACATACGGCATTAACTCTTTCAGTAGCATGTGTTTAGTGTGTCGACAGGTATGCAAAAAATTTGCAATGCCCAAAATACTTGCTTGGCTGTTGGACCTGTGGACTCACCACAATCCTCCAAATGTGATCCATCTCGGCATCCTCTGTAGTTTCCAAGATAATCGATGTCATACATACAAACCATGGAAGTATTAATCCTATATGTTGCTGATTTGCACTGGTATCCAGATAAGCTCGCACTTTTGCCTGAAGTACACACACAGGTAGCCGTCACCATTGAACCCATCATCATCATCATCATCATCATCATCATCATCATCATCATCATCATCATCATCATGGTGAAACTACAACTTTGTTCTTAACAGAGCCTCTCTCTACATTTAAACTATTATCATTAGCATATGGGCATGAAGTAGGATTTGGGAAACACTGGAATAATAGGAACTTGGAATTTTCTTCAACATTAATTTTGCTGGTGTCTAAAACATAAATATCTAATTCAGTTCCTCACACATCAGACTTGGGAGAAGATAACATGAAAATGAAATTTTCCATTTTGAATCCTAAATGATAAAAATCTATATACAAGAGCTGGGAAAACACTTCAAGGAAATCAGTGCGTAAATATAAAGTTCTGCTGTCATGTGACATGATGTAAACATTACAATGATGATGTTCAGACTCAGCGAAAACAAACTTTCATACATTAACATTTCCAAGCAAATTAACATCAGCTTTTATAATCAAATTGTTGATGACATTGCATGTAATTGCAATGTTGACAGCGAAAAAACATCCATTTATATTAGATAAACCTCCAAAAATGTGTGCAGCCTCCTCGGAATTTTTGATATCCAAAAAAAGTTTAAGGTGTATTAAACTTGATTGGACATAGCCTGGTTGTCACAGTTGAGCTTTTCTGCCCACATGGGCCCCCAAGTGCCAAATACTCTGGTAAATAGTGCTAGAGGTAGGAAAACCACAAAAATATTCATTTTCGGGAACAAGAAACAATAAGTTTGCACATATGAATGTGTCACAATTTACATAAAAATAAGTTATGTCACTAAAGCGGTGATAAATGACTGACAATTGATGAATTTATAGATATCGAGGTAAGCAACAGATCTAAAGAAAATACCAACATGGGACAAGAAAGTACTGGGTAATTTTGCATTAGAAGGTGCATGTGTGCTGTGAGGATGACGTTTGCTTATCTCTCATTTAGAAATTGCTGGACACTAAATATATGAGATTGACAAAATAATCAATTAAAATGCTTTGATTACCTTTACCCTTTTGGTTCCAATAGCCCATTGATGCTACTTGGCCAATAAAATAGCTTAAACATGATTCATATAATGTATACAACATACACACACACGTATGTGTGTGTGTACATTTAGGCCCATTTGCATACACATGCACTTATATTTTACATTCAAGTATTTATAGATATATGTGTTGGCACTGTATACTGTGGTACCTACATGTTTCGAAGTCTTCGTCCTCGGGTGGAATACTACGGCAATTTGCCGTGCCATCACACATATACCTCTGTGGAATCGATGACCCATCATAACAATTGAATGCAGCCTGCTTGTCATATGTGTCTAAAAAGTACAAATACACGTATGCTTCAGAATTTCTCTTTCATAATTGTTTTTGTAAGGAAGAGCATCGGTAATTTTTCCCAAAGTATTAATGTGGCGTCTTACGTTTGACCGTTTGTCCAAATTAAAAAAAGAAAACATATGAAACATTTACGCTAAACGTAACCTACACTGTTGCACGCCATCTAAAAGTTTCGCGTAATGCCAAGTCCTTTTCAGTAACAAAAACAAAGTAAATACCAAGATGTAAGCAAACCATGCAGCGTACACTTCAGCTAAAGATACCCAGCTAAAAGCCGTTTTGCAGGGTGGGCGGCTTTCACCCCATTTCTCTTTGCAAGCATTGGCTACAGGAGTCAGACTTGACCTGGACATCATACAATACCCACTAACTCAACCTAATTGTTGTTGCTGAGGTGTAAATGTCATGGTCATTATTTCATACGGGACCCGCGGGTCAGTTTCAAACGAACAGGTCGGCTTTCAGCACGCACGTACCACACTTATCCTCATCAGAGTTATCCTCACAGTCTCTTTCAAAATCACACCTCTTAGCTGCTGAAATGCATCTTCCATTGCCACAGCGATACTCTGAGCCATTGCAGGGCAGATAAACTGAAATAGAAAAAAAAATGCATGACGTTTACAAGGGAGTGCAACAATAGGGCACGCTCATATGCTTTTCTCTCACAAAAATACTATAAATAAGAACATATGTGTTGCGGTTATCCTAAGGGTAAAAGTGCGTTTACACGCACATACACATGCATATAGGCCCAAACAAACAAACACACACACACACACACACACACACATATATATATATATATATATATATATATATATATATATATATATATATATATATATATATATATATATATATATATATATATATTTATATATATATATATATATTTATATATATATATTTATATATATGCTCGTGGGTGTGCCAGACAGAAAGAGAAAGAAAGGGAATCATCCAGAAAATATGAACATCTTTCAGGTTTTGCTGACATATTTAATTTATTGGAACACAGCACTAAAAGATGCGCACAGTGAAACTACAGCAATGTTTCTATAGCTTTCTACTAACTGACAGGAAGTCTGGTTGCACTTATACAATGGCTCTTAACTGAACTTATTGGGGAAATTTGTTTTGAAAGCTATACAATTGCATACCGTTTTTATTTGATCCCATTGGTTGCATTTTTGTTGAACAGACAAAAACTACAAGCAAAGTTTGTTCGTCAATCTTCCCACATGGATATTTCGTGAAAAAGTGCATGTGTATTTCATTTCAATTGCAGCTCATATACAGTACCTGTGTTCTCTAAGATCTTTCACAGAATTGGAAATACAAATGACTATTACTTATATTGGAAGCATGCAACTAAAAAAAAAATGAATCAAAACATCTGCAATATATACATGTGCATTGACGCGTCAGTGTAACAATGTTGAAACACTTGTACTGCATGCATTGCGGCATTTTATGGCAGAGCACGGGAGTTAATCTCTAAAGGTTACACAACATACCGCAGTCATTTTCGTCCCCATTGTTCCTGCAGTCGCGGTTATGATCACAGTATAAAGATATATGAACGTAATTTCCATCCCCACACGAAAACTCAGCTGACCCTGTAAAGTCAGTTATTTTTCAAATTCAAACACTTTTGTGCGCATTGCATTATTTAAAAAAAACATACATTAAAGGTCAAAAGTTTCGCAACTGACCCGTCAAGCAAAATGTACACCGTTTGTCCAGTTTGTTATTTTTCCAATTTGTTGTTATGACCAGATATTTGGCCTTTGAATGACTGTAAATGTTATAAGCAAGTCAAGCACCTGCATTTGCCTTAAATAAAATTGTTTAAAAGGGTGAAAACATTATGTGGTTCAAAGCGGAATAATCTCCGATGAGACAATAGAAGAAAAAAAACCCCGAAGACCTAGCATCAATCTGTACATAATGCTGTTTTCTGTTATTAAGTATTGAAATTAATGATATTGTCTCTAATAATTCTGTATTGTACTCCATCGGATTATAGTTGAGCTGTTATCATATTATAGCTGAGATCCAGGACAAACTTTGACAAATTACACCACAGATACCTATACTTTGGCAATCCCATTCATCTGATCCATCATGACAATCCCTATCATTGTTACAGATGCCGGAATCCCAGATACACTCCCCTGACCCACACTTGTACATGAAATTCAAGCAGTGTCTCTCTTCTGTAGAAATTATCCTTGTGTTGATATGTAGACCTGTTGACAGCAGATTTTAGTATTATGTGTCCATTTTCAACAAGCTACTGGGTCACAATTCTGGAATCTTCTCGATCATTTTCCCAGTTGGACAATTTTGATCAAACTGTGTTTCTGTGATTAGAGAAATGTTCAAATACCAAATAGATTCAATACCTTGGTACTAAAAACACTTCTCTCTCAAAGTTCCAACACCAGTGTTTTCCTTGAGTGATCCCCACTTTCAAGTCCGAGTTATTATCCACAAGTTCGAATGGTTGCTGCAGTAAACCCCCTTTCT
Organism: Hermodice carunculata; assembly: GCA_964020975.1. Lineage (NCBI taxonomy): Eukaryota > Metazoa > Annelida > Polychaeta > Eunicida > Amphinomidae > Hermodice > Hermodice carunculata. The sequence continues at coordinate 31,188,727 of OZ026627.1, forward strand.
ACCACAAAGATATGGGTATTATTGGAGGATTGGAAAAAATGGTTCTAGATTTTGTGGATATCTACGTAGATTGAGACAACAAAAGCCACTTCTCTGCAACTTGTCGAATTTAGGAGATCCCATTTGAAATACCTGGGACAATGATGACAATCAAGGATTCCGTATATATAAGAAGCAATCAGATATGGTAGACAATAACACTCCCGTTTATATTTGGGTTCTATATGACATCAGGTTCACTTGAAAAATTCTGTGCTTACACGTGTGTGTGTGTGCATGTGTGTATTGCATATTTAAAACATTTAATCTGCCATAGAACCATGTGTTAAATGCTTCAAATACTTAATATGGGTAGAGATGTGTGATGAAACAGGAAGATGTAAAAGATAGAGTAAGAGATGTGAAGACATAAAAGCACCGTTAAAAATACAAACAAAGAAAAGGACTATAGGAGAGAGAGAGAGAGAGAGAGAGAGAGAGGGAGAGAGAGAGGGAGAGAGAGAGAGAGAGAGAGAGAGAGAGAGAGAGAGAGAGAGAGAGAGAGAGAGAGAGAGTTTCATAGACGGCGGTATATCAAGATGGAGATACTGATGTAAAGAGAGACATGAGGAAATCGATTAACATTTGGGAGATTTAGATGTCATTATGCATTGGAATAGTACCGTATACATTTTTGAGTTCCTTTTTTCTCATCTGTTACAGGTCGCTCACTTAAAATATAAACATAGAAGCTGTGGGTGAGCAAAAAAAACGAAACAAAATAGACCATACAAAAATTACTATAAAACAAACTAAAAATAAACTAAAGAAGTAAACGCAGTGCTCAATAACGCAGCTTTTACCTTCTTAGTTCTGCGGGAATTGTACATGGCAGATAGTGTGCTTTTCATGCACCTTACCATAGAGTAAGGCAGTGAGTCTAGCAGCTGTACACGCAAAACAGTTACTAAGAATCAAAGATCCTGGAATTACCTAAGTCCTGATCAAATTCACAAAAGTATGTGGCCTTCAATGGTTTTTTACATGGCACTAAGTGCCAGCCAAGGTTATCCTTAAGCACACACTCTCTTCCGGGTAGTGCATTTGGTTCCCAGTTCACCTTCTTGACCCTAATTTCGGAGCCGGCCCAGTCAGAGAAAATATAAGGCTTGCCGTCTGACCATCGGAACATATAATTTTGAACCATGGACAATCCTGTTGGCGAAAATTAAGAACAATAATAATAATAATAATAATAATAATAATAATAATAATAATAATAATAATAATAATAACAATAATAATAATAATTTTATTATTATTATTGTTGTTATTATAACAATAATTTTTTTTAATTTTATTACTGGTATTATTATTATTATTATTATTATTATTATTATTATTATTATTATTATTATTATTATTATTATTATTATTATTATCATTATTATTATTGTTATTATTATTGGGGAACGAAATTTAGGGTGTGAAATGTTTTATAGGTATCACTTTCCCATGGATATTGTTTGCACACTAAAGAGTATTCTTGATTACACTTTTTAAAATATCTCCCTCTTAACATTGGGGCTACAGATTAAATACTGCATTGTCCATCATGTGCATGCACACTACCTATGTGTGCCAAACAAAGTTGATCTCTTACCAGTAGTCTGATTTAACTACAAAACTAGCCAGATACTAATAAGATCTGCTTGATTTGGAACATGAGGACCATACACACATTCACACACACATACATAATTACACCAAAACACACCTAATGTATGTATTGTGTATATATGTATGGGTGTATATATGTACAAACACACACACACACACACACACACACACACACACACACACACACACACACACACACACATATATATATATATATATATATACACAGCACTGCTGTATTTTTGTAAGAGCTTATTACTTTCTTAATAAGTGTTTATTTACACGCTCAGTCACAAATTCAAGTTTCTTCTAAGTAAGGAAACATACATACAGTACAGTAATCAGAGGTCCGAATGTTAAATTTCTGGTCGACATACTTTGGTGTGTATGTAAATTCATGTTCTTAAACATTTCGATTACAGCATTTTTATCATACCTATGAACACAGTCATCGTTTTTGCATGAATACTCAAGAAATTATATTCTTGTGCATCTGCAATAGAAGCCAGGTAGCCTCCCATCCTCAAGCAGTCTGAGTCAGCTTCTGACCAGTCTACTGTCTTTTCTGCTGAATAGCGTCTGTAGTACCAGCTGTGTCTAAAGGAAAACCAATGTGGATGATACCCTGAAAACGAAATCAGCGTGTCTTTGCTTCAAATTGTTCAGAAAAAGCATTACCCATATTCACATATTTCAAACCAAAAATGACAGCAATGATCTTTGTCCTGCCTTTAGCATATGGTGAATGTTTTGTATGGTTGACAGTGTTTTCTTAACGTTATATATATATATATATATATATATATATCATATTTTAACATATCATGTTTCTTGATAACGTACTTTATATATGTATGATTCCACAAAGACACAATGTAGGCCATGTTGAATATAACAGAAATCTGGGTCATGTAGTACATGTAGCACTAAAATTAAAATAAATGGGTACCAAGCATGTATTAGAGTCACAGCACTGAAACTAGATCACATTAACATGTTAACTTTGCCAGCTGGTGACAGTAAAATTTATCACGAGGATAACATCTAGAACACTAAAAGTTACGCGACCTTGAACTATGCGCTGTTTGGAACACGTCTGCAAATTACAAGCCATATATTATTACTATAGGCAAAAATGAACTTGTGTATCATTTGCGTCTTCCCTTCTGCCTGCCCATCCACCTTGTGTATCTTTCCATGTCTGCTTCTTGCTCTACCTGCTGAACAAATTATATTATGCAGCCGAAAGTAAACTTACGACACAATGACAGGTCACAGTGCTCCCTTCGATATCTACTGTCTGTTGTATAACACCAAGGTCCATTTTCGTCATTGCTGGGATTTCTGCAGAAATTGGATGCCCCTTTTACTGATTTATCCGGGAAGAAAACATCACCTTTAAATGAATGACGATGTGGATGCTGCATATCCCATCTTTGACACGTTCGTCCATATTTCGTTGTGTTCAATCTGCCTATGTATTCCTTGCCATCTGGTGTTTGTAAACATTCTTCCAAAAGAAAAAAATGATTGGATAAACTTATCAAATGAGCATTTAAAATTCTCGATTCTTGAGGAGTACTGTCTGTGTCACGAGCGGACATTTATCAGGCAAACAATATGCTTTTGTTCCCAATATATGTTAATATCCTGTAGATCTATTACTTTATTCGTAAATACTACATGGAACTTAGATTTGGAACTCAGAAAGAGGAGCGTTCATCCAGGACAACAACGGTTGAAGATACACATATATATCCAACTCTTAAAATTGACAATTGTAGGTCAGAGCAAGGTTAAAAAAAAAACATGCATACATTTAGAATTATCATTTATGCTTACCTTCAATTTACATAGCTTGCATACTACACATCGTATATTTCATGAATTATGACTTAAAAGAGGCAAAGTTCAACTTTATAGAGGTAATGTTGCATTACTGAAGAATATAATCATCCTCATCACAATAAAAAAAAGAAAATGAATGAAAAGGGAAGCTTCCTAGAGACAGTAACCTTCTTTCTCGCAGACAATCTTACACCAGGAGGGCGAATTTAGCTAATATTCGGTTGACCAGGAATCCACTTGTGAAGTGCACTGACGACTGAGGTCTTTTTTATATTGTACAATCGCATGCAAATTACAAAGGGTTTTTTTTTGTTTTGTTCAGTTTATAAATAAATGCGTCTATTTTTATCCTGGCTGGCAGTTTGTATAACATTGCCTAACAGGTTACTACTTTGCTGGTCTGACAACTGACCACTTCGGTTCTATTGTGCCAGGTCAATACCTATAAATACCATAATGTTTACGTTTAAGCTAACATACGAGCATTTTAAATGTAATTTGTCAATCGTTGTGAAGCTGGATTAGCAAGTGGGATTTTATCCATCATTCTGCCCAAAATAAACGGTTCGATATACATGTGAAGTATCCGTTTCAATCAAGGAATCTGAAAATTTTTTTTGGCTTTGAAATGGACTACACTGATCATTTTCCATGCCATATGTGTCGTTTGCGTTTCTCCTTTGGGCATAATTAGTGCTCACATGTGAAAATTATTTTCTGCAGCATAACTCCCAACTACTTGTCTTTTTGTTCTTATTCACAGGTACTGTATGAAAAATAAGAAAAAGACCAAATATACGAACAATGCAGACCAGCTGCCAAAGTATCAAATTGTGGAATTATGCTTTGGAGAAGACGTATAAAGGTCAACTGTATAATTTGGTGGTACTTATCTATGTTTAATTCTTTTAGTGATAATTATGACCTACGTCGAACTACCTAGACAGACTGCTCTTAATTATAATAAGGGTCCTAGATTCGTGTCCTTTATAACAAATACCTTTGCTTCAAGTAGCAGCATGCCTGTTGTATCATAGAATGTAATAGTCAACAGCTTTCCTGTGCTAGTCATATAATTACCAAACCGTAGTGAAATTTGACTTAATATTATGGAAAAAAACTTTATAACACATTCCTACCTTCTTCTTTCGACAGTATATTAGCTAAATTTCCATATAAGCTATGCAGAGTCCTTGATTAAGTTATTAAATAGCATTTGTGCAAGGTCTTCTACAACATGGAGCAAAAACCCAATAGTTTGTAAATACATCAATATCTGGGGATAGAGTGATTGACCAATTATTATTTTACTGTTAGCTGACAATCAGAGATGCCTAGAAATATGATGGCTAAATTTTTTGCTCCCATTTATCATTAATTGACTTTGGCCTAGCGAATGGATCAGCTTGACAATGGTTTGTAGACAAAATTTCATTGATGTGCTGCACTCAAAGTGCCCCCTGGACAGGATACATAACAGAATTGTAAGGTTTTAATTTAAATCTGACAGTAATACACTCCATCAAGGCATATCACATAGTGTTTAGTGAGAGTTTATGTTTATATTTTTTTTATTTAATGTCTTATTAGAATACAGCAAATGGGTCAGTAGATCAGTCTGGCTCAAAACACCCTTGTGAAAGATTTGAAAAGATGATGTAGCCTAATCCAGTAGGCCATAACAGATATATGCTTTTTCTTCACTCTTGTTTGCTAAGATATGTCATATCATCTGACTATATTATAGATTCCTGCTCGTGACACCACAGGTTCCTTAAAAGACCTCGATTTTCTTTTCGCAGATGTACTTCACACGATATTTAATGCATACCAAAATGCGTTGGTACCTGTTATATAGTCCTAAGAAAAGTTCAAAATATGTACATAAGATGAATCTTGGATCCTTAATATGATGAAAATGCTAAACAGATTGGTAGTATAGAGTGACAAGATGTTTTACCCTAAAGACAGTTTACATTTGGATATTTGAATCGAAAAATCTTAAAATGAATTTTATTACCCGAGTTACACAATGGTATGTTGCAAAGGTCGATACGGAATCTTTTATCTGTCGTAAAGCACCATGGACTGTTATCTTTGTTTGGATTTCGACAATAGTTTGAAGCTTTTGAGATGTTGTAATCGTCATAAGGAAATGAAATGGAAGTTAAACTGTGCTCATGAGGATAGTTCTTGTCCCATCGTTGGCATACTTTTCCACTTGTAGTATAATTCATATCACCACTGTAGGATTCCCCTTCTCTGGTAAACAAGCATTCTGGAAGCAAGTGTTCAAGTACACAATATACAATGTAAACTTCCATGCATCAACCACATATTGCTTAATTTCAATGTCACAAGATATAGGAGTAAGTAAACAGTTACGTCTTGTTTATCTTACTAGAGTGACTTTCAAATCAGCAATGCATGATGTTTATTATTCTCAACTTAATAGAAAACAGAATAATGGTCTCATGAACTACAGGTGTTACAATGTTTTGAAATGTGTAAGCTATACTAAAAATAATTAAAAGTTGTATGATGATTTCACAAATCATAAAATTCATGAAAAGGATTCTCGCAAGTACTAAGAATGCCAGCTAGCTTTCAGATAACATCCTTGATCCATTCCCCGGGTGTACCTATTGTTATTAATTTCAAAAGGAGATTTTATCATAGGTTATTGTGTCATATCTGTTGCACAGTTGCATGGTTCATTCAGGTTCTGGCCATTGTATGTCGCATTAGTTTACCTGTTTATCTGTGATGGGGATTCCATCAATGGGGGAATCAACTTTTTATATATACTATAAGAAACTATATCTGCTGTTCCGAGTTAAGAGGGAAATCACCAGCATGGTGATTGCTCACGTCATAACATTAAAAAAAAAAGTCGCATGGACCTAATGTTCGGCTGATGACCATCACCGAAACTCACTTCCTGAAGTCCATTCCCTCCAAAAAATTGAAAAATTAATCAAGGTCACACTTATTAAGCGACTTCAGACTTCTGCACGGTACACATTTGTGGTATTTTGGTATCATTTACCTCGTTGTCATTCAAGATATTGAATTAAAAGAACTTTTATTAAGTGCCTAATAATCACGTTGAAAAACAAGTCAAAATCACACAATTATTTGGTTGAGGTGACCTGAAAGTGTAGGTGAAATTTTATGTACAATGTACTGAAGTGCAATTTTGATCTGGAGGCTCAATTTTTCCTTTCCAAGCTAGATACTGTCATTACAAAATCACCTTTTATCAACTTTAGAGGTCTAGTGACCTACCATGAAATGGTCAAGAATCCTGATCTCATATAACATATTAGCATTAGATATGGTCCATATATCCCATCCATTTGGCATATCTAGTTCAATTACTTTTCGAGATATGGAATTGTATATCCGTCGAGACATTTTAATACATAATTTCTGTCGAAGTACAGGTAGCGCCAATAGTATCGAAGCAACCAAGATTTGCAACTCTTCGACAATCACTCTAAATTTGATGAATATCAATAAAAATGCAAAAATACTGGACGTGTCACAAACATCATACTATAGGTGGCGGCACCAACACTGATGTCGACGTAGATTTTAATACATTTTAAAGTCCTAAAGGTAATATGGGCCTACCTCAAAAAATGTGGGTGCAGAGCATTCACAATGTGATCCCTACATTCAGACCGTGCATTTGACTTTGATCTTCAACTAACTTGGATTGAAAAATTATTATGTTTAAAATGTGTCAGCCATATCCAGCTTTCCATACATTGTCTGTTTATTCAAATTAGGTAATAACTTTCGAATCACGAAATAAAAAAAAATACTTGGATATGCGCCAAATTCCAAAATTATTGGGTGATGCGGGCCCAAAAAGTATGTCACCAAGTACAGTTGCAGTATGCTCTAGTGCAATCTCGATAACGAGGCTCAATTATCTTTGCCACTGATTTTTCCATTGTGACCCATGTAATACATAATGCTGTAGGTGGCGCCACCAATATTGAACTCGACCTAGATTTGTGTACACTTGATACATTCAGAAAGTTACATGCAGCTATTTTCAAAACTGGACAGTATCGCTCTGACATGCAGAAGTTCAAGGATGAAAGGAATGATGGACAGACATGAGAGATGTCATGCACCCTGTGACCTGTGGTTAGCAAAGCTAAAAAGAAAAGCAAATAAAGTCGTAATGCGGCAATGTTGATAAAATAGCACTGGCATGTGTATCTAAAAGAAATTTCAGCGATGTTGTGTACAAACAACATTATCTTTTCATTCACATTCCCAAAGTATTGCAAGTACATTTTTTTTCAATTACATTACACAAGACTAAGTGTAACCCTATATTTCTGCCTTGCTATGTCTTATTTATCCATTCCGATGACCCATTTCCTTAGAAATGCATCTAAGGTTTTCTTGTTGCGTGATAAATGTCTCTAACCACCAAAGGTAGCATTATACTAGAATGAAAAAGCTTTGGTAATATTGGGCACCTGAGATTTTACTAGTGTCACCTAATAAGTTTTCATTGGACATGCCCAATGCATTTTACCAAAACAGCCCTTTATGGATAAACTTGTAGACATGACAATATATTTTACAGTGCCCCTGATGAATAACGCAAAGTACTGGCGTACCAAGAATTGTTCTTATGCTCTTTCAAACCAGTTGGCCAAGTGGTTTTGGATATTGTGTGCCGCCAGAGAATGAACGAAACAAAAGAAATCATTTAAAACAACACTAGAATGTGATGTGTGGAACTAATAAAAATAGAGACAAGCAGAAGAGACATCCACACCAAGTTATCACTTAATCTGGCTGACGATTTACAAGGAGGTAAAGATGTGACTTAGTACTGCGATCCTCGCGAATTATATAGTAATCAATCGTAGTGCGTGCATTTACTGATTAACAGCCGAATATAACACTTTGTCAAAAAAACAAAAACAAAACAAAACAAAAAAAAAAAAAAAAAAAAAAACGGTGATCGAGAGTAATACCACCCGCTCCACAACTTTGTTGTTTGACGTTCTACTGGGTACATTTCTACCACATTTCAGCATTAGCTATGTGACAGTCTTGATGGAAGCCCAATTCTTGAACCAAAACACAAGAGAGAAAGAAAGAGATGTTCTTATGTAGCTTTTAAGCATTTGGCAGAGCAGTTTTGGAGAAGAGCAACTGAAAACTTAACCAAAACTGCCCCCCCCCCAAAAAATAAGTACAACAATCACTGGAGCTTGACCACTACAACACGGTTGACTGAAACCCAGTAAAAGGAGACCCCGCTAAGTTTGAAGATGATCTATGGATCGAAACATTTTAACATATCAGTTCAAAAAGTGAGATGTGAGGGGATGAGGGAAATGAACAAAAAATTTAAAGCAAACTATGGACGATGCATTTGCCACGATTTGAAGGCAGATCTTGCAAAAGTGTTTTAGGTGAAGTGGAAAATGTACTTATGGATACACGATGAATGACGTGATAATGGGTGGATGGACGATAGACAATAAATGGTGGATCAACATTAGTTTCATCAGCATGGTGAATAAAAAGGGCGAGCTAAGGCAAGGAAACTAACCAAATGTTGAATAATTTTGTTACCTACATTGGCAGCTGTGCCCACACATTAAAAACACTAGAACTGTAAACAAAATTGTTTAGCAATATTAATATCCTCATACAAGTTAGTGTAAAACAGTATCGTGAAAAAATAAAAATTATTCTCTTAGATCGCCAATGTATGTTTCGAGGATTAAAAGGTCAGCCCGACTGCTAATACCCCATGTCGCCAACAATTAGAAGGAAAAAAAATTAACAATAAAACTGACAAAATCATTTAAATAGGTTTCATTTTCAGCAACGCCTAAACATAACTACAATGTGATTTTCGTGTAAAAAAAACAGGTCACTGAATGTGGATTAATGCATACACGTTTATAATCTCAGGGAATTTTATTGCAAGTTTAGCCTTATGCTCCTAAAAATATATATTTTGCTTAATGTGCTCATTCAAGATCTTCATCTCTATGGGATGACAATATATCAATGTCCCAAAACAAAAACATGGAAACCTTGGATTTCTTGCTACAAATATGAGAATACAAAGTATTATTCGGTTATATATATAATATTTACATTCTCTTACTGGTTTGAACACAAAGAGGATGTATTTGTATTTCGTCTTAAATAGCCTGCCTAATCGCAGGACGTATATTTTTATGTATACCTGCTTTGCAAATAGGCTCATGAACATTAATGAACACCCTCAAGGATACACATAAATCAGCCTAGTTCTCGATCCACTATAATCGCTCGCTCAGTTCAGCGAAAATGGCGGAGAAAAGAATTGCTCACTTCACGTGAAAATATATCAAAGAAAAATGGAGTAGAATTATCCTTCAAAGCACTGTAAAAGCAAAATTAAAAGCAGCATGCAAGTTTCAGTATATGTTACCTATAACAGGATAAAATCGTCACTACTTGTCTGTTCAGGGAGTACAAATCAGTTCAGGTGTGGATATTTTCTTGTATTCCGTGAAAAGACAGGTAGTAACTGATATTATTGCGCTCCTTGGTTTACAAAGGATGACATTCTCAAAAGGAAGTGAGAACTTGTTTGGACACATATGCAAATTAAAGAGAGGTGTATAAGGCGGCACAGTTCGGTAAAACATACAAAAAGGCATAATATTCCTACCCTGTTTATAGGTAAGCTCACACACATACAGAGCTTTATACTTTGCCAAACAGGGTATTTGATGCCACCCCTCCTCTGTCATAGCCACACAGTCAGTGAACTCTTTTCCTGTCCACCGATGTGGCCTTGCCCTGTCTATTCGAATTAGTCTGTTAATGGCCCATCGTGAAAAGCTCATTTCCATTCCCCAGGTCCACTGAAATTTTTCTTCTACTGCTTGGTCATTCAAGCCTGTAATCAACGTTGTAGTAAGAACCCAAATCACAATGTTGCTTTTCTGATATTATTTGTCTTTCAATTTTATTTAAAGGTGAAAGTATGAACTTCCACATAACATACACTGGTTTCTCCTTGAATTTAAGACGACGGGAAGATTTCTGGCAACTGATATGATACATCCATTCTAGATAATTTACACTTGTAAATGGGGAAAAGGTTCAAGCCATATCTCTTCTTTATCTTGATTTTCTGCTAAAAAGCAATTTCATTCCAGGAAATTTGGATCCCTTCACTGCTGGGAATCCTGATAAACCTAATCTCTAATTAGAATATCTGGTAACAACAAAAGCCTTGAATAGTCATTAAGGCAGACAACATTTGACAGCAGGCAATTCTAAGGTGCTTTGAGGTGGCGATAGAGGGGACCTCAAGTGCTCTTTCTTGAAACACGTTGAATTGACGTGATGAACCGGCAAAATGTAAGACACCAGCCACTTCATATAGATACATACGTCTTGGTGTCTAAGCGTTACCCGGCAACATTTTGACATCTGGTATGTACTCCATGAGTCCGGGTGGAACATTAAAATCCAAAAAAATGGGAAATCAACAGGCATGGTTGTTCTGTCCAGGGAGGAACAAACCTTTACTCTTTCTATGCCAACTGCCACTAAAGTCGAACTGCTCAAAAGAAAGTGTTCTCAGTTATACTTAAGATACCAGAGGCATGTTCGTTAGAAAAATACCTTTCATTCAAGTACCAACATGCTCATAGTTCTGGAGAATGGCCCAGATGAATACGTGTCTTTGGCGTGCTTTTGACGCAATGAGCTCAAAGTACACAGAGAGGGGCTATTGACCCAGTCAAAACTTGGCACTTAAAGAGTAAAAGTATATAGAATGACCGGTTATCTATCCACATAGAAGTTTTGTTGAATTGTCCTACTTGTTAATTAAGTCTCATTCAAATACATTTCAAGCAAGTGAGACTAGTTATGAAAGTCTAGCCATTTGTGTTCTGGGAAGATATTAAACGTTTGTACAAATGATCAACTGTTTTGCCTACTAAATAGGTGTTGAATTTATCTAACAGTCAACATGTGTGAATGGGTGTAAGTTAAAAGTTACAAGTAGTGACTGACTGATTCACCTGACAATTGTAAGTGAGGGCTTTAGATACTACGAAGAAAGCTTATATTGTCAGATACCCCTTTTGCCATAAACAAATACCAAACCGGTATACTTTTGCTGTAAATATTTAATGGATTCAAGAGTTCGGCTGTGGAGTAATCATTTCCGAAACTTCTATTGGAGGTATTTTTCAAAATAAAAATTGACAATTTTTTTACAAATCTCGATGGATCCCTTTTTTTCAGTGTATTTCTTTGTCATCCCTGACATACATTTTTCCAAGATGATACAGAGAATAAACAAAATCACCAATACTCTTAGCATTAGAACAAAAGTATTCGCTCCTGGTGGTTCTTAACAGGAGACTTAATGATTCCACGTATCCTTGGTAAAATATTTCAGGCAATTGCCTGAATATGTCTGCATTCAAATGATTTCAAAATGTGATGACGCTGCAGTATATGGAATATAAACAGCCTTTTCCTTGACATAATAATTCTTTACGTTTATATGCCTGACCGTAACATGACATGCCAAGGTACAGGGTCAAGTGCATCTTTGATATTATGGTATATATACATATATTAACTTATCTTCATCGTAATATTGCTGAAAAACTTTATCGTTTTCTTTCTTTATTTCCGTAGGCACACAAATGTAGATATTTGACATGCTTTTCCTTTCAGCAAAAGTCGTGCAAGGGTCTTAAATACAAAATTGTCACCAGGGATCAAATGAATCTTGATCTATGCTGGTCGTCAAATGTTCAAACTGTATTCACAATTTCGTGGTTTGGTGCATACATTTGACTGTTGGAAACCACATATGAATGTTAAACACACATATGTACTTGACTCTTATGACTCACCTATGAATGTTAAGGTTGCCGTTTTATTGTATATAAAATTATATTCTTGTTCGGTTTCAAAGCAAACTAAATGTCCCTTTCTCTTCTGACAGTCTTTCTCAGCTGCGTTCCATGCAATGCCCGTCGGTCCCACATCTACCACAATGTATTTGCTATCCCTGAATGAAAAATATGTCGCCCTGTCTGGACGAAAAACATTCAGAGCATTTCAAGATCAAACAACATTGCACATACAGGCAATTGACAACTATATGCAATGAATATGCTTCAATTATGATGTCTTGGAAATGTTAGCAGGTACCAAGCCTCTGTTCTGCGATTCCTGTATAAAGTAAGGCTAAAAAGCCTTTACTATCGCAAACGCCTCAAACATAATGAGCAATAACGCACTATCTAACATATCCATCTGCTTTGTATTCAAGAATGAAGTTTGAATAATGAGAAAGAAGCCAGCAGCAGCTGGTGGCCAGATTTAATTCAGATTCACCAATGGAAGATCCCATCGTGTTTAGCAAGTATACTTACTTGTGTCATTTTTTCCATAACAAAATAGCTTGAACATAGAGCCATTTCCAACATTACCATCAGCTAGATCTCTATAATTCGACATATTTCGTTTGACATCTTCCATAGGCAATTGATTCCACATATCTACAGTATGTGGGCTGTTAAGAGGGCCAGCGAGACCAGTTTCATCACATCCTGCATCCCTCCACCAACGATGCAGACAATTTATGTGGTATGGACCAAGCATATACCTAGGTGAGTTCTCACGCTTATAGCATTCACCTGTAAGGTAATTTGACTTGATTAATGTCATCTTACAAGGTGATTTATTATAATTATCATGTTTAGATGATGCAGTTCTTTACTACTACCATATCTGCTTGATTGTGGGGTGGGTGCGGGATGTCAGCAGTTTACTCTAGGTATTGTCACTCTTCGTCATGAAGAGGTCGTTAATTGGCAACATACATAGAGCATGGAACTACTCTCTTTATCTACCTATCGAACTTCCGGCTGATAAAGGGATTGCTGACCTGATGCAACTAATCACATTATATGCAAGCAATCATGCGCAAATCATAGTTTCATTCAATATGATGCTTATGAGTACAAGTCAATTGAAAATAGAATCCATATTCAATGTACTTCTTGATGGTGATCGTTAGGCATAAAGCTTTTACATTTTTTCTGGATATACCAAATGTGTAGAACCAATAAATCAAAGTATTCATCTATAGACATGACCTAGGCCTGTTTTTAATGTTTCAAAATTGTGTATTGGGCTGCGCAACACGTGTCTTTGAGTCCTGATAACTGTGTCAAGATGGGCGACGTTTGAACCCTCCTAATGTACAACACACGTGCACCTACCCTACCCTATCTATCTATCTATCTATCTATCTATCTATCTATCTATCTATCTATCTATCTATCTATCTATCTATCTATCTATCTATCTATCTATCTATCTATCTATCTATCTATCTATCTATCTATCTATCCATCCATCCATCCATCCATCTATATATATATATATATATATATATATATATATATATATATATATATATATATATATATATATATATATATATATGTATATGTGTGTGTGTGTGTTTGTGAGTGTGTGTTTTCCCATCTCGGGACATGTATTGGATAATGGCCAGGACTGCGGTAAGAAATAATCTTCCTTGTATATTTGATGTTGCTTAACGTGACATTTGAGGATAAGGACATGGTTAATCAGTGACAAATTTAGTGCCAAATGTATTGACTATGTGGTTCACATAGACACTTGGAATTTTATCAGCAGAGCTAGACTAATAACTAGCTTTATGCCAACGATAGTAACATCCCCTCATAGTTCTTCTTCCCTGTTTATTTATTTTCTAATGGACAGTTTGCTGGATAAATGACTAGGGAAGCATTACTTACCATAAAAGTTACGCCCTAGGCACATCAAGTGGTAAATGTACTTATTTTGCTCTGCTAAGATTCTGTAGCTCCTCATGTCGTGTTTCACCTTTCCAGCTGTCTCGGAGTTCCAGTACATGTTATTGATCTCTTTTGTTGGACTCAATACCCCCACTTCCAAACAGCCTGCATCTGCCCACCACATTTTCAGGCAAGCGATGTTGTGAGGGCCCCTTGTGCTGTCACTGGTATAGCAATTCAAACGCATCTCAGGCAGGTGCTCATAATCTATCAATGTCAGAACAAATACATTCAGTAAGCTGTGAGTATACTGTACGTTGTTTTCTTATGGGTTAACATTGATCTTACCAGTGGCTCCCTGCAAAGCCCATAGGCATCCCAGTACCACTCCCAACCACATTTTGGCACCTTTGCAGCTGTTATTTCATTCCCGGGTCATTTTGTCTTTGTGTACTCAGGCATACTGTTAGGTACCCTGTCTATGTTACATAGTACTCCGTATGGCACTTATATTTTCTACAAAAACTAATATTTATGTTTATCTATGTTAAGCCAAGGGCACGGGGGTGGGGGTGTTTGGGCAAGAGTATAATAATTTTGTAATTGAGTTGTGGTTCCTTTCATAGTTCCATTTTGGGTTGTTACCTAACCTGACTTTTTAGTTAACTGAGGTTACAGGCTTATATCGTCGTCTTTTCAAGGACTCTGAGCTTGATTTATTTGAAGCTTGGTGGCGATGTATATACTATGCGAGGGTCTCACCAAACCTGTTCAAAACGTCACTCTCCAATGAATTATGAATTTTTGTTTAAATTTTATGAAACAATCCTCAAACATCTTCTTCAAATCCCTCAGGCAATTGCTTTGACATTGCATAAGTACACTCTAGGGGACCCCGGGATCTGATTTTTTTAAACAGCTGCCATTGCGATTTTAAAATATCTCTTATTATTTTTGTGTGTTAAGGATATTCCAATTTCTCAAAAAATGCAATTCAGATTGCTCTAAATTTTTGTGTAAATGTAGCTTGCTTCCGTGTTAAGGTCAGCTGAGGACGGTCGGCTCACGTAGGCTTTTTGTCAATATTTACCCACCTGAAACAGTGACATCATCAATTGAAATATCACCGGCAAAACCATTTCCAACCTTGCCCTCAAATATCACCTTCAAGCAAAAAAAAAATGTTTAAATTGCATTTCCTATTTTCATCAACTGTTTATTCTTGTTGATGTTTATCCTTTTGATCGGGTTGAAATTGCAAATCAATGCAGCAACATTCGTCTTATCAAAGTACAAAAGAATAGTATATTGGAAAATGAATGCTTTAAAGCAACAGAGTGATTATTATTTTATGTGCAATTTTTTGCCTCCCCCCCAACATATAGTTGACCTGCCAACTTTACTCTTTGATTAATAAATTGAAAGGATTTTAACGTTAGTAGCCACTCAAATGTACAACTGGGTTGCAAATTACAGATGGACTAACCACAGTAGGTTGAGTAAATGTTGTTTGGAGATCGACTGGAAACCAATTGACTCGGCTGATGCGTTTCATGCTAATTAATTCAGTTTCTGTATCAGTCGAATTTGCCAGGACACGTAGTTGCCCTATGGTAGATCCGAGCATATGGATAAAAAAACGAATACAAATGACTCCTTGTATGTCGAACACAGGAGATATCAATCGCGCAATGTCGCCATTTTTCTGCGGTCCTGATGATTCAATGTACATGTAAAATCCTGTAAGACAGTAATAACACTGCTTATTGTAATTGCATGTGTACGTTAATAGCATTGGTAACAGTAATCACCATCATCATCATCATCATCATCATCATCATCATCATCATCATCATCATCATATAATAATGGCAAAGGTTGTGATAAAGATAGCAAAATAGGGATGATGATGCAGTGCAGATGGAATAGTAAATTGTCCTTGCTTATTGAACAAATATACTAATTCATGCAGCAAGGTAGCCAAGGCATGCAAAGTTGTGTTGGTAGAAAGGACAGTTCATAAATCCTGGAGAAAGACATAATGTTGTTACCCATAGATGACAATCTCGTTTAAAACTTGCATGCATGCTGTGTACACTTCAGCTAAAAATACTCAGCTAAAAGCCATTTTGCTGGGTGGTTTTCAACCCCATTCATCTTTGAAGGCCTTGGCTGCATGAAGTCAGACTTGATCTGGACTTCACACAACACCCAGTAACTTAACCTATTTACTACGATGTAATCAGTAAGATAGCACTTTATTCAATAGATTATGGGCTATAATTAGCTTCATCCAGTAACTTTTCTTTTCTAATGTAAACACAAATGTGGTAATAATGTTAATTTTCAGAACATGCTACGTTGGCTTAACACATTGATCATAAAAAAATTATTGACGAAAAGTGAAATTTGGCATCTTTTTGTGCCGTGAAGCAAAGCAAACTGGACACAGGGAGCTGTTCTAGTAAATAACATATTAAGAGAAAGTGGCAAACAAGCTGGCTGAGAGTGTGTGCTCAGTGATCGGTGTCTGGCTTCAAAGGGTGGACTAAAGTAAAGAAAATGGAAACAGAGGTTAAAAAAAAAAATCTATTTTCTTGGTAGCAGAGGTGTACACACCATGTGAAGAAATAGACAAGAGTGTATTTGTGGGGCAAAATCTACATTTCATACCTGTCCCACTGGTATGGTCACCGTTAGGACCAGTTTGGGATGTGTCTGTTTTTCCGATATGTCTGCAATAAATTAGTAAAACATGTGGAATAAACAACTTGAACACATGAATGGTGTCAATGGAGTAATGAAATTTGCATATTTCTTTTTGTTTCAAAATATTACAATTCTGTAATGCAGGATATATTTCACTTCATTGCATATCCCATGGTGGAGAATGTTACCTCAGCATTAGGTCTCACTATGCTCTTATGTATGTATGTAAATTATTGACCAGCAATTGTGTGTATTACTTAAGCTACTGACATGCAGCTTGGCGCATAGCTTAAAATATTGAGAAGTCCGTATGTAACTTAATTTCACACCTACTTTTTCTAAAATATAGACTTTGATTTCTACCTTTCCATGTTTTGTAATTTACCTGTAAATATGCAAGTATGAAGCAGAATTGAAGACGTCAAGTATTACCTTTCCACATGTTCATGCAAGTGTTGTTCACATATATACCCAACATATATGGCCCTTCAATTTAGGAATTAAACGTAGGTACTATACAACAAGAGTCATATCTTGTTTAGATGGATGAATATGAATACTATTAAAAACATCAATGGAAGATTTTGGAATTGGTGACGGCATTACCATGCATACCCCGGCATCAAATAGTAACGGACTATAGGATTTATTTTCATTGATTTTTCAGTCTGTATTTGCAAAGTTATTTGTTAATTTCGTCCAATGATCTCACAATCTCTGGAAGGGATTCTTATACTTTGGAATGAATCATAAGACAAGTATAAGAAATGTCATTTACTCAAAGGTCGAAAATACAGCACATTCTATATCATAGGTAGGATGTGCTGTCAGAGAATGATTAATCATCGCACCATCATCTCTTTCATAAGTTTGGCGAAGGTCCGCCTGGTCTTTGTGTTAAAGTAAAATATTCCATAGAACAGTTTGAGAGTATTTCAATACTGCACTGTACTACTGCTGTAAACCTATACACTTGTGCCGTTTACTGGCATATGGTATTCAAGTTTGATACCCCATTATTTTGACAAAACTTTGCACAATCACCATTTTCGCAAAAAAACACCATTTGAACCCAGATTATACTCTGATGCAATTCCATGCCATTATGTTCTTCCATTCTATAGAAGTTGAAAAGAGCCCGAACGCAAAAAAATCAGAACAAAAAATAGTTTAAAAAAATACAGCCCGACATGTGGGACAAAATGTATGCAATGTCAAAGCAGTTGGCGAAGTTGTTTCTATGAAGACATTTTTTATCAAACTTAATATAGAAATAAATATTGATGAAAAATACAAAAATTATAGTAATCATCATCTCCCTCACAAAGTTATATCAAAGCAATTGGTTAAGTAGTTCTTGAGAAGAAATTCATTTTTATGTGAAAAATAATTACAAATTCACAAAAAATATGTAAATTATTGCATCATATCTCTTTGGCAAACATGAAAGGAGACCAATTGGGCCACATTAATGTGCAAAATCAAACGATTCCATGAAACGGTTTTTCAGATGTCGAAAATGTAAAAAGTGTGATAGATTCATGACTGACGGAAACGGGCTTCATAAGCTCTGATGACTGACAAGCTTAAAAAATGTTATAATCTGCTCACCTGCTCCATTGAAAGTCTGCTGTAAAATCATGAGTGAAGTTACACATATCTCGATCAAAGGTGCACCTATAGACTCCTTTCCATACCATTGGTAGAAGTGTAGCTATGGAGTCAAAATATTAATGAAATAGCATCTTGTTCATGATTCAGACTTTGCCTTTCCAATGCCTTTCAAAAACATATCATTTCCAAACAAATGTGGGTTAGAAATAACTATCATATACTCAGTTTACCTCCTTCCGTTGCATGTAATTCTTGGAAAAGACGTGCTACAAGCTACAACATCATGGTGTTACAAGTTAAAACATCGTGGTGCAATACATGTGAGTTATAAATACTATTGCCACACACTGTAATTTAAATATTTTGAGGGTACACATTTTATTGCCATTTTCAATCCTATTGCATGGCAAAAGTGCACATGATATATCATTAATTGGTGAACATGATAATATAGTTTTAAGAATTGAAAAATATATGCATAGGGAACTTTGTACTTTACACTTACAATAAACACCCCCCCCCCCAAAAAAGGATTGACATTCAAAGGAAAAAAAAAAACATTTCAGCTAGGCGACTGGTGCCAAAGGTTGCTGGTTGGAGTCCCGCTCGTTCCAAACATAAGATATATATCTTCGGCATTTCCTTAATGCTGGTGAATTTAAGTCCCCGATACTGGAAATAAATGCCGACTCAGAAAATATACTGCATAACCATGTTGATATGGCACTCGCAATTAACTACCTCCATTGAACCATTCTTTTTTTAAAAATGGGGATTTGGTCGAGTGCATATGAGTGTTTCCCATTTCAGCTAGGCGACTGGTGCCAAAGGTTGCCGGTTTGAGTCCCGCTCGTTCCGAACATTAGATATACAATTGCATCAGCACAAGATCATTTAACTCTCAAGAAAAATACCGTTCAATGATAATTCATTTTGTCCCCGTTCTTGTAAAATACCCAATTTTCACACACATTTAAATAGTACTACACTGATAACAAGGATAAATTTGAAACTGAAATATACGTTTATGGCAAAGAATGTTTACAGTTCAGCAATATGTTCCATTTGTTCCCTGAAGGGATCTCGATGTAGAAGATGAGGCGTCGTCTTGGAATTCAGTTGTCAGCAGCAAGACAATAAGTACCTTGGCGTTTTTGCAAACTCACTGTGCTTCCTTAGAAGCATGGGATTTCATAAATAGAAAGATTGATCAATGTGTATTGTCTGGCCTAAATCATTTAATTTGCAGTCACTTTAACAGATCTTTGAAATATGACTCTGACCTGCAACATGTCTCTGAAACACAACAAACACATGCCTGAGCCACGTGAAATTCAGATAACTAGAGATTCGTCCAAAAGTTAATGCAGAAACATCATTGATCGCGACGTCTAAAGCAAAATCGATGCTTCATTCGCACAAAAATTAATCTGTTGTGTATTTGTTCGAGTTAGAGCAGTACTGATGTCTTGAGTGTTGACCCCTAGAAATTAGGTCAAATCTATACACGAAGCTTTGGCCTTTAAGGGCTTCTGAAGCACTATATGATATTTGCTTCTGGTCAAATTAAGATAAATCTACCTGCCTCTGTGAAGAATTTAGAGTAGTAACAAGTGATTGATGCATTGGCAGACCAAGGAGCACACAGACAACAGATGTTTATTTTAATACCCTTTGGATTCATAAGCCAAGGGTTAAAACATGCAAACAAATTTGCCAAGTGTCTTATCAACTTTATAACGTCACAACTAGTATCGTTTTTAACTAAATAGTGCTGCCTGACTGTCTTTTTACACATTTTGATACAGCTACCACATATACGGGGCAACTAATTTTACCACAAAATTTACTTTCACAAATGTAAGAAAAGCGATAAACCAGAACCATACAGTAAGGCTTTATGCACCCCAGTTATAAAATATAACTCAGCCATTTTATACAACATATATCTATAGCATCTGTCTGTCTGTCTGTGTTTCCCTCTCCCTCTCTCTCTCTTTCTCTACACACACACACACACACACACATATATATATATATATATATCTCCAGTTAGACGAATCAACATTTAAAACAAATGCAGGTTTTCGCAATATTGAATTTTATTACATTATGTATGTACCTTTCGTTTGAACTGTAACAAAGTCTGAAGAAAAGCTATGCTTCAGTGCTCGTGGAGAAGAATGACACATACATGTAGTATGGATCAGAGGTTTGCAATAATACCCATAAGGTACCATTAGCATTCAAGGTGAAGTGAGACACAACACTTGGCCAATTGAACTGGAGAGAGTCTTATGAATATAAAGGCTCACTGTAGTCAATAGGATATGTACCTTCTGCGATTATATGCCAACTCCTGGTAGCTCTTTGACGTGATGTGTACTAACTTTTTCATCACCTGCTGAGGAACGTTTTCCCACTCCTGCAAATGATAGCTCCATAGGTTGGCAAAGTCTGTAGTAGTATTCAGGTCAGGAGAAAAGGTTTGCCATTTCATTACCTTCACTGTTTCCCTGATTTAGAAGTCCCGCACTTCAGCAGCAACCTGTAGTGTTGCATTGCCCTGCATCATAATAAAGTTGTCACCGATATTACCAGTAGCAAGTGCAGCTGCAGAATCTCAGAGATGTATTATCTGGCAGCCATGATACCATACATTATAACCTCAGTTTTCAGTTTTGCCATTGGCTGAGATCCCCAGCCAGGCCAGGAGGCTTCATGAGGTATGCCTCTATTTTAGTCCCATCCAGGCACGAACATTCCCATCATTTCAGCACAGGGGGGGAGCAACATTCAACAGGAAACCACACATAGCCTCGTGGTGCCTGTGTGTTACCGACATGCCGTCTGGGCCTCTGGAATCTAGCAACTTTGTAGGCGATTGGTAACCATCAGCTTCCCTACTATGGACCTTAAATGAGCAGAATGCAGTCTGTAGCATACCATCGAAAGGGGGCTGGAGTTGCTGGATGGCTTGAGCAGTGCTAGTCCTGCAACGTTTAAATGCTGATTGACAACAAATTGATGTTGTTGACTGCTGGGTCTCCATTGGTAATCTCCGTCATGGAAGATCCCATGATTCATTTGGCAAAAGTTTCGCAGAAACTAATTCAAGGTCTTGTGAATGACTCCCATGATCATTGCAATTGACCTGCAGCTCTCCTAGCTTTAAGGACAGGTAAGACACCAAAAATAAATCCCACTTTAGTCAATCCTAGCTCAAACTGTATTTGCGTTAGGATAACATATCATATATGTGTGTAATCGTCACACTCCAAAGAATTTATATGGCCCGTATTTGGGTGTCTGTGATGTTAATTGTTGAATAAGCAATTGAAAGTTGACCACAAAGCATCTACCCCGCAAATGTCGATATAAGTCTCTAATTATTTGTGATAAAATCATAATTACACTTGCATCTTAATCCTGAGATATTGGCAACAAAAAATGATCCTACGATTTTTTATGTTTGGTTTTGTCTTTCTGTTATCCATCCCCAAAGTTTGACGTTTCGACTTTCCCTTTGATTTTCAAGATGTTCATTTTCTTCATTTCATAGAAAAAGAACGATGCAAAATTTAGAAAATCGCTGAATCGTTTTTGCAGTTCAGACATAACAGAATCAAAAGCGTTAACCAGATTAAATTTCGCCCAGCCCTTTTCTCGGAATAACCATTCTTAGGTGGGGTTCTCGTCCTATTATCCTTTCTGAGAAAACAATCTTCAAAGCCCCTTGATGTTGATCATTTGCCTCTGAAACAATACCATTTGCTCAAGTTCAGCTGATATTTTTCCCAACGTAGAAAACATGGTCCCTTAACATTTGGGGAGGTTGTCAATCAATTTTTGGCCAATCACATGAATAAAAGAGCCTTTTAAGTACAGAAAGCATTATTCAGCGATCTGTCAAACGGCGACAGCGACAATCTGGTTTCAAAGCATGACGTCATGGAGGCGGCCCTTCGGGCCACGTGACCTCAAGCCTGGCAACGGAAGTTGTGTTGCCTTGCTTCGGTGGGCGGCCTACGGTCGCTCGTGGTCTGTACACGGATGGCGGGTTTGGTCTTCCACCCCCTACCTCTTCATCCCGTTTTTAGGGATAGTATTTTATTGTATTTACTCCTATCTGTATACTTTATGTAGTTAGCTTGTTAGACTTGTCTGTACACTTTACTTAGTTAGCTTGTCATTATTTCAAAGTTATTTTGTCAATGGGTTTCATGTCTCTTTCCAATCTGAATTTTGTAACGTTATTTTGTGTGTTTTCTCTGATGTTCACGTTTATGCTAATTTCGATGTGTTTATTTCTAC
Source organism: Hermodice carunculata (assembly GCA_964020975.1). NCBI lineage: Eukaryota > Metazoa > Annelida > Polychaeta > Eunicida > Amphinomidae > Hermodice > Hermodice carunculata. The sequence goes on from OZ026627.1 coordinate 31,211,742, forward strand.
TTTCAGTTCCTCATCCCTGGGTTTTGATAAAATATTATCATGAACGTGGGTATGGTTGATTAAAGTGTCAGTTTTCCCCCACCTGTCTTTGGTCTGCAGGACCACTGGGGTAATCCATCACGGCAGGGCCGTTGAAGGGACATCGTCAGACGAGTGCCGCTCCTCTTGAATATTTAAAGTCTCCCTTCGTTAGAACACAAAACAAGCAAGATAATTATAAAGTAAAACATTAAGGCTATGATATGTTAGCATGTTTGCATCTTTTCCCTGCCCACAAACATACTTTCGGTATGTCGCCTTTTTTCGCATTGCCGCCCTGATACCACTCTCCTTCTGCCATGGGCCGTTGCTACCTGCAATTAGTGACAGGCTGTTAAGTATGATTGACGGGTGACATTGTTCCGTTTGGCGGCTGAAAACCAAAAGAATGACACATGAATGTTCGGATGTCCAGATGCCTGGTGTTTTTGTTTTTTTTAATTTTTGTTTTTGTTTTTGTTTTTTTTCTACTCAGTTAAAAGCTTGACATTTTGAGAACTGATAGAAAGGACATTCATCTTGTAAAAACGGTTAAAATCTCAAACTTGCCCATGTAATGGTTTTTGGTGTCTTACCTGTCCTTAGGTTTCATTACTACCATCTTGCCCTGTTTGTTACATGAGTCTATTTTTAATGCTGTGCTCCATTCTATAACTTATCAAATGTCGGCAAATAGAAATAATGACTCAGTTTTCCAGCATACATCAACAATTTAAACCTGATGAAGTATAAAACTGCAATTTGTAACTATTTGATGGCACAGTTGGTACTTGCCTGTTGTGGTTTATTAAATCGAAGGATTTTCTAACATCCCAGAGCAGAGGCTTTGTGTGTCTTAATGAATCGAGAGATCTCTCACTCTTTTATCTCCAAAACGAGGAACATTCACTGATCTCTTCAATGATTGTTGTCACGTTAAGGATAAGCACAGGTTAATATGCAAAATAAAATATATGGCATTTTGAAATGTTCACATATTAGCTGCAATTTGTAGGAATGCATCATTTGAGGCAATAAAAAATTAAGTCTCAATTCTGATAGGGCAATTTTGAATGATTGTTTAATCTGTGACTGTGTGTGAATGAAAAGCTACCCAAAGTTTCTGGTCACAAATATTTAGGTGTAAAATTCACAGTGATTTCTTCTCATATCGAGAATCTAACAAACTAAGAAATGACAATGGTGAATATTCTTGAATATTTGCAGCTTCGTCTGAAGATGAAATCCTTGGAGATTCTTTATCTTTCGTTTACCAGACCTCTCTATGAGTATGGATCAGTAGTATGGGATATCTGCACGTTGCAGGAGTCTCAACAATCATGAAACGTCCAATTAACAGCAGATAGAGTTATCCCTGTGGCCAATGCTAGGACTAGACCTGATTTAATTTATGAGAAAACGGGCTTTGAAACTTCATCTCAGCGCCGTGAAAAAAGCAAGCTGATTCTATTTCACAAGATCATTCACGGTATAGCGCCCTCATATTTATGCAACCTCATTCTTAACCTGGTCAATGAAAGAAACAGGCATAATGTAAGATCTGGTACAAATTTCTCTGCTTTTCGATCATGAACAAACCTGTTTAAAGTTTCATCCTTTCCAACGATTGTTCCACTGTGGAACACCTGGCCTGCTGATGTGCACAAATTTTGAAAATCTTACATCTTTAAAAATAAGATCAGACCAGGGAAAAAAATGGAAAACAAACTATATCACAGAGGTGACATAAGGCTTGCTGTTTCCGATACATGGTTGTGTATGGGATGGAGGAAGGTAAACCCAGATATGTTTAGGAAGGGTCTTATAGACTCCCCTCAGTGTGCCTGTGAAAACGAACATGAAGATATGTTTCATTATTGTTGCAAAAGTCTCTTTTTATATAGCCCAAAGAAATACACTTCAGAACAAAATTATGTCATTTGTACCATTCACGGTTTCGCCGTTATTATTTGGGTCCAAGAGATGTACCTGCAAGCAAAATGAAATTATTTTTGACGCAGACCACACTTTTATCCAAGCAACAGGTAGACATAAAGCAGCGTAGTAGTTGATATTATGCTCAAAATCTTAAAAACAGAAATGCATCATCTGTATTTATAGTTACGTGAAGGAGGACTTTGTCTCCAAATGCTCTGTCACGTCACGTGTCATTCTGCTTATGCTGAACTGGGCTGCCACTCAATCTGTCCACGTCTTGTGACGTTCTTCTCTATAGTGAATTGTCTCTTAACTTGTGATGCGTGACATCTCTTCTTTAACGTTTTTAATGTCAAATGGGATTCATATAGGGCCTTATCCTGTTCCCAAATTATATCCTTACAGAAATAAAAATATGTTTTAACTAACTTATGTTGTGGTCCCGGTTCACGTTCTGAGCTGTTGTGCCACCGAGCTTCACCCCTGGAAGCCTGATTTACAGTGATTTACATTTTGTTACCCACGCATGTCCAAGTGGAGAACCATAACCTTCCACCCCCGCTGTCCTTGCCTTGGCCAAAGTATTATATTACACGCACAGGTCAAAATACAACAATCATCATCGAATCGTTAACAATTCAAGAGATCCTATAGTTAACAGGAAATCAGTAAAGGAAATGCAAGAGGATAATACGAAAGCGAAATTATCGTTATTGTAGTATTCTGACAGCGATGAATCGATACGCCAGAAATCAGGCTGATTCTACCATGCAGGTGGAGTGTATGACTGGAAACACTGCAAGAGGTCGTGGCTTTCCCAGTACTCCGAGTGTGGCCGATTGGATAACTAGAAAAGCTTGGGCATTTTTAACGTGTTAGTTACCGTGTGTGTACGGTAATAGCACACGCTTATAGTGAATTGACACGAATCACTATTGATAAAAGTTTTATCAATAGGGATTGTTGTCGCTACATACATGTTTCCTCTGTTGATTTTCTTGTGGTGGGTCTATCCCGCAAGGTGAAAAGGAAACCACCCACAAATAATACCAACAAACAAAAACCATCACAAAACAAAAACAAAAAAAATTAATCACCAGGTAGCCCTAGATATCTTTTTCCCACTTAAGATATGTAAACAGATTATCATGTACAGCTTGAACCTGTAGTGTTTCTGATTATTTCTGCAAAGAAATAATTTTGATAGTACCAAAATTACATGTATTGACATTATTAAAAAAACTTTAGTTTTGCCTTTGCGCCGTTGCTGTTTAAACACATAATATTACACGTGATTGACAACCGTGCTATTTAATTTCCGGGGATGTTCATTTTTCTTAGATGTGTCTTTTGGGGGTAAATCTGAAGTATGATGTAGTAACTTCAATTGTGTACAAGATATAGCATAACCTTGTGCTTATTCGTGAATGAATGGAACATCCGACTGTTCTGTTTTTTGGACATTATCTCACTCGTTCTTTGTTATGCCAGCTGCACTTGGAGTCTTGGGAGTTTTCCGTCCGTTGTAAAGCTAGGTAGACCAATTTTGTGGAATCCCGTGCACAGAACCCCTGTGTAATCCCCCCACTGTCCAAGCCAGGGCAAGGAGACCAACGTCTATCCAATGGTAAAGTGAACCACATATCATACTGTATTTCTATGTGCCTGTCGGTGCCTAGCCACCCAATGTTCTATGTTCATGTTTACGATTTTCTACCTTGCAGATCGCAGAAATAATGAGATAACATATCAACCATTACTAAGAGAGTGCCTGTGTTTTCACTCCGTCACATCAAATTTTTACGTGGCTAACATTTTATGCAGGGAAGTAAATGAAAATCACAATCATGGCCCTGGATTCGTCACGTGAAAATGATGCTATATCAGCCATCTTCATCGGTTGTATCTTTTTTTTTTTTTTTAATTGGGCTGTCAGTCTGAAACACGGATCCATGTTTTATGTTGTTTTGGCTCCAACATCAGAAATGCAAGCGGTATATTTAGCCGCTTTCATTTTACACATGCTACATTGATGTGCAGTTGTTAATAAGTTAGCATCATTAAATATTCTGAAGTTTGTAGGGCTTGAGTAGAAAAAGCTATACAAGCAGTTATGTTACCTCTATTGAAACTCATGGCGGGAATGCGGGCCACTGACTCTCGTCTACCACATTAAGGCAAATTAATGGCCCAAATAAACCGAATCTCCTGACAAAGTACACGTTTTTGTACATACCTGATATGTTTATCAGCAGTAATGGGAGAAGAAATAATGTTATCATCCCTGGCCAACAACACATAGCTGGGTTTGATTCCACAAAATGCGAGTTCTTTGTTTCCAAGCTTATGTGGGTTCGTTGAGTATGGTAGTACCCAACTTCCAATCTACAAAATATACAATGTGGGCACAGTGATAAATGATAGCTCTTGAGCTTTCTGTACAGCACATTCGTATTGCTTCTAACTTGTGGCATAAGTTATTGTTGTCAAGTGTATTTTTGTAATACAACCTCACTGTGACCAGCAAGTGGACAGGATATTTCGGCTGTGGGTTACATTAATATTTTTGATATTTTTTCATGATTTAAGTGCATAAAAGTTTAAGGTCCGAATGTTTTATATTTATGATATTTAGTGCTGAGACATTTAGCAATATGTGAGTCTGTAATAGGTCCCTCATGTATATTTAATATCAGAAACATTCGGAATGGTTGTCGTTATGACAATGGGATGGTATTTATCGTAGCAACATACACCTTTTGATACTTGCAAATGCTGTGATAAAATCCTGGAACATTTACGGATTACTGATAGTGTACACATGTACTGGCTACCAACTGTCCACGCAGATCATGTGTATAACTGCAATAAGAGGAAATTATGGTGGGTAATGTAAAACAAGACTCAAATACACTGACCATGTTGCTTTGGAGTATAAATAGTTCAATGGCATTGTGTACTCTTGCTCGAAAAAGGGATGCTGCCATTGTTGTAACATGAAGGATGATGCATACAATGTTTTATGGGGTACATTGTGAACTCCTGCTCAAAAGACGAATGCTGTCATTCGTTTAACATGAAGTATGATACATACCATGTTTTATGTGCTAATGCATACAGCACTTAAATTTTATATGATTTTGTCAAGGGACACTATTTCATGCTTGGTTGAATGAAGTGCAAACAATTGTCCTCGAACTGGCACGAGGTTTAAAATTTGGTGATCATTTTGTCAGGCATATAGGTTCCAGAAAGCTGTAAAACGAGCCCGTTTGCAGCATTTTGATGCTTTTTGAAGCCAAAGTGTCCTTGTGTGCATATTACTGCAAAGATGGATTACAGTTTGACAGTGACAGGTTTATTGGAATGTTATAAGCTGGCCTTTTGCAGCATGATCCACGAGGATGTGGACACACAATGGTCACCAAATTCTGATATTTAGCCCTTTTTTCAGGAAAATCTTTTTGCTGCATTCACTCAAACATTACCCACTGTACCTTGGCCACATTGCTTAAAAAAATTGCAGTGGTACATCCAATCCCTTATCATACACCATAGTCATCATAATCCATGGAAAACCAACAGAAGCGTTTTCTCTTTTTAAAGGAGTATAGCTGGAATACAACATGTGATTGTAACTAACGTCCTAACCGTTATCTCTTAGCTTCATACAAAATCTGCCATAAGCAGGAAAGAAAACGATAATCACCAACATGTTTATCATTTGAGTCGTGGATATCTTAATATAGATAAATACACGGATGTGTAAAAAATTATTTTATGATAACAATCTCAAGAGATACAGTCATAAAAGTTAAACTTGTATCATCAATTTACTCGAGTTATAGTAGTATCACAAACTTTTGTTCTAGATACATATTGCAATAAAGTACATACGGGACTATGTATAAGCAATACTAATCGTTGTCTAAGTAATTGTATCTGCTAAAATTACATAAACATTTATATTGTGGCGACGAAAGTACCATTTAATGATGGGTATATCAATTATAGTGCCTCTGTGGCTATGTGAGAGGTTTTATCCACACTACAAAAGCAAAGCCATTGGAGAGATATTCGGCAGAGAGTTACAATTCTGGAATAAAATAGATAAGCACATTAGAAATTCCGGTCTTTATACATATATTTACAGTACAAAATTGACGGTTTTAATTTGAATATCATAAATTAATTACTTCACGATTACATTAGTTCTTAAAATGTTGCTCTTAACATATTTTATCAGATGTTTGGCAGCTCATACATTTTATCAGCGAGGACACATGTTTTACACACAGCACAAAGTTTATTTATAATAAACTGAAAGCTTATCTATCAAGACATGTACATACATGTGTACTTTTACATATCTATTTTTTACTTTATTTCAACTTTAATATTCTTTTTCGTAGCAAATGAGGGTTTTGTTTTTTGGTTTTTTTTTTGTTTCTTTTTTGTTTTTTGTTTTTGTTTTTGTTTTTGTTTTGTTTTTTCATTTCAAAAATGAACAATTGGAATATTCTTCAATGGCCATATGCATATCACGCTTGTTAAAATAATTGTGTTCTATTTTCATTCGTTTTGCAACTTGTTTGGCCTATGGAAAAACACTGCTCCTCAGCATACCTCCCAATGAAGCAAACAACTTTAGGTTCATCAAATTGCCGACAGGAGCTGAGTTAGGTTATACAATATTTCATAGAATTGTATAAAATAATTCAGGGATTATTGGTTAACGGCTGTTATGCTAAGAGTATCTTACTGTAAGGGATTAAAGTGTTAATATTGGTCCTTAAGCACAGTGTATCATTGAACTGAATTTGACATCTAAATCATGTTTTACCACCGGCTGCAGGACCTGACTTCTAACAAATACTTTTTCAATAAGATAACGTCACATAATGGCTGCAGATCCTTAACTTTATCATACATTTCTACCTAATAGTAAATCGATCATACCGCTTTCAAATTGCAACGGTAAACTTGGTTTATGCATAAATGAGCAGGCAATAATAGGTGGCATTCCTTGCATCTTAACAGGGAAGTAGTCAGAAACTGTTTTTGCGCCAAAGTATTAACCCGGTAAAAGAATATATATGTAGCCAAGAATTCGCAACGTCACAAAGATGTCGTTTAATCCAATGTTACTCTAAAAAGAAACAGAAAAAAACTTCCTGTCAGTGAAGGAAACGTGTGCTTCTTACATATTTATAACAGAAAAAACAAAAGAGCGCGATAATGGAATGCAAGTAATGCAAACACATGCTTTTACCAAATTACCAACCCACTGTTTAAACTACGATTTAAGTTAAAATTATCAATTTGCGCTTTCCCCTTTTTTTTTTTTTTCTTTTTCAAACTAGAAGATAACTATTTTTAGTAGAGGTGAATAGTGGCGCTCATTGAGTATTTAGCTGTATAGATTTCAGAATGGAATGAGCTGATCATTTGGGCCAGTTATTAGATCATGGTCGCACATGACAGATGCAGACGCGGTTAATGTTATTTCAGGATCAAGCCCAATGTAATCTATTTGTACCAGATAAAGGATGTAAAAGCAATATACATATAAAATTACAGTACAAAGACTACATCAAAATATAAGATACCTTTACGTTTGAATCCATCAATTATTGGGAAGCCTTTAAGTTTTGCAGATAGAAGATTTGTGTGCAAATCGACCTTTTGTATGTTTCGGTTATAACCTCGATTTATTTCAGCTGAGTCAGTTGTTCAAAAAGAAAGAACGATGGGAAAAGAAACAAATTTAACACAAATGAAAGCTTGTGAGAAAGCTAAAAGTACGGTACAAAAGTTCCTTATGCCTTTGGTGTGACAGTGTATGATCATAAATATAGTATCCCAATTCTGACCTCTGAAAAAATACACGTTTCTCTCAGTACTGTAGACAACTATCCTTTTTCAATATATTCTAAGGCATTTACATTCTCACCATTATGGATAAAACATCAGGAATTGTTTTAATCAAGATTCTAATATACAGCTTTTATTCATTAGTTACGTTTTAAGCTGCATGCATACATTGAATTTATGTTTGAAAGATTAACACATACTGCAGCGCTTAGTATGTATATAATTGACTTACAGCATCGGTGCAACATATTTTGCGATCTGACCAGAATCATACTCATGTATGGATAACATACGATGAACTGAAACAATACATCACAGTTTCTAGCAACACTGGTGCCATGAACCCAAAATCAATAAGATTCTAACTGAAATGTGCTCGGACATCACTATGGTAAATTTTACATTCGATAATGTTGGGACTTTGTGGTGGACATAGTCTTTTCAACCAATGCATATGGCACAGTCAAAATGAGAGAATGTTATAGCAAAAATACATGTGCTCTGGTTGAATAGAACATATAAGTCATGGTCCATATGTTTTGGAAGGATTGTGATACAAATCACTTGGCCGGCCCACTGAAATTTAGATTAAGATATATTCAAATACAACATTGCAGTGAGCAGAGAAGGCATGGTATTTGCCAATGCACGAACCATGACTTCTGTGTAAAGGTGTTCTTTGTTTGACTGCAAACAACGCAACAGAAAAAGATATGCCCAATATGGTACAATGCTACATCTGCAGATATTTTAGAAGAATCCATTCCGTCCTGTACTGTATGATACTGATATGAGCTTCCGAATTGAAACATGGCAATAGCTCAGTGTTTCGAAATTGCAGAAAATGTGGCCATTTGTACTTCCTTGTGACTTCCGCATTCTGCATAATTTTAGTGTCCAATCATGGCCATATATACACTTACCACACTTGCTATGGCGTGTGTTGTCCATACATATCGTGGAATATCCTTCATCAGAATTATTACTGTATGTACTTATGATGGGATGTTTGTTTCAAAAGTAAATCCACTTACAGAAGAATGAAATCTGTCGGGCACTGAGACAAGAGGCAGCAGTCGAACAGTCCGTGCAAAAGAGACAGTAGTAGGCTTACAATGTGACAAAGATGTTTATAAAGACTAGTTATTCTTTTTTTATATTTAATAAATATTCCAATATAAGATGGCCTTTTTCAGATGCTGCTGATAAGCTCTGATACTAATCAAACCAGCGAAAGATGCCTTTTCCTTTTGAACACATGTGCCGAAAAAGGATTACACCACACAATCAGAAATTACCAGGCTAGCTACAGTCTTATCATTTGGATTTCTTGTTTTGCTTGATGTGGTTGTGGACATTCAGGAGCGGTACCCTGACTTACACCTACATGCCCGGGCTGTTGCTATTAGAAATATGTTAGAAAGTATCTGCAGGGCGGGAAGCATGTTTGGTCAGTTGGTTTTTTATACTTTTCAAACAGTCTGAAAATGATATAGTTAAAAGATTTCTACCCTATGAAATTTACATATAATGTCCATATATTAGCTTTACAGTGCGCACAAGTCCTTCCATGCACTCTATGGATTAAAGACACAATAGGATACAACAATCCATTTATTTTCACCGCACGGCCTGAGCAATAATTAGTATGTAATGGGACTAAAAGACACAATATCAAGGTATAAAACTATGAACTATATTGAGCCCCCACTTTTCAATGTATGCTCTGTAAGAGGCAGACACACACTCAATTACATGAATCATTTGCTGCATGACAGGATGAATATGATCCAAATATTATGTAGTTCTGGAAAATAAGCAATGGAATAGCACGTAAAGGCAACATATCAGTTGTGTTGCAGCTTGTACAAAATTGTTCCAGATATCCGTGTGTCTGTGAATCAATAGCTAAAATTGCGGACAAATTTAGTGTATACATGGACAAATAATAATCTTAATAACACAACTTTTGAAAGAATTATAGGTATGCGATAACAGGAATGGGCTGCAATCTCAGAAATTGAACTGCGCGGGGCGGAATTGGTCCTCTAATGGCTTTACTGTATTGGAATCCCATCCAATTTTTGTGTGGACTTCTTCTCAGGTGCAAGGCTTCGTGATTTTAAGAAATCATTTCAGGCAAAGTCATCAATCTGTGAGCATTTAGTGAAAAAACTATGTCATTCAGAACCAAATGACACATATAAATATCAAGATATTTTTAAAGCTGCTCATCACATAACAACTGTCCCATAATAAATATTGTACCCAACTACCCTCAAATCTGATTTGTTACTCAACTGCGCCCCAAATACATTCAATATTGTCCTTCATTTTTGCGCTGTGGTGCAACCCCTAGTTCAAAATATGTAATACCATGTAAATTTTATAACTATCCTGTTGTAAATGAGCCTCGTATGAGTCATTCCATTGTTACCTAGATGATACAAATATACATGCTTGTCGTTTTTCTATTAATATATAAGAAGTGTCAATATAGACCCAGTTGTGGGACCACTATGTGTAAACCACAGTTGGATGCGTTGTCTTTAAAAACGCATTCTGCCTCAACTCTCTCGCTGCCAATGTCTACAAAAGTCGATGTGCTCCAAGTTGATACAACGCTATCATATTCATAAATTTGCAAACTAACACATTGGTTTAAGAGTTGCATGCGTTCATTTAGAGAGATCATACTGTGGTCGAAATCAAAAGTTTCCAGATCATGCTGTGGGTACACTGCATCTGTTGACTGAGTCAAAATGTGGAGTTGACAGAGCCAATACTGTAGGCAGGGGCGCGATGCACTCATCTATCATGATATATATACACTCAATCCAGCCTTACATATTTGTTTTTAATACATGGGGCAGGCAGTGAAAAATAAAATGATCAAATGGTGACGTGAAGATCAGTATCAAACAGTAAAAGGGGCCACCTATATGATTTTGATCTAAAACAGGAGGAAGGAAAAAAATTAGTGTCTGAGTTTTCAGACACACATTAGAATAATAGTGAGTAAACACATCACTACGCGGCTATATTAACAAAGAACAAAATTGTGTAGAAAAGGGAGACAGTCGAAGTCACTGCAAACTTACCAGTATTTTGTTGCAGACAATTCCTTTCTCCGAAAAAATTGATTTGGAGAAACACTATACAATATAATGAAGCAGATAAGGGGCGCTAAACATGATTTAAGCAATATTCCCTTTTTGGTCAGGTTTATTATATTTACCTAGTTGTAAGTGCAAACAAAAATAAAGTACATAGCATTGAAAGTATTCAGATTTGGTGTTCAATATTTAATTTATACGTCGGCTGTACTCATTTCAAAAATTAAATTTCAAAAATTAATTTGCATTATGGCATTTGATATTCAAGACAGATGGCTAAAACCATTTAGATTGGTAAATTTCTTACGAAAAAGACAGAAATCCAGTAGTTCTAAATACGTAATAGTATATTTCAACCCTGAAAATTTGCATAAAATGAAAAGTTTACAAACAGGTTAAAAATATATTATGACTGGACATAAAGGACGTATATTTTTTATATCAAACAAGATTTGGAAAATCCGACATAATTTACATGCCTTTTGATGTTTTATTTCCACAGCAAGGACTTGAAACGACTGTCTTTGCGTATTAAAAGTGTAGTTCCTACAGTTGCCGCTACGTGGCTCTCTCCAATGATGCCCATTGAGGATAATGGCCCCACCGTGTACGGTACTTTGTATATTCTTTAAAAATTCATCTTTGTCCAGGTTATTAAAGATCATTTGTTTTTTTTTGCATGGCTTAATATGCAAACACAATCTTCTACATTACATTAGTTGCATTTGTTTATATGATTTCAGAAAATCTAAATGTAGATAGGAATCAGTGGGTTTATCCACTCAACGTACATCAGCACATAATTTTACTTTTTCCCACAATCTCTCTTTCTCTTCACTTCTGCTTTAATTAGGATTAACCTCTGTCTTGAGGGAATCCATCCCCCCAATTAGGCTAATATGTTGATAATTTGGGACGTATATAACAAGCAAATGGTAGTTTATTGATATGGTAAGAATAAATAATAGTGCTTAACCAACATGCGTGTGACTTCACTTTTAATTCGACGTTGTTGTTTTTTTTCGCAAATTTCCAATTGGACAAAGAACTTTTTACTTAACAAATTGCCCACTGGATCCGAGTTAATCTAGGCCATATTTCATTAAATTGGATTGAAGATTTTAAAGGTTATGAGTTAGTGGCTCTTATTTCGCGAGCATCTTGTTACAAAGGATTAAGGAGTTAATACTGGTCCCTGAGCCGTATGTATTATTTGACAGGATTTGACATTTTAACTTTCCTTTTTTAAACACAGGCTGCCTGGGCTGATTTAGAAAAGTACTTGTTCATAATAATGTCACATCAAATTTGTTTAAATTTGTCATTTATAATGTTAACTGGACAAGGACCAGATATCCTTTCACAAAGGATTTCTGCTGTTGGTTTATGAGTTCCCATCTGTTCCCAGTGAGTCTTTCTTCTGTTTACTCACTAGTCGCTAGTATGTTCCGAGAGCCAGATCCGCTGTACCCATAGAAAGAAACATTATCAAAGTCCCTAGCTGAAGCCTATAGTCTCTGATATACAATCTTCCCCTGTAAAATATTACAGGCGCTTCCATCCGTTCCTGCAAAACGCAGCAGGATGGTATGTTTTTGAGCCCCTAAGCATTTAAATCATCTTCTGTGACAAGATGGAGTGAGGTAGGGTTTGCTAGGCGTCTTATGCATTCAACTGCATCCACTAAGATAAATTATACTTGTAACTGCATTCAGTAATAGATAATATACAATGTACATCTAAATATTTCTGAAATATATCACAACGCTTTGAAAACGAGAGTATTTACTTGTTTTATGCTTATCTGAACATGCTATTTGGTAACATTTGTTTGCATCTCTAAGAACTAACTGTTCAAAAACTTTTCTCCTACAGCAAAACCCATCGAATATGTGATTTCAAGAATTTGCCGAATCATAACGGCATTGTTTAATCTAAAGCTGGTCTATGAAGCTGAAAAGCTGATAAAATAGTTATTTAACTTCCTTGGGGTATATGGAATTTGCTTCTTTCATTTGTCCGACAGGATAACATGAGCGCAACCAATATAATGTGAGTAAACAAAAAGACATACTTTGCACAATAACATGCCTACTGTTCAGGCTATGATTTATGTTAAAATCAGTGTTATGCCCAGCACATAAGTGCCTTGAAAATACGTCTTTTTGAGGGTGATACTGAAAAACAAAATGACAAATGCTGTTCGCACTTACCCGAATTGTTCAACAGATTTTCTACACCGTGGAGTCAGTGAATTTGGTATGTGATTTTGGAATATCTAGCCATCTGGCTTCGGACTCAAGGTGTCACAAATATATGCTGAACAGGAATAAAACATCATCACATACTCTCAAGTGATTACTGCTCCGATCATTATTTTATTCGATTTGCACAATACAGAACACCTTTATACCATTTTTGGAAAGCAGAGCATGTTTGTGTTTTATACCAATAAGTGTGTTTGGCTGAAATGTGTCAGAAAAAGGAGTCCAAAGTGGTAATCATAATAGTCCAGCGTCCAGTGGCGTGTGTACCCCCAGAGCATTTATGCAGGCTGTGCACCTACTGCGCATACTTTGGACGAGACGATGTATTTGGTCTTGAAAGATGAGATCTCATTCTTCTTGCAACACCTGGGAGGATTGTTTTCTGTTTTTAACCAAAGGAAAAATTCTCATCCATGCTGCTCCCACAGGTGTTCAGTCTAGATGAGGTGTCGCGAAAATGATGGCCATTGGGGAAAACTGACATTATGGTCCTGTAGAAATGTTGCAGTAACACGAGCTGCATGGGGACGTGCATTGGCCTGGTGGTTTAAGGTATGTCCCTATGGTACGCCAAAAAGGGTATCAATTGGGGCTGCAATATCTCATTGATGTACCGTTGTGCAATAGGATTACTGTTAATGATGACTAAAGGTGTTTTGTGAGCCAGAAAATGCCGGCTCACACCATAAAACTAACAGTACCGAAGTGGTTTGTTTGCCGTATGCAACAGTCAGTGTAAAGCATGTCATCTCCGTGTTCCCGTACGTCAGGTTTCTGAAGGCAAAATCTTAATTCATCAGTGAAAGGAATCCCCTTCTTTGTTGTTGTGTCCAATGTGCATGTTGCTGGCACCATGTCCTTCGTCTCAAGGGACGATCAGATGCGAGGACGTTCTCTCTGAACGTTCTTCTGGCCTTTACATTTCTTTCTCATAGTCGTCTTCTTAAAGAGGAGCAATTTATTTGTCGGATGTATGGTCTTGGCATTTCATGGACAGTCTGGGTGGATGTTCGGAATCTGTCCCTGCAAAGATCCACCTTCTAGCTTAACCAAACACTGGTTCTGTTCATTTGTTGTTAAGCGTAGTATTGTCAGCCGTAGAATGGCCATATCGATGGATTTTAAGAGGCTTTTGCGCAGGAACTGGAAGCAAGCTTTTACCATCATCTCCTGGACCACAATCAGTCACGTGGAACTAAGGTGGTATGAAATTACTTATTAGCTGTTCAAGAAACACCGATGCAAAGGAAAACAATGTTGGGTGATCTCGCCAAATGGTGAGCCACTATCAAGAACAAATCTAATATCAAATCACAGTTACGAATTTTGGGAAAAAACGATAGTTAAATATCTAAAGTGATAACTTTTCATTGATGGTCAGTGGACAATGTTATCGCCGGCTGCTAAAATGGTGTTCCACAAAACAGCGTCTAAAGAGTCCCGCCTAGGAAATGCAAGACAAAACAAGTGATTGAAACTGGCACAGCGGATTTTTCCCATGTGGCCCATTGACCTATCATTGTAACTATGAATATAATACCTTCATTCTACCCCTCTACCTCTACCAATTGTGTCTGCCTTAAAATCAAGCCTGTATTTTTATTTTGTTTTCTAAAAAAATACAACAAGATTTTGGGACAGTATCTTTAAAATTAGTACTATGATAAATGGTTTTCCCTGCTCACCAGTCAATTGTTTTGTTGTCTAAATTTGAAACTTTTTTTCATTGAAAGTATATCAGCTTATTCATACGACCATTTTGTAGATCTTTTTTATCAAATTGAAAGATAAGATTTTAATGAAGGTGAGCAGTCATGTGACGAGTATTTAGTCGTTTACATTTCAAAATGATATGATGTGATCATTCAGGCCATTCAACATAGTAAATAACAGCAGAATGAACGTTTTTCACGTTGGTTAGTACGTGTTTGCACATGACAGATGCAGATGTAGGTAGTGTTATTTTGAGATCAAGCTCAATGTTATAAAATTCTACAAAGTGAAGGATGTAAGACTGTTTATATACACATATACGTACTTTACAGATACTGCATGAATATACATATATATATATGTATATGTATATAAATATATACATATATATATATATATATATATATATATATATATATATATATATATATATATATATATATATATATATATATATATATATATATATATGAGTACATACAGCAGAGTAAAATGTCGGCTCTGGACGCCTTTTTATGAAGTAACTTATGAGGCTAACTCTGACGTCACAGTAAGTCTCACGAACAGCGTCATGAACACCAGAATTAACGTAATTTCCACCATACTTACTGCTGTCTATAAGACCATAATAACAATAAACACAGTAATTAACACTATTCACGAAATTAAAGATTCAAAAAAGGTCATGGATCTATATCCATACAGGGACCAAGGGGTGCTTTAAATCTTACTCCATTGCGCCTATGATAAACTTGAATACCTGTCAATAAACATCGGTATGAACATTGTTGTTAACATTCTCATGAATATTGCAGTTAATGTAATTAACATCATAATGAACACTGTTTATCAACACGTCCGTGCACAGTTCCCTTTTAATACTATTTAACGGCTGATAAGAGGAGACAATTGCTCGCAAAATCATGTTAATTACATTAATTGCAGTATTCATGAGACTGTTAATTATAATGACCCTCTCTCTCTGTGTCTCTCTCTTTCTCTCTCTCTCTCTTACACACACACACACAACACAGGATCGTGCAAAGGCCACGTGCGGCAGTAGGCCGCCCCGTCGAAGCAAGGCAACACCCCGCCGGCAACAGCCAAAAAATAGAGGGCGTAGCCAGTGCCACACCCAACCCAGGCGGCTACGGGTCTACCAATGATCTTACAGGCTCCCTGAAAGGCAAGAGTAAGCAATGCCACGAGCAACATTCGTCGATGTAAAATTTGAGATAAGTTCCATGACCATGTCAATCTCGAATAGAATAAACTATACCGTTTGCAGAGATTTACTCAGGGCTGCTATCTTTATAACTTCGTTTCATTTTATTTTTATTATATCAGTTGTTCAAAAGGAATGAACAACAGGTGAAAACAAATATAAACACAATTGACGGCTTGTGTAGAAGCTCAGGGTAATGTACAAAATATTTTTGTGCGTTTGGTGTGACATTATACGGTAATAAATATTGTATCACCATTCTGACCTCTAAAATTAGAGATTTTTCTCTCAGACTGGGGCCAACTATCTTTTTTTTTACTGTATTCTAAGGGAAGCCTGGTCTCTCCACTATAGATACAAAATCTTGAATCGATTTAATCAAGATTCCAATACAATGTTTCTTATTTACTAAGAAACTGTTCAGGTTGTAAAAGTTATATGAAAAGGGTACCACTAAAAGTTGTAGATCGATGCACGGGGTCAAGCTTTTTTTTTTTTACAAAGAGGGTTGAGTGCATTTAAATTTATTCACATTAGGTTCATTTGAAATTTTAAAGCTTGAATATATTCAAAACTACTATAGGTCAAGGTACCTGCTCAACTAATATTAATAGGTTTGCGCTGTAGGTGCATCCAATGAACCACAAGCAAACGTTGTAGCATTTTCATTTATGCAGTTTTTGAAAATTTAACTGTTGAATGGCTTCAAAACTGTTATAAGTAAAGATGCCATTCCAACTTCAACTGATAGGTGTTTTGCTGTTGGCGCACGCAATGAACAACAAGGAACAGTTGAAAACAATTATTTGTGCTAAATAAGGCCACTTGTAAAATTTAAATATTTAATATCTTCAAAAGTATTATAGATACAGGTACCATTCTCAATTTAGTGCATATGTTTGTTCGGAAAGCGCATCAGATAAACCACAAAAATTAAGTTACAGCATTCAAATTTATGGACATTTTAGAGACAAACGAAGAGATATGCCTTTAATCAATTTTTTTTTCTAGTTCCCATGCTTTATCTTTCTATCGTGGACTGTCTTTAATCAGACGTACTACTGTACATAAGACGGGAACTTTCTTTCAAAAACAAACATATTAACAGAAATACATCTTTCAGTAACTGAGACAATTGGCAGCAGTCAAACAGTTGGCAGAACAGACAGAGATAGGCCTCAACACACGAAGAATATCTATACAGATTACTATAGTTAAATAATATTTAATAAATGTACGGTATAAGATGGCACTTTTCGGATACTGTCCATAAATTCTGATACTTATAAGGCGAACAAAGGATGTCTTTCCCATTTGAACACATTTGTCAAAATACAATGCGTCACACACTGCAAATTACCAGAGCTAACCACAAACTTATCATTTGAGTTTCTTGTTTTGCTGTATGTGGTCATGGACTTTCAGGAGCTTAACATTGTACTACATCAACATGTGTGAGCTGTCGGTATTGGAGACATATTTATAAAATGTTTGCAAAAAGTGAAACATGTATGGTCATTGCGTTTTTTGCATAGGCTTTAAAACAGTCTGAAAATGTCATAGTTAAACGATTTGAACGCTTAATTTATACACAGATAATGCACATATAGTAACCTCAAAAGTACTTACAAACCCTTTCATGTATTCCATGAGCAAAAGACATAAGTAATAGTATAAAATAATCCATTCATTTGAAACGCAGCGTCTCATCAGTAATTACTTTTATTACTTACTTAAAAGCATAATATTAAAAGGTAAAATAGAATCTGCCTATGAGGCCACCTCTGCTAAGCTACTAACTGTAGAGAAGGACCGGTCTCAACATCCCCATTAGCATATATTCACTTGAATTTTACCTGCCTTAAGGGACCACCTTTCAGAAAAGATCATTTTCAGAGGGTCCTGTGGGTGGTCCCTTATCACAGGTTTCACTTTGTAAAACTATCCTATAACTTGAAGAATCTGATTAACCGGGGAGCCCCCCTCCCCCTTTTTTTATCCATGCAATGAAGGAGACACCAACACACACATGTACATATGTCAATTATCGTTTATTTCGGAGGATAAAAAATGCTCCAAATATTATAATTTTCTGGAAAGACACAACGGATATATCACGTGAAGGCAACACAGTTGCAATTTACCTTGTATAACATTCTCCAAACATCCGTTTGTCTGTGAATCAATCGCTAAAAATGCTGAAAAATTAAATGTATGTATGAAACAAATCTAATAACATTATCTTAAATACTCCGTTTTCATTGGAACTAAGGTTGCCTCCATTCACGCGATAATGGGAATGGGATGCAGTCCCCACAATTGAACTGTGTAGGGTGGAATTGGCCCAGTTTTTTCTTTTCTCCGTTGCAATCCCATCCTTTGATTGGGTGCACCCTGTCTCGAGTACAAATCTTCATAATTTGAAGAAATTATTTTAAGCAAAGTCATCTCTCTATAAGCATTCAATGACAAAAGTATATCATTCAGAACTTAAAGATATATAAGATAATCAAATCAAGATATTTGGAAGCTGTTCACCATATATCAACTTTATCATAATATATATTGCACGGAACGGTCCCGAATTCTAATTTTTCACTTAGCTAGGCGTCAGGATACATTCCATATTCTGCTTTATTTTTGCAGCATGGTGCAATTGTTAGTTCAAATTATGTGATACAACGTATTTGTTTGTTTATCCTGTACTAAACGAGTATCGTATGAGTCATTCCATTGTTGCCTGGATGCTGCACATATACGTGCGTGTCTTTTTTTTTCTATTAATATACAACAACTGTCAATATATTCTCAGTGTCTGGGCCCACTATGTATAAACCACAGTGGAATATGTGGTAGCAAGAACAGTCTGCCTCAGTTCTTTTACCGCCAATTTCTACAAACGTCAATGTGCTCCAAAATTGACCTTACTGTATTAGAATCACATCTTTGTGAACCAACACTTCTGTGCAAGTAATAACATGCACACGTTTGCAGAGACCAAAAGTGTGGTTCAACTCAACAGCTTTCCCAATTGCGCCCCAGGTGCGCTACATTGGCAGAGTCAAAGTGCGGTCTTTGAAGAGTTAACACTGTAGGCAGGTGCCGTTTCATTTATTTGTTCAAATCCATTATAATATAGACACTCAATCAAGTCTTATGCATCTGTGTATTATACAGAGGCTATAACATGTAGAATTAATGATCAAGTCACGAAGCCAATATCAGTATCAGGCAGTGTTAGGTCTAGCTAGATGGTAATGTTTTGTTTATGGACTACCGAAATTGATAATTTGCATTTTTCTAACTTTTTATCCCTCATCTGTACTGTTTTTTTTCGTGTAACATATAGTACTTTCCCACTAAAGTCATGGCTCACTGAAAAATTCAACGTGCCCATGGTGAAAAATTACCTGTGTTATGGAATCTATCATCTCAGGCTAGTATGTTAATGATTTGAAACGTAAATGACAAACTAATTTGATTTCGTGTATGTGGGGGAGTAAATTAATAGTGCTCAACCTACAGGGATGCTATTTTGCTTTTAATTGGATTGTTGCCGGTGAATTCTACAAAAAAGGAGCAATGGCAGGTTAGGTTATGCCCGTTGTCTATTGACCAATCATATCCTTGAACGACCTTTTTTCCATGTGCTCAGAAGTTTATAAACAAACCTATCTGAACCGGTTAGAATCACTGCTACTATTGATGCTGTGTTGTGAATTGATTCTTGTCTTGTCTAATAATCATTTTTGTGTGCACATGTTTTAGTCATCCTTAATATCTTTATGGATTTCATGGTAATTTTGTGCGTAATCGTTTTGTTCATTTAATTACCTCCTTTTTGGTGGCCCCCGTGATAGCGGACTGTTTTGCCTTAATTGGGGTCATCTAGACACTCATCGATTTTTGTACTCTAATGCATCTAACTGTCATGTACTTTTGAGTTGCAATAGTACATACTTTTTGTATCCATAACAATTATAGTTTGCCAAATAAACGTTTTCTGACTCTGACTTTGACTCTATCTGTACTATATTTCACCTAATTATTGACTTTAATATTCTCCATCAAGTCAATGTGGGGTATCTATGACCATAGTCGGATGCATGCACTGAAGTCAGAGACCCCCGCCGTGACTCGATGGGGAGTATTGCAGTCTATTTACCACAGGAGGAATACATTATGATGTGACAAGATTTTTAACGCATGTACATCTGTAAGGAAGCCTCTGCAGTCAATCTCCTGGAATGCGTGGTTCACTCTTAACCCCCCCCCCCCTTTTTTTGTCATGCCGGCAGATGGCGCTGGTATAAACTTGCTATTTGTATATGTTCAAACGGCGGACAGGCGCTTTAGCTTTGAACGGAACAGTATGCAAGATTTTTTCCAAATCAAGCACGCTCCACACCTACATATTGTGCAGACCAATTGAGACATTGCACAAACGTCTGTGCCAACATATACACAGCGTGCCCACAGTTCAGGATTTGTTGCAGGTATGAGAGTAGGACATTTTGACTAGTTCTTCGCGCCAGTGGAACAGGTTCTGTCAGGCGGTCTATGGACAGCCTTCCTCGTCCCGATGGAAAATAGGTTGGTTACTGCATTTGAAAACAAGGTAGGCCTCTTAGCATTTTGGTTTAAACATATTTAATTCGCAATAAAAAAATTAAAATAAAATAAAAATCGGACAACAGACACAATGCCTATATGAAGGCCTCTTGTATATGAATTGGCAACTCAACAAAAAGTGGATAACATCTAGATAACAAATAGAGCACGCATAGGACAAAACATATATGATGGGAAAGAGGGGTAGAATAAGGAAATGGGTGGGCGTCATTACCGTAAACGTGGATATATAATTGTAGGTAACAATAAGTAGAATATATATGACTTATTTCTGTAAAATGTTTACCTTGTGTCTAACTATGGGGCCAGTTATGATTGCACAGCTGCAACCCGGTGCTAGGACAGCTAAACATTGAATCTTCCAGTGGTTATTATATATTTGTGAACTCCTTGGAATATATCCCGATTTCCAGAATTATTTTCGTTGACATTCCAAAATGTCAGGTTTTTAAATTGAAGTCTGCAAGGGGAATTATTTCCGTTCGTAGTTTGTCTCTGGCCGTATCGTACTTGTTGCATTATAAAAAAAATGAAAACCGTCCTCTTATCGAGGTACCAGTGGAACTAAATGGTGATCCACTTAGATTCATTCTGTATAAGTCTTTGTTCAGTTGGTTACAGCCCATTCTCAATCTGGCGTGAATAATACCTAACCTTTGATCTCCAAAATAAAACATTTCATTACATTTTGACGTGAATTTATTTTCTTCTTAAATTCACCTAAATCTTCAAGTTACCATTTTCGGCCAATTTTTACTCTTAAATAGGGAGCACCATTTATCGTATCGTCACTGGCTTGGTGGGAATAGAATTCCGAGCAACACTTAAAAAAGATTCAGTCCACAAACGACAAGCTATATCCAGATTATATGTTTGATCTAGGAGTCCCAGTCAACGTTGCCTAGATTTTCACGGGAAACATCAAATCTCTTTTGGAGTATTTCCAAATAGATCTGTCAAAACAGTATTTTATAACTGAAAATAACACGTCTGCAGCCATCGTGCTGCGATCGCTTTGTGCGACAGGTGGCAGCACACTTACAGTTTTAACAAACTGGGGCATATTACTTACTATCTGATCAAGACAGGTTGAAGTTTGCTCTGTTATTCTTGTTGGCTCTGTGATATGAATTTTGAGATTATTATGAAATCCAAGATTTACGAGCTTTTCAACATGGTACGTTTTGGGATCAGAATTCAGGTCACCTTTTGTAATGACGTTAGTAATATTCGAGTTACAAACAACATTCAAATTTAATTGCAAATCTTCCCAAAAAGACACAGTTGAGTTTGGTGGTGTGTAAACCACAGCTAATAGAAATTTATTATTATGCAATCGGATCTCTGCCCACATTATTTCAAGGTTAGTACGCCTTTTGGCAACCAGAGCGTCAGAAACATACATGGCCCCACCGCCGCCTGGACCACTGCTGCGATCACGCCGCAATATTGGATGAAAGCCAGGCAGGTTCAAATTATGACTATTTGGCCAGGCGCAAAAATGTTTCAGATAGGGTCATTATGTTTAATCATTGTGCTAAAGAAGTATTAATACAAGAAAATTGTCATCTGAAAGACTACGAATATTGGTGTGACAGATCTTTAAGTCAGCAGTTTGGTCATTTGGGCCGGGGTTTGAATGCAGATGATCAGACAGGGCTATTAACAGAAATATAAAATGGCACCAGTATCAATATACTTATTCTCTATACCGTGGCATTTGAGGACAACGATGATTTCTTGCGTGTTTATATTCATGCAATTACTATGAAAATGATTACCTTCAACAGTGTACAAATAAAAAGTGCTCCAATGCTGTACAAGACGTAACAGCTAAGTATGCGATAAAAATATATCTAAAATGTTACAGTCACTTCTATGAGAAAGCAAGTTTCCTACAGAAAGTCGGTGGTATAATTAAGTATTGTAATGATTACACCTGAGTACAACTCATAATATAATATTATTTGTAGGACTGCCACCATACTACTCACAGAATATATGTCCAAAACGACTACAACAATTCGTATCGAATTTAGAGATACACTTATGCCGCTAATCTTTCCTTACATGACGGGGTAAGTAAACCTTCCCAGGATGTAACATAATCATTGGCTGGGCCACAAGTCACATACGGTATAAAAGGAAAGTATCAGAGATTGTGCATATATGTAATAATATAAATGTATTGCAACCCTTTACATTAAATTAGCAATCCGTGAAGGACGTATTTCTGTAAAAATGTTACGAGAAGGGCAACCATTGCTTTAACCATTATTTTGAGTACAAGTATAAAGACGTAATTGAAATTGGCATAAGTAGTGTCACAGTGAAATTTCACGCCACTTATTAAGTAACTTCGAGCCTGGACCACGCTGGTCATCATACGAAAATTAAAAGCTTGACACCAATGTCCTTTTAAAACAAACGTAAAGTATAACATATATATACCGGAAAAAAAGGAGGTATGTGCACAAAATTGGTAAATCTGGCACAGTGACAGACTATCGGACACCATAAGATTGCCACCGGTAAAACATTGAAACAATATAAAATTTGTGAGAACAAAATCTGACCAAAATGTCAGAATAAAAGTTTCGGTTAGAAGATATATTTCGGGTGGCTTGTATAGACCCGAATTAGTAGATGTACAACTGAATGCTGTTTACCAGGGACTCAGAAAGAAAGGTAAATATAAATGCTAACATAATTGCAATCAGGTGATGTGTCTTTCAACATAACAACAGTTATTGACAAAACCGACCTTTAAGTCAACCTCCATATAGTTGGCAAAAAAGTGTTGATGGATAGGCTCAGAAATATGTCGAGAAATCTGAAATCTAAGTGGCCGCAATGGAGCCGCAATCACCTTGGCAAAGGCCCACGCGCGTGATCGGGAGACACCACTCCGCATGTTGGAAATCCATTACATAATAATACCACACAGGGAGGAGACGAAAAGAACCACTGCTATAGTTTTGTCATATCATATCTGTCACGCCTTGGATATACATCAAGATAATCGCTAAAATAACAACAGTAATATTATATATTAATAAATTGTTAGTCAATTAATTACAAAGTTATTCTTGGGTTCCTGAAAATCAACCCATGATTTAAATGTATTGAATCCGCAGAAAACGTGGGCAAAACTGCTGGTCATATATATCATGAAATGAAATGACGATCATCAGTCTAGCTTTATGGCAATAGTAGTCTCCTTGGTAAAACATGAAAGTCATTCGAATGAAATTGTCAGGTTTTATGAGGAGGACACATCCCCAGTTCAAGGAATTTATCTAGAATCCTGCTTCTCTAAATCCCGGAGCGAAGCGTAGGGATTTAAAAAATGCAGGATTCCAGATAAATCACGAGAACAAGGGATGTATCCTTTTTATACCATGCCTTCTTTGTTTTCATGAATATAAATGCATTTTAAAATGTATTCACCAAAGCAAATCAGTCCTGTGTTGAAATTTAGCCATAAAAATTTAAAGCAGGAATATATGTGTAAACAGGTGACATATATATCCCTTGAGAAAACAAAGGAGGCATGGTATAAAAATAACAAATGATTTGATTTTTTAATAATACTAGAATAGAATAACCTAACTTTCAGTGTGACATCACGCTCATGGGTCATGATTCGAGAAATAAATTCATGGCAGGATACAAAATAGATAGTTAAATGGCAAATTAATTAGTGTATAATATAAAACATGCAGTCTTGGCTTAATAGTAATGACCTGGACATCATGGTGACAGTATTTGCCGCTTTATCACAACTTGGTATTTGTTTTGTGAGTTTGTCATTATATGAAAATCAATCGAACACAGTTCTGAATATTAAGACAGACTTGCAAAGTGAAAAAAAGGTCATTCCCTCCGTACATGGTGCAAGGTCAGCTTTGCTGTCTATCACTGTTGCTTATGGGGCGGTACTGTCAGTGGAATTCATGTTTATTTAAATGTTCCCATCAAAAGTCCAAGAGTCCATTATTTTCCCAGATCTTTTGAGACTCCTTGCTTGATATGCAATCGATGATTGTCGTATTGTCAGGTCCTCTGCTGTAACTTTCAGCCGCCTTGTCACACTGAAAAAGACTTGCCCTCACACGGTTAATGACAAAGCGTGCTATAGTGGGTCAAGGTGGAGAGGCTCGTGCTCCAGGACCGCTTCTGGAAGCCCCATTGTTTGACGCGTTGACACATCCGACACGCTGGCCGCGCTGAATGCGGTTCCGCTCAAGGTGGATGCCCATGTTGCCTTTTCAAAACTTAAGTATTTCCTCATCGGCATCCTCACTGCCATCAGACTCCGTGATACAAAAACGAAAAACAAACAAAAACAAAAACAAACAAAAAAAAAAAAGAAGCAAAAACAAAAACAAACAAAAAAAGACGCAAACTCCACCTTCGCCTACTTCATTTGAATGACATGTAAACTGGGATTAGCGTGTTTTGCCTGGCAACAGTGAAGCGTAGCATTGGCGATGAAAAGAAATAAGGCCTTGTGTGTTTATTGCCAGATTTTGATAAAAAAAAATCAAATTTCTTTTCAATCTGACTTCTGCAATAACCGCTATTATGCAGCAATCGCATCTCAAGAATGTAAAGTTAACCTACAAAAGCAAGTCTTATTTTCACCCAGGGCGGTTTGCTTAGTTTTTGCACAAATTAACCATAGGGCCCATTCGCAGGTCGATCAATGTCTGAGAGCTGTTCCACATGTTTGAATGAATGGTTTAAATAAATAAATAAATAAATAAATAAATAAATAAATAAATAAATAAATAAATAAATAAATAAACCCTACCTGTCGTTTTTCCCATGGCCAATTGGAAACATTACAATTGTGTGGTACAGACACCGAGGCAGAACTAGAGGCACAGTCAAAAAAAAAAAAAAAAACACCAGGTGCACATCTTCACATACTGTGTAATTATATAGCCTATTAAGTTTCATGCCCATAGGTAATGCAGTTTTGGAGGTATGCACGACCCAATGTTCATGTTCGATGCCAGACAGACGGACACGGCCAAGTCTATATCCAGCGCTCTCCGCCCCACCCACATCAAAGCGATGGGGGCCTAAAAAATTGGCTCTCCAAGGACTGGTTTATGTGGCTCATAACTGGCTAACCACGCTGGTCCAATCCAAGGCCTTATTTAGTACACCTTGTGTTTAAGGTGTTTTCTCCTCAGGTAGATCACTTATTGAATGCAATACATGTGTTTTATTAATTGATTAGTAGAATAACCGTATGATATGAACCCCCTCGCCCACAGCCAAGAGATGCGTGTCTGAGTCAGATGTCCCAATTAGTCGATGTTCTACTGGCCGTTTTTTATTGGACCAAAACGTCTTGGAAGAAAGGTATATTGGCGGGCGGAGCGGGGGGGGGGGGGGAGGGGATTAAGCCACTTCATCCTTTGAAGACCTTTCTGCTGTACCTGTGATGTATACTGTGACACTGTATCGTTATGTTATGCAGCGATGTGGAAACTTCGAAAGAGAAATATGTTCATCAATATAAAACCATTTTCAGGTATGCCCTTTTAACTTTTCCAATTTTTTGTCCCAATCCACCCAACACGCCACGTGGTGTGCAATGAGGCACATTGGGGCACTTTCTCGACGTCAACATATAGACCTATATGAATTTCAAAATGTATAGCAGATGCGACGTTTAGATTCAACTTTCAAATATACTTGGCTGGTATGATAAACACACACCTGGCTATTACCTACATCAGCCCCTATCTTGCTTTGCTGTCATGGAACTGTGGTAAAATGAATTTAACGACGACCTGTTATCCTGTTCAAATTCATATCGCCGTAGTTCTGTATGTGTGTATCAAAGCAGGTTCGTATATACAGGTAAACTTAAATGATGGCATGCAAGTAAAATTCAAATAATATGTATGGTGAAACTGTGTGCCCTGGGAGAAAAGAAGGAAATAAGCACTACTGACATCCACCAAACCAAGAGTACCTAATTTATATTTACCTCAACATTAGCCCATGTGGTATGGGTAAGCTTGACGTCGGCCCCCCCTCCCCCCGCATATCTGGCATGCAAAGTGATGAAGGGGGACCTCCTAGGAGTTTAAGGGAACATCGATACTTATTTTAAGGGAACAATGGAACATTTCATATGATTTCTTGGAACATAAAAACACCATGATGATTGCAGCGAACATATGGAAAAATTACTATGGGGAGCACCAAATCCTATTTCTTGGCAACAAGGGTACAACACTGTTTAGTTTCTGAGAAAGTGTGTACATGGCATCTGCCTGGAAGACCAGAATTAAAATATAAAAGTGGAAAAAATATGTTATAAAGGCTTTGTCTCCTTCTGATCCATGCAAAACATTCTAGGTCTATATACTTTATATCTACCTACTTGCACCCAAGTACCTAACTTTCTACCTACATGTACCTACCTACCTACCTACCAACCTAGATGGATGGATGGAGAGACACAGAGAGAGACAGAGACAAAGTAACAGCGAAATTATATTTGCTTTCAGCGTCGATACAATGAACTGTAATCACCACAGCCAAGTAATACAACAGTGGAAATGATTTAGAATATGATATCTGCACTTCACAGGGATGTACTTCATCATGGAGTAATTGGTTCTCTATGGACCAGCTGACAAGATAGATTAACCTTAATGTCCAGGGATAAAATAGCAGCTTTGCCATAGAATAATACTGACATAAAAAAACCAATAATTTTTCATAACCTTTGTAGTTAGCTGAAGTAATAATGCCGATTGATTCCCCCTGCACAAAGTAAAAATTCATAATTTTCCACTGAATATAGTGCATTGGGACGTGAATACATTTAGAAATGTGGTACATTGGCACAGTAAACCAAACCACCCAATACTTAGTGTCCCAATACACCTCCAAATGACTGCATATAATCTTTTCAAAGACAGCTAAACTATATGTATAAAAACGCTTTTTGCAGTATTTTTGTCTGCTTGCCTTGCCCAATGCCTATTCATGTGCACTGAATCAGTCCAAGGGATCTCTCATGCCTTAACTGGAATTTGATTTCAAAGGCTTTCACAAAATTGTAATCAAAATGCAAAAATTGAAATTTTAAGATTTGGGATCATTGTTTCTAAGTGCAACTTGGTTGTTCTCAAATACCTTTCATTTCCTCTTAATGACGTCATAAAGACTTGTTTGTCCAAAGTTAGAAAATGAAGGTCATGCCCCGATGGGTTCAATGCCCCCCCCCCCCCCGCACTCTGCCCTAGCTTTTAAAAATGCAATTCTGTGAGAGTCATGTTTTTTGCCAGAATGGAAGAAAGTGCTAATTTTTTATGTAAGTTGTTGTTCAAAAATGGTAAATCCTGTACTTTAGCCCAGTCCCTCTCGGCCAATGGTCTGTCACTATAATATTGCTATTACTGTATTCTATTAATCCTCCGGTGGAGTTTTATGAAGGTCGTGCACAATGCGACCCTCAGAGTGACTTATATTTGTGTCCCTTTGTGATAAGAACGGGCTTATCCTGCTACAAAATGAGGTAAAAGACATTATTCTTGTAATGTGGGGAGTCATGCCATTTGAAAGGTGTCTTTTGCTATGCTTTCTTTTAATGATAGTACCTTTTCGTGAAGCTGGCATCGCCAAGTAATTGTTCGTTCCCTCCCTTGCAACGTCCTCAGCTGACCCTGACATTCAAGTTGAACCCAAAATAAGTTCCACTCTAGTCTAGGGGATGGGGATTTTGGAGAGGAAATAAGAAATTAAGTTCTCATTGCAATCACCATTGACTGACATCCTAGTCAATAGGAATGCATGAATTAACCGATAGGTACACAAATTGAAAAATCTGTTAAAAATCAGGGATCCAGAGTATCGCCACCCAGTAGACAATCTGAGTGTCGGTTTTGTTGAAGCCAAAAATGGGCAAAACAAAAAATTCATTTAAAATATACACAAAAGTGCAGCGCCACCTGTTTAGCAGATTAACAATCAGAGGTCCCCAAAAGCGTCCCTATGCAATTTCTGACCAAGATCGGGTTGAAAAATGAACAAAAAATTCGTGGAAAATTCTTGAAATCAATAGAGCGAGACATTCCAATAAATTGTTAGAGACTAACCAAAAGAACACCGCCACAAAGTTTGATGTGAATTTGGTTGACTGTTTCAGAGAGGAAGTCGAAAATGTATATTATTATTCTAATCCCTATTGACTTACATGGTATGCAGAGTATCACCGTTTAATGAACAGGTTTGTACAACACACACACACACACACACACACACACACACACACACACACACACACACACACACACACTTGCTACACTGTCATCACGCGACAGAACAATCTGAGTGACCTGTTGAAAAAATTAAGGTCTGAGGTTCCCAGGAGTGTCTCTTTGCTTTTTCAAAGCAATTGGCTAAACAGTTTTGGAGAAGAAGAGAAATTGAGAAGTATATATAAATATATAAAACGTTAAGAAATAGAAAAAAAAATGCAGTGCCACCGGTTTAACAAATGAGCGTGTGGAGGTCACGGTTTCCGAGAAGGTTTGTTAATATTATGCCCAAAACAATAAATTAAGGTATGCATGAGAAACCTTGAAATCAATGGAGCTTGATCAATTGAATAAATGTGGCCGATATCTATCCAAAGCACAGTGCCTTCAATGTTAACGTCAATCTGGCTAGTTTTTGCAGAAGTGAAAAATGTAAATTTCTATTGTAATCGATAAGAAAGCATATGTTAAGTGACTGGTATCAGGGATCGAAAGTGACTAGTTTGTTTAACCTTTCCACAAGCTACACTTCCACCAAGTTTCAGAACAATCTGAGTGATGGTTGTGGAGAATAAGTCAAAAACTGGCAAACCCACAAAAGTTCGTAAGAATAGAAACGCCACCCTTTAATTAAGGTCTGTGGGTCCCCAGATGTATCTCTATGCAATTTCAAAGCAATTGGCTGAACGGCTTTGGATAGAGGTTTTCAAGATTTTCCTAACAATTGAGCAGAAAAATTTACAGCAAATCTATAAGTGGAGCGTAGCTATTTGGACCGGCTTGCTGCAGATCTACCCCACGTATATCGCTAGCAAGTTCGAAGTGAGTCTGGTTGACAGTTTTGGAGAAGCCGAAAATATATATTTTTATTGCAATCCACATTGACTATCATAGTAGTTGACAGGAATGCATGCATTAGCTGACAGATACCCAAGTTGAAAAATTTGTTAAAAAGCAGGGCTCAAAATTATCACCACCGAGGTAACAAGTTCTGTAACCCTCCCACATGCTACACTTCCCCACGTTTCGGGACAATCCGAGTGACTGCTTTTTGGAAATCAAGTCAATAATTGAGAAATAAAAAATAAAATAAATTACAAAAAAAAAATGCAGCATCATTTCGGAAGATTTTTGAAGATTTTACCAAACAAATAGACAAAATATATTTAATAAAGAATACAAGTATCATTGGAACATGACCATTTGTACACATGTGGTAGAGACCTACCTGAGGTACATTCCCATCAACTTTCAAGTGAAGCCAGAGGACGGTTTTGAAGAAGTCGAAAATGTGAACTGTTGACTGAGCGATGCCGACGCCAACGCAGACGAAGGACGAAAGTCCATCCTTTAACCTAATCTACCTTGCAAGTCATCTGAGATAAAAATAAAAGTGAAAGAGCAAACAGTTCATGCTCATACCAAGATTGCTGTATTGTATATACAATACTTTATCCCATGTACGACTCCACTGTCTTAACCCTCGATAAGCCCTTACAGTTTGCCTTATAACGACCGGAATCCAGATGAACCATGAAACGTGGGGTACCAGATGTTTCACAGCGACCGAGACGCCCCAAACTGACAAAATATTTTCCATAACTGATCAATTAGCATTAGTAAACAAGATGTAATCTGCATCCAGGTTGACCTTTCAGTTGCTCGGGATAAGACTTATAATAGTAAAAATAACAAAAAATAATGAAAATTTATTGAGGAAACTGCCCTATTACTTCGTAGGCACCAGTGGTCAGAAGCAAAGACACGGTGTGTCCATATATATATATATATACATATATACATATGCTCCAGAAGAAAAGAAGAATTAAACTCTTAGTTACATATCAAAAACAATAAGAAATTGGAGGATTCCCTCCTAAAACGCCATGCTTCAACTAAAAGCATTTCATTTCCAAAATCTTCAAGCGTGCTGAAAATATCATGCGATTAACGTATACAGGCTCGAAATTCTTAGAAAATAAAACAAACATGTCCTAGTTTGTTTTCACGCATTTGTGCTCTATAAGAAAAGACCAAGTCTCACCAAAGCTTGACAAAGAGGATTGTATCGACAGATAGAAGACTCAAGGCCCATTAAAGTTAACGTAAAACATAAGTATTTTTCGGCTAAAAGACGAAATGAAAAATTAATGAATGCTAAATAAATCGAGTTACCTCTGCTAGATACCAGACAGAAGAACAAGATCTCGTGCAGGTAAGGATTTCATACAGAGTCTAGTTAGTCGATCATTATGTCACAACGCCTGTCAATAGTTCCTTATTAAAAGAGCTTCTCTACTCTTCAATACGATCTTGACCAGAATAATGATAATAACCGTGGTATCAGGCAAAGTGTCCATCGTAAAATGAGTGTAATTATGATGTTTAAGGATAATATATTATGTTTGATTTAGTAGATGGCCACCAAATATAATAATCTTGACTAAATGATGTCACGGCGCCAGTTGTGGGCCAAAACACAGAAAAATATTACAAAAAAGCATTTTATCAGATCATTATAGTAATTTACAATACTGTCCAAGCCTGACCCAGATATCGTTGGGCATAGCAGATATTCTTTTCCTACATTTGTCAGCAATATCCCCCAAGAAAACATATTTCATGCAATATTTGTTTATAAGATTGCAATAAAACATGTACTCTTGGGGGTTGAAAAAAAAGCAAACATTCTTTGAAAAAAAGATGGATGGATGGATGGATGGATGGACGGGCGGACGGACGGACGGAGAGACAGACGACAGACAGACAGACAGACAGACAGACAGACAGACAGACAGACAGACAGACAGACAGACAGACAGACAGATAGATAGATAGATAGATAGATAGATAGATAGATAGATAGATAGATAGATAGATAGATAGATAGATAGATAGATAGATAGATAGAAAATGGTGCATCTGCGCATTCAGTTTTGGAGAATATACAGCTGCAAAAGCACTACACAAATGCTCAATCCACCAAGGTTCAAGGCCAAGTAACTATGCAAACCTGTATTTCATCTAGCATATTTTTTTACAAAACAGGAAAACAAACCAAAGAAATGACAAGAAGGTAATAAAAAATGGTATGAAACACTTTTGACACCTGGACAGTAAACTCCAAACTCGGCAGATGTAGAAATATGCATGATTAAAATCGACAACATAATTGGTGAATTGAGAACTAAAATTGGCTGGCAGTTCCGGACTACGTTGCGGCAGGAACTGTTCCATTTTTTCGGTTTCGAGTGCCGCAAACGTCGTCCGCCGCAACTGCCAGCCAGTGCTAGAGAGTGTTTTGTATTCACCCACATGTAACAAGAATTGCAAAAGAAACTTCGAATGGAGCGCATTTTGACATCGCTCGGCGACCATGTTTGTTTTTGTAATTCTCCTGACAGAGGGCAGGTTACTGAAAAAAATGGTATGTACTATCTGTCTACACACTGAAGAGAACCCTGTTATCACAATTAATAAAATATACACATCAAAGTTCAAATTAAAGGCATTTCCCAGCATTCGTAAATCAACAAAACTAAATCTAACATCAACAGGTTACAAAATTATTCTTTCATATATTTGTTTTCAAATATGTTGCATAGTCACGAAGGCTCATTAAATGGTGCAGCAATTTGGTCAGCAGGATGTATTAAACAGTTGAACTATTAGATATGTGTGCCGAAGGCATGACATCTCATGCAATATGTGTGTTTGAATCATAAATTGAGCACAAACATTGCAACTGTAGGTGTGAAGTAGGCAAAAGTAACGAGTTCATTAACTTAAATACAAAAGACAGAGAACAGTCAGCACCAATGCAATAATATGACCAATATTTTATTGTCACAACTGGGTACTATTTCGCCACAAGAACGTTGATCACAGAGACTCCAATCCTTTGAACTTGGGCAGGAGATCTCCCGCATTCTTATCATGAAAATCAATTAAATTTTACAAGCCTCAGGCTGATGGACAGTGCTCCCATAGTAAGTGAATGGGGCTCCCGCTGAGAGCAGCTCTTTTCATAAGTATCACCCGTTTACCAGGTTATGAAGGTTGGCGTCTCTGTGATTGCGGTCTATGCTACTCACGCAAAAGACCTGCAAAATTACCTTTGGAAGAAAGAATCTGTAACGTATGTAATACTCTAGAGGACGAAATTGACGTCTTAATAAATTGCCAACTATTCTGCTCATCCAGGTTAATTCTATTCCACTCATTACAAGATATTTTCGTTGATTTTGATAAATATTCAGACTGAGAAATTCAAATTTATTGCAAAATCACAAGGCACAGAATTAATCTCGAAATTAGAGCCCTTTTTCAAAATCTTGTATAGAAATAAGAGGAAAATCCTTGTGATATAATTCTCCTCCCACCTGGCACTATCATGATTATCATATATCTGGAATGCCTCTGTCGAAATTTCATGTGCACATGTTATGATGCATAATTGTGTTGTTGGTTTTTTCTCTCTCTCTCTTCCATGATTTTGTAACTATTGTGCTATGATCATTTTGTATTTGTGTGTACTTTGCTGCATTTGTATTTTCTTTATACGTATATGTGACAAAATGTCATATATTCTGTTTTTATGGTACAGTCATTAAAGTTTATAACAATAACACGCATGTGGCAGCTCATATGAAAAGCAGTCCCCACCCTTCACACAATTGGCCAATTGCAGGCGACTTGCAACAATGGGAGAAGTTTCCTTCAACCCGTGGTAGGCAAATTAATAACACTGGATTTGGAAAGGCGCCAGATATGCGCAGAAGGGTATGTTTGAAACGCTCTTGTCAGGCTGGCAATCATATTACCTAGCCCACATATAATTTTCTTTGTACGTGTGTTACCATCGTCCGAAAAAAAGCGCTCACACAGAACGCTGGGAGAACGTTGACAAATACATCCCAGCAAGTGTAGAAAGTGACAGGCACTGGTTTAGGTGCTTGCACCATGACTGCAGAAGATTTTCGTCAATATTTAACGCAGGCTCTCAGAGATAACGAAATACCACATTCCGAAATCCACTGACTCAATGGGTACTTCGGCAGTTGACTCTGGTCCAACTAGGATGTTCTTCACTGAAAATTGATCTCTGTGATCTGGTTTAGTAAATTACTGCTACGATGGTGTAGGCGAGTCCTCGGAAAGCAAACTGTAAACCTTTTGTCTTACTACGGCATGCTAGGCTTTACATCATTTGACATTCAACAAAAGTACTTTTTTCGGATATCCGGTTCTTGAATGTTGGAACCGGATACCCGAATAAAAGTCCTTATCCGGTTACTTGACTGGTTCCATAGGTAGGTGACAATGCTTGAAATAAGGGGTCAAAATTTAAATATATATATACATATATATATATATATATATATATATATATATATATATATATATATATATACATACATATATATATATATATATATATTATATATATGTATATACATATATACCGCATACGATGCTCGACGACAGTGAAGGACGTAAACACACACACACACACATATATATATACACACACATATATATATATATATATATATATATATATAAGAAAAGCTTTAAAACTACAAAATATCACTGAACAGATTGCTCCCTTTCAGAAAAAGAATGAAACAGGAAAAAATTGAACAGAAACAGGAAAGAATGTGAAATAAAATTTTGTTTTTGTCTCTGATAGTCCTACAACTAGTCTTTCATCCTATCCTGTCTTAAAAATATAGGCAAAATCAAAATAATCACATAACCATATTTTACGATAATATTTTGACGTCCGGCTGCTTGAAATGATTTGAAACGGATCAAGAGCTGTGGATAGCATCATTTATTGTGTCATTTTGACAGCTTTTGTTCGGTGTCCCCTTCACCCCACCCCCCATCCCCAACCCCCGAATGTTACCCTCACAGAGATGCAGATGATAATCGCAACACAGAAGTAGATTGGCCCTATTTGGTCAACATCCTGATGCAGTAAAAGACTCAATGGCCCGTTAGTCATATTTTACGCTTCAACAATGATATGTTTTCAATTATATGGAATTATTGAATGACACTGGTTTGCTTTGTATGATTAAATACTTTCAGTCTTTTATTTCGTTCATTCTTCAATTGATTGCCAAATGCCACAGATAGTTTTCAGAGCTTTACTACCAAAGTCTCAAGAAGAATAGCAAATAGTATATTTCATTCTATAGGGAAAATATCGATTTTACAAGTAGGACATATTTTTGAGAGTTCTCAGAAAATCTTCACAGAGCTTTATTCAGTTTATGTCTGTGCAAATACATAACACCTACCTACCTACCTACATATATATATACACAAATACATGCATACATACATACATACATACATACATACATACATACATACAAACATACACACACACGCGCACGCTCGCACACACGTACATTCATTCAGCTGGTTTGTATATCAGAAATATATCACCGGTTAATTTATTTGAAATCATAAGAGGCTCAAGATAACAGACCAGTCCTTTGTTCGAAATCAGAATTCTTGTCTTTCCTCTAAATTATATAGTGTGGGAGCATATATCATGATTTTAAGTCCCGTGGGATTTTGATGAAGATTTTATGCCACCTATTCAGAAATGTTATTTATATCCTAAAGAACATAAAAAACCATGTTGGCACTTTGCCAACCTGTTAGATTCAAAATGGCAGCCATTTTCCAAAATGGCTGCCAAACTCCAAACATAATGATATATTATGTTACATAATGTGTCCGAAATGTTCGATCTAATAGATCTAAGAATCAAATTTTCACCTTTTGTCATCCAGAAACATTATTCATGTCTTTTGCCTTAAACCTGAATATTATTCGACACCAAAATTTAAAATATCGGAAAAAATTTATCTATATTTTCCATGTTTCTAATAAATGTTTAGCGTTAAAATAGTTGACTTAAATTCGGCCTTTCTTATGTTTGTTACTGGCACCAATGAGGGTATGTATAGCACTGTAGGTATCACAATTCAAGATATCTACAATTTCCTTAAAATGACTGCCCCACCGCCACTCTCCCAACCCCACCCCCTCCCACCCCCCACAAGCCACTATGTCATTTTACATAAAGAACCAGTATTATCCAACTAACATTATATAGGAGTTATATATTATACTCCAACAATGTAACAACATTGTGTCATGAACCAAGTAACAATATTGTGTCCCCATTTTCAATCTTGATACTTAACACCAGTTGTTACCAACCAAATTTCAAGATGGCTGATATGCTAAAAAATGCATGCATATAATCTATGCATCAAAACTTGTTGATATTTAACTATATCTCATTACCCTTTTAGTCTAGATCAATACATTTTCTTCATCTGATCTAAGATCATCAGTTCAAATCATTGTTCCCTATTATAACTTACCTGTTGTTTGAATGTATTTTGCAGGTCTGTATGGTAGTATTGGTGTGCTGACAGAATGATTCCCTGTATAGTAGCTAAAGTGGTGGTCCAGGACTAATGCCTGGTGCTGGCATGCTGATCGGTGGATCTGGATGAGCTAACTGCTTGGAGAAATAGTGTCCCAAGTGCTTTTAGATTACTTGTTGAGTCTTCATTAATATTGAAAGGCTGAACACATTCTTACTACAATCCAAGCACATTTATTTGCAAAGACGTTTTTGCACAATGACTGTAGCAAGGCCTCTAGATATTCTTGATTAACCCCATTAGGTCTGGGGTTTAGTCCTCTAATTGCCCTAAAAGTGGCCAATTATATAGAAAGTCATCTGCTTTCATGTCTTCAATTAACTTTTGTCCACAGAAAACCTTTTGAATAACAATAATAGATGAGAGCTAAACAAAGATTGCATGCCCGATGA
Organism: Hermodice carunculata; assembly: GCA_964020975.1. Classification (NCBI taxonomy): domain Eukaryota; kingdom Metazoa; phylum Annelida; class Polychaeta; order Eunicida; family Amphinomidae; genus Hermodice; species Hermodice carunculata. Next base: position 31,248,689 of record OZ026627.1, read on the forward strand.
ATTCACAGTTTTTCAAAGCATGGAATAGGTGTTTAGTGCCCACCTCATAATAAGAAAGTAGCGTTCAGATAAGGATTACCCTCGGCGCCCACAACGTTTTCCCCCCAATTCTGGATTTTTTTTATCGAGACTTTGCAGGTGTCATAATACGGTGTAACTGCACCAAAAAGTTGATTAAGTTGTGATGAATCCTTCTTGAGATATTATGGTAACATTGTCCACTTCTCTCTCTCTCGCTCTCTCTCTCCCTCTCTCTCTCCCTCCATCCCTCCCTCTCTCTCTCTCCCTCTCTCTCTCTCTCTCTCAATATGTTAATAGACTCTACATAGACCAATACTCTGAAACATGTACTATTCCAAATTGCTTTGTTTGTAATGAGGATTCATAAAGTAGATTTGTATGTAATTATGTTATCTTTGTCTCAGTCAGTTCAACTGTCCTAACATACATGTGGTGCTTTGTTCTGAAGCAAGGTGTTAACTCACCTAGTAAATTTATTTAGGTGGCCTATGCGAGAGCGGATGTTTTCATACTTACCTGGGTCATCCTGACCATCTGTTCTCTGTGGTAACAATGTACTATTTCTCGTATTTTTTGCTTTGCATTTGTTTATATGTATTTCTGTCATTTTTACCTAGCAATTGAAAGGTATTGAATTTATTGTTGAATAAAAGAATCTGAATCTGAATCTGAAACTGAATCGTGATCAGACAGCGTCAAATAAATACTTCTAAAGTTTTATAACAAGTTTCAAAATAATGAGAGGAAGCTGGTTTTTAATAGGAACATAGTCCTTAATAATGTGCATCTCTAATGAAATTTGCTTCTTTTTTATATAATTCTTTTATTGACAACAGAAAATTATAATGTTCATAAATACACTGGTTTTGTATTTTATCTGAATCTGCCTTGATTCATGTCACGCTCTCGGTCAATGATCAAAAATTCGACCATATAACTAAACATACATTAATTTTCTTCTGTCACCAAACCTATCACCATCAATTTTTTCTGTGAATATTCAATTTATCATTATTTTTAGCAATCTCTGATGAAAATTTGATGAAGCTGCGATAGATCCTTGTTGAGATATTATGGTAACATTGTCTTCTTGTGCACCACTCAGACAGCCTTGAAATAAATACTTTAACGTTTCATACAAAGTTTATAAATGGCAAGAGGATGCCTTTTTTTTATATGACCCTGGTCCAGCAGAAGATGCATCTCTGACAAAAATTTGGTAACGGTGCGATCAAAATTGTTTGAGATATCGCGGTAGCATCGTCAGGGTTGACGCCACTCAGACGGCCTTCAAATAAATACCTTAAAAGTTTTATTAAAAGTTAAGAAATAATCAAAGGAAGCCTTTTTTCGATAGGAACCTGGTCCATCATAAGGTTTTTCTGTGACAAATGTTTAGTAGAGCTATGGTGAATATTTTTGGAGATAATATGGTAACATCGCCCCCTTGTGCGCCACTCAGACGGCCTTGAAATAAATTCTAAAAAAGTTTGATTAAAAGTTTAAAAATAATAAGAGGATGCTAGTTTTCAGAAATAAACTGGTGCATTACAAGTTGCATCGCCAATAAAAAATTGGTACAACCATGGTGAAAATTTGTTGAAATATCAAGGTATCATTGACATGACGGATGAACCGATGGACTGACGATATAGGGGATGACAATACCCTCCGGCACTTTATGTGCCGAATGTAAAAGCATACCACCTCTATTAGCCTATTCTCAGCCAGAGTGGGTTAAACACCCAGGTAACCACTAGAAAAATATCAAATCTGGGCAGTATCTAACAGAATAGAAACTTTTGTAGTCAGAATTTATGTGTTTATAAAATGAAATTTACTAAATTTGGTCGTAAGGTTTCCCCCCACCCTCAACCCAGTACATTCATCCCACCTAATAACAATGCAAGGTCCATCTCAGCTTATCCTACTAGCTGGTCATTGCCATGTACAGCATATGTAGAACAGTTCACATATCACGTATCACGTGTGTACTACAGTTTGATCTTGGTGAACTTCGTTCCTGTGGCTCAACTGGCATAAATGATAGATTTTGGATGAAGTACCAAAAGTAGATCCAACATATTGATGACTCTGGAATTATGATGAACTGCTTTAATCTTCATCGTCCAACTAAACAAGCCAACTACTATGGCAGACTGCCACTGTATATGGCAATCACTAGAACGATGAAAGTTAAAATAGCTATCTTAATCACACAACTATGAACTTAGTAATGGAGATGACGATGTCATTTAATGTAGCGATACACTTTAATGTGTCATAATGTTGTTTCAATGTTTACTCACAATACGAGTGTGACGATGATGAAGATGAGAACAATGATAGTTATAATAGTTATTCTAATTATACAAATATGAACTGGGTAATGGAGGTGATGATATCATTTATTGTAGCAATACACTTTAATGTGCCATACATAATATTGTTTCAATGTTAACTCACAATATGAGAGTGACAATGATGGAGATGAGAATGATGATAGTTAAAATAATTATCCTTTTCTTTCAAATATGAATTGTATAAACGAGGTGATGATGCCATTTATTGTAGCAATACACTTGTTTCATAATACTGTTCCAATGTAAACTCACAATATGAGAGTGACAATGATGAAGGTGAGAATCATAATAATTTAAAACAGGTCCCCAAGTCTTACAGGTATGAACTTAGTAAGGGAGGTAATGATGCCCTTTATTGTAGTAAAATACTGGTGTCATACTATTGTTTCAAAATAAAGTCATTTATCTCGGTTCGATTTACATTCTTTTGATCCAATAATTTGATACTTTTAAGACAAATATGAGCCTTAATTGACAAAGATTCAATTTGACGATAAAAATCCAACTTTACAGCCGGGAGTCATGAAAATAAATACCCCAAAAAGGTGCTTCATACTGCAAGGACCTTTAAGGGACCTCTAATTGGACAAAAAATAGACATTTGGCTGCCATTTTGAAAAATGGCAGCCATTTTGAATCTAACAGGTTGGCAAAGTGCCAACATGTTTGTTTTCTGTTATTTTACATGTATTTAGAATTTCTGAGTAGGTTTCATAAAATCTTCATCAAAAGCCCACAGGACTCCATATGCCCCCACACTAATATTACATTCTACAATATCTAATTTTATCATATTATATATTCCTTATATTTCAGTCATATTTAGATACGCAGGGATTGGTGATTCTTAGCAAACAATTGCACACAGCAACAGAGCAGGAACAGTACTGTACACAGCATCATTTCTGACGTGTACAATGCGATACGGTTACCATAATGCCGCTTTTTCTTACCATGTCACATACTGATATCGAATGCGAAAAGACAGCCAACGAGTTCAAACGATCTTGGAACTTTCGCGTATGTCTAGGTGCGATAGACGGTAAACGTGACTAATGCAAGCTCCAGCCAATTCCAGTTTACAGTTTTATAACTATAAGGACAACCATAGTATCATAATTCTGGCCGTGTATGATATTCAGCGCCTCTTCACTCTTGTGAATATGACATACTTTGGCCTTCACAACGGCGGCCTTACCTTTTTCTCTTTTTATGCCAGAGAAGCAAAGGTTTTGACTTCGAGGTTTGGTAACCGACTCTAGAAACTCATCTCATTTATGTTCATACCTGCTTAACAAATGTTTCTATCTGTGTTATACCTAAGGGTGGACAAAGGATTTAGTTCCATCAGGTGGCAGCACCACTCTAGAACTATATTTATAAAGGGTGGGGCCTCAGAATCCTGTTTTTATCCATCTTAGCAGAAGGAATTTGTCATTAAGTCAGGTGTGATTACTGGAATGAGGCTTTGAACATCCCCTTCGTCCCTCTTTGTCTTTTATGGTGCGACCTCTTTGTGTGTACCTATGCGGTCACCATCTTTGAATCCACACATTCATCTGAATCACTGGTATAATTGAAGGCAGATAGGTGTGATTTTGCACAGATTTAATTCTTGAATGTTGTTAATGTGCCTCAGATTTCTGCAACTCCAAAAGCTGTCTCTATAACTTTAGCTTAACATCCTACCCACTACCATAATTCTACGTCAGCAGATAATTGTCCTGTCTTTGTTTGGATGATGTCTGTGAACTATGGTCATGTAATTACCTTTTATAACTGTTCATTGAAATTAAGGGCTTAATTTGTTTTAGGTCTGTGGGTGTTTTCCAAAGTGGGGGGATTGGGATCCCGTAAAACTGGTTTAACCCACTGCCAATATGTTGGTTACCTGTTCGTCAGGTAGAAGATACTCTCATTCATTTAAATTTCATTACTGTTGGTCATGGATCCTTCCGACGTTGAACACTAGCATTTCTTACTATTTCGTAAATGATACTGGATGTGACAAAGTTGAGTTGGTATTCGGTTTGGTCTCATCACTATCATTATCGTTGTCCGCTTCTATTTTCATGGAACTTTTATATATTTGGTAACAATTTGAACATTCAGGCATTTTCTGCACATATTGCAGTGCATTAAGTGTTCCAAGTGTAGTGGGACTGATGTTGTTATTTATAATTGTCTTATGTATATAGTTTGTTATTGTTAAGGTCGTGTCAGGTTGACCCAAGGTGTTTAACGTACAGCTGATACATGGTTACTTTCAATAAATGGTTAAATGTATGCATATTTGGCTCTCTCTCTCTCTCTCTCTCTCTCTCTCTCTCTCTCTCTCTCTCTCTCTCCCTCTTGTATGAATAATTAGCATTTAAATCAGCTGACTGACAAGTTGAACTATGTCTGATTATCAATAAAAAAGTTCAAAACTGTTACATGGAAAACAGGCTTACTTACAGTTACATTTAAGAATTTCAACATGGTTTCTCTCTCTTTTTTTCTTTCTTTCTTTTCATGAAACCTAATTCTTTCTCTGATAAATGTAGTAGAATTGTACAATGATTTGGACTGTTTTACATTGTGACCTTTTGAACTTTATAGAACCATGAATTAGATGTACATTATGCTCGGCTGACTCTCAGATGACGTACAATGGCGTACTACATTTTTTGAATTCTAAATTATTACCTTAATAAATTACTTTTGAGATGACTTGTGGGATTTTATGCTTTCTTGAACATTTAAATTTCCTTTCAAAAACACTTCTTGAAACCATACTTGAAATGTGACTGCTATACTTATAAATTTTGGCTATTTTAATGCAATTTTTGACTACGATTTTAGGTTTTGAGGCCTGATGTCACTTGTTTGTGGCTGATGTTCAATATTTGAACCAATGTACCTGTAAACTATGACAATGAATTGACTTCTCACCACTATACTTGCACATTCAAACACTTTTTTAAAAGAAATACTCTTAGTTTATCTCCTTTAAAACAACATCATACCTTTAAGTACATGTCTCAAACACATCGAACTGTATAATCATGTAGTTTGGATTCTTGTTGAAGGTCATTTTAGGCCGAGGAGGCTTTTTCTGATGGATTGATGTTGGTGTTAGTGTCACTCTGTGGACTTATACGGATGATGATCATTGTTGAGATGGCGGTTGCAACTAGTACCTTTTTAAATGCTGAATTTTATTGAAATTTTTTAAAAATTAGGAACCTGTGCTTGCAAATGCTGTGATGTGCTGCAAATTTTCGTCCCTTTTCATGAATTGTACGGTCCTATATGCACATGAATGATGCACCTGTTCCAGCCAAATTACTGAAATAGGCCTATAATTTTGAACAAAACTTTTTGCATTCTGTCATGTTAAAACTAGACATGGTTTCTTTACCGTATGGACCTTTGTACATATGTTTTCGACTCTTTTGGGTAAAGACGAACTATAAATTTATGTGATTCAGCTATACATACCAAAGAACATTGCCTTTGGTCGGAATCGATTTGGATTTGTTTCATTAGGACTACGGTTTGGATATGGTTATGACACTGTCTAAATTGGTGGGACTAACTACTTCATCTTGGCTTGAAGTGGCAGCTCTTTGGTACGAAGCATTTATGATGTCCTACAATGTAACATAGTGAAACAAGTTCAGACTTTTTGCAAACATGAGACTGCTGGAAAGCAATGCTACATTGTGAGCACCAAAGCTCTTTCAAGCCTCAGCTTATTCTGTAAGAAGAGCTTTATATTGTGTTATCAAGGCAGACATGTCAAATGCCTTGACAGTTTCAAACTCGGGTCTTGTTATATCAATATATGAGATGCTGCAGTATGTGAAGTTTCCTTTTCTCCATCTTTGACCCCAATGTATCTCAGATTAGACTTGCTAGTGACGGAGAGTAAAACATTGTAGATGTCCCAAAGTCGGTTTGTGTCTTTTAATAGAGATCTGTCATCTAACAGATAATTTACGGTATATTGTATTTTTCCGCAATCATATTAAGCAAGTTACAGGATTTGAAGAGCTTCATTCAGGGATAATAGGCAACAGATACTAGTTATTGAATCACCACACTTCAAACTAAATGGAAAAATTGAATAAAGTTTTTGTGAGGTGGAACCTCTACATGGTAATCTTGAAATACATAAAGCAGCAAACCACTAGGCCTCATGAAACATAATCTCCATATACTTCGAATCGCCTTACGCCACACTGTATGAAAATATTCCCTTCTTTTGAGATAAATTCCAGAGCTGGCACCCTTACAAACATACACACCAGGTTGTAAAACGCTGATACATAATAATAGGGAATATCTTTTATGCTGAACAACGCCATAAGTGGGCAGAAGTTAAGATTTCTTGCTGTTTATATGTGAAACTGCCAGAAGACAATGAAACAATTTTGCTCCCTCTATTCTACTAGGTGCGTCTTCACGTCTGGTTATCAGGTTTTTTTTTTTTCATTTCAATAAATGTTGGAGTTTCGACTTATTATTTTGGTTTCATAAAACCTAGTTTCTCTATTAACCTGATTTATGGTGTTACTACTCCGCCCTTTTCCATTTTTGGATACATTACAGCAATGATCTTTCAACTTCCTGGGATGCAACAAATCTTGTTGAAATATTAACAAGAAGTGTTGGCACATTATCAACATCACATGGATTTGGCCTTTCACCTGAAAATTCATTTATAATTTTCATCCCGGTGAATTGTACTTGTATCCATTTCAGTATGCCATGAGGTATCTGTGGACATATTGCAGAGAGGCTGAGAAGATGTGACATATTCTCTGCAGATGTGGCTATTTATCAACCAGCGTATTTAGGCAAAGTGAATCCAATGATCCGTCCTTGGCCTTCATATTCACGGTTCACAGTTTCTTCTTGAGCTTGTCCAGTGCAACACAATTAAACATCTTTTTATATGACGCACCACAAAACTATTTTGCAAGTGTTTGACATTTGTTAGATGCTCTTTCATGTCAGCTGCATAAAGTGGTGTGCATTTCGCCTTAACTGTGTCTACCACCAGCTAAAAATTACAGGATTGTTTCACATACAGCATTCAAATACAAATCGCAACTGGCTTCCTTTGTATTGTTTAATGGCTGTTCAAGTCTTACTTTTGGCGACGTTCACAGACTTGTGGAGATTTGGACGGTTTCCGACTTGTACTGATTTTAGTATGATATTGACATGTAATGGTCTCACTACTAACCTGTACTTTTGGTTTACTGTCCCCCCGCCCCTTCAGTGGACTAAAAGGCAGTGCAGCCAACTATATCAGACTACTTTAGAACAAATGCTCAGTCTATTTCGTGATTGATTATATATAGGTGACTCAGATGATAAGCTAAAGATTCAGGATACCGTTGACACTCAGTTTAATAGAAATAATTCTGCCTTTTATTACGCTGCTAAGTAAGGTGGCTGTATACTCACCCAGTGATGTAGACCAAAGTCATTTTGGTCCCAGGGCTTTCAATACTGAGAGACACTTTCAGTATTAAGAGACGCTTATCGAACGCCATTGACAGGTCCAGCTAATGAGTTTTTTCACTTTTTGAAAATACATTTAAACTGTCTAAAGATACTGTATAGAAGAAATTAACTCAAAGGTCACGCGTGGAAGTAAGGTATCAACTTACTCCTAACTTCATAGGAGCTACAACTTCAATACCCAAAGCAAACTTTTTCAATCCTAATGATCCCAGTTATTATTGCCCTATAACTCTTTAATAGTACAACCTACTCCAAACTTCTGGGGCTCATAATATGTGTTGCTGATATATTTTTATGCTCACTGTGTCAATTCAATATTCATTTTCTGAAAATTAACATGATTACCACACTTTTGTTTCAATTTGAAAGGGAAAGTTACTGGATGAAGCTAACAAGAGCCCCTAATCTAGTGACTGAAGTGCTATCTCATTGAGTATCTAATAGCAATTAGGTTGCATTACCAGGTGTTGTTTGAATTCCAGGTCAAGTCTGGCCCCTGCAGTCAAGGCTTGCAAGGAGAAATGGGGACGAAAACCACCCTACAAAATGGCTTTTAGTCGGGTATCTTTAGCTGAAGTGTACACTGCATGATTTGTGGGATGAATGCTAAACGATGTTTCCATAACATCTGGCATAACAGTCTATGTATAAATTGTATGGCGTATTTTCTATTTCTCACTGGATCTTTTTGTTTAAATGTTGCAGAGGTCTTAAAGCTTGTGTTCTGTGGAATCTTCAGTGCAGCAATAACTTTCCCGTTACCCTGAACACGCGTTAAGGGATAATATTTATGTCCAAAATTAATCAATATCTTTATCAGCAACTTACTGGCAAATGTCACAGGCTCCGAAACATGATCCGAGTAGTTACCCTCTGAATGTCACAAACACAGGTGCATGTATATTCGAAAAAAGATAATTTAAATCGTTTGCATACGTAGGCCACGTTACTCCTTTATCATCTACAGTGACAGACCGCCAAAGCTTCATCGATGTATATACAACCTATACTTGTAAATTGAGATTTCCACTGGAATATACAAAACGTAGAACGTGCAAGTGGGGAAGTGTTCTTTTCATACATAACAAAATGGTAACTGGGAGACGAGAGTAAGTCGTGAGTCAGGTGTCTGAACTTGAATTACTTAGGCAAGCATACACCAAACTGGATCTTGTGATAAAAATAATGGAAATAGAGTCAGTTGTAGCAGATGTTCTATGTAAATATTACAGTGTTGGGTTGCGCTAGCGGGACTAAGTTCCAAATGTAAATCATACATATACGGAGAACTAATGGTGCGCCTAATGTTCCAATATTACTTGATAAAAGCGGGTGTGGTGTGGTGGGGCTTTCCTTTCTTTTTTTCTTTTATGGGATTAGTTCTTTTACTTACATAGACTTGTTCCGGGTAACACAAAATACCCATTTTGAGTCAGAAATACTTGACTCAGGTATTCTGTAATGTTTGTATATGTCTCAAATTGGGTCCCAATCTCAAATTGGGCTCCGAATGGACCAGTCATTTGGCAAAAAATAATATGATGCCATATTCCTAAATTTGCCATGTAACGCGCACACACTACTACCAATATGTTTATCATGCCTGCTGAGCTAGTTATTGCTTATATTCCTAGGGCCTTGTTAACTACTATACTAATGGGGCAGACCCCACACTGCAACCAAAGGAGATATTCAAAAGCCTTGAATTACGATGAGTATGACATAACCTCATCTGCACAGAGCTGTAGTTGGCATGCTGACATTCCACTGACATGTCACTGGATGATTTTCACTTTGTTTCTTTTCTTCAATATTATAATTATATGGTTTAATCTAGGAACTTCGTTGGAAAACACAGTCTTATAGGATATAAAACTCACACGTCGCATGTGTTTCATATAGGCATTGAACACACAACGTTGTACTTACAATTTGCAAAAGACAAGTCCCGTATTATTTCAAACAAAAAGTGGACAATAAGGTCAAAAGAAGTTCATTCAACGGTGATATTTAACAAAAGATAAATAAATTAATACATAAATGAATAAGTAAATAAATAAACAAAATAAATAAATAAATAAATAAGTGGATAAATACATAAATAAATTAATTAATTGAATGATTGATTGATTGATTAGTTAATTAATTAACAAGTGAATGAACAGTCAAATAAAATGCAGGTGTTAATAAGGTCAGGACCAAGTATGATTTTCTGTGTGAAAATTTGCATTGTGAAGCTACTGTATAGTTTTTCGCCGTGCAATGGGAATCAGCTCTCAGTCATCTTTAGCAAGAGCATCTCAATTTTATTTATAATGAATATCACCCTCATAGTTGGTGTCCTTCTTTCTCTACATATGTGTATCCACTTTATCACTGCAAAATGCTAGGCTACTTTGCCAAAGTGGGATGTGAAGTAACCAGTAAACGAACCCATGATATCCGCCGACCGTTGGGCGTAAGTGTCACAGCTCACACGTGAGATGCATGAAGGGCCAAACTTCACCTTCCGACTCCTAACCTCAATCTCCAGGATGGTCAATACCATTTTTATCTTCATTGTCAACGTATGAACTTGGGCAATAGCGACCCCCTCGTCATTCGTTTGCCTTTATTAATTTATACAGAATGTAGGGTGCTTGGACAATTTATGCTTTTTCAGGCTTTGCAACTTTCGGGCTTGGGAATACTTTCCCCCTAGCAGCATGGGTGCCAAATATATTCTCGGTGGTTCGTCTTACTCGGAACAGGCGATAGTTATAGATGTTGGGCTTATCACTTAGCTTTTTACCTGGAAAAGGTCGTATGAGGAATGACTTTAGTAGAAAAGCCGTGTCTCCAACGAATACGTATGGCAGGTGAACACTATTGGCAGCTTAATCATCACATGGGATATTGAAAGCTTCACTTTCCAATGGCTTTCTAAGGCAGCAGTTGACAAACATCCCTCCCCCGTTGTGAAGGCCAAAGTATGTCATATTCACAAGAGTGAAGAGGCGCTGAATATCATACACGGCCAGAATTATGATACTATGGTTGTCCTTATAGTTATAAAACTGTAAACTGGAATTGGCTGGAGCTTGCATTAGTCACGTTTACCGTCTATCGCACCTAGACATACGCGAAAGTTCCAAGATCGTTTGAACTCATTGGCTGTCTTTTGGCATTCGATATCAGTATGTGACATGGTAAGAAAAAGCGGTATCATGGTGACCGTATTGCATTGTACACGTCAGAAATGGTGCTGTGTACAGTACTGTTCCTGCTCTGTTGCTGTGTGCAATTGTTTGCTAAGAATCACCAATCCCTGCGTATCTAAATATGACTAAAATATAAGGAATATATAATATGATAAAATTAGATATTGTAGAATGTAATATAATTTAAAAGAAAAACAATAATTCTGATTACGAACAAAGGACTGGTCTGTTATCTTGAGCCTTCTATGATTTCAAATAAATTAACCGGCGATATATTTCTGACATACAAACTAGCTGAATGTATGTACGTGTGTGCGCGCGTGCACGTGTGTGTGTATGTATGTTTGTTTGTATGTGTGTATGTATGTATGTATGTATGTATGTATGTATGTATGTATGCATGTATGTATGTATGTATGTATGTATGCATGTATTTGTGTGTATATGCATGTAGGTAGGTAGGTAGGTGTTATGTATTTCCACAGACATAAACTGAATAAAGCTCTGTGAAGATTTTCTGAGAACTCTCAAAAATATGTCTTACTTGTAAAATCGATATTTTCCCTATAGAATGAAATATACTATTTGCTATTCTTCTTGAGATTTTGGTAGTAAAGCTCTGAAAACTGTCTGTGGCATTTGGCAATCAATTGAAGAATGAACGAAATAAAAGACTGAGAGTATTTAATCATACAAAGCAAACCAGTGTCATTCAATAATTTCATATAATTGAAAACATATCATTATTGAAGCGTAAAATATGACTAACGGGCCATTGAGTCTTTTACTGCCTCAGGATGTTGACCAAATAGGGCCAATCTACTTCTGTGTTGCGATTATCATCTGCATCTCCGTAAGGGTAACATTTGGGGGATGGGGGTGGGGGGTGAAGGGGACACCGAACAAAAGCTGTCAAAATGACACAATAAATGATGCTATCCATAGCTCTTGATCCGTTTCAAATCATTTCAAGCAGCCGGACGTCAAAATATTATCGTAAAATTTGGTTATGTGATTATTTTGATTTTGCCTATATTTTTAACACAGGATAGGATGAAAGACTAGTTATAGGACAACCAGACACAAAAACAAAATTTTATTTCACATTCTTTCCTGTTTCTGTTAAATTTTTTCCTGTTTCATTTTTTTCTAAAAAGAGCAATCTGTTCAGTGATATTTTGTAGTTTTAAAGCTTTTCTTATATATATATATATATATATATATATATATATATATATATATATATATATATATGTGTGTGTGTGTGTGTGTCCTTCACTGTCGTCGAGCATCGTATGCGGTATATATGTATGTACATATATATATAATATATATATATATATATATATATATATATATATATATATATATATATATATATATATATATATATATACATATATATTTAAATTTTGACCCCTCATTTAAAACATTGTCACCTACCTATGGAACCAGTCAAGTAACTGGATAAGGACTTTTATTTGGGTGTACGGTTCCAACATTCAAGAACCGGATATCTGAAATAAGTACTTTTGTTGAATGTCAAATCACGTAAAGCATAGCATGCCGTAGTAAGACAAAAGGTTTACAGTTTGCTTTGCGAGGACTCGCCTACACCATCGTAGCAGTAATTTACTAAACCAGATCACAGAGATCAATCTTCAGTGAAGAACATCCTAGTTGGACCAGAGTCAACTGCCGAAGTACCCATTGAATCAGTGGATTTCGGAATGTGGTATTCCGTTATCTCCGAGAGCCCACGTTAAATATTGACGAAAATCTTCTGCAGTCATGGTGCAAGCGCCTAAACCAGTGCCTGTCACTTTCTACACTTGCTGGGATGTATTTGTCAACGTTCTCCCAGCGTTCTGTGTGAGCGCTTTTTTTCGGACGATGGTAACACACGTACAAAGAAAATTATCTATGGGCTAGGTAATATGATTGCCAGCCTGACAAGAGCGTTTCAAACATACCCTTCTGCGCATATCTGGCGCCTTTCCAAATCCAGTGTTATTAATTCGCCTACCACGGGTTGAAGGAAACTTCTCCCATTGTTGCAAGTCGCCTGCAATTGGCCAATTGTGTGAAGGATGGGGACTACTTTTCATATGAGCTGCCACATGCGTGTTATTGTTATAAACTTTAATGACTGTACCATAAAAACAGAATATATGACATTTTGTCACATATACGTATAAAGAAAATACAAATGCAGCAAAGTACACACAAATACAAAATGATCATAGCACAATACTCACAAAATCATGGAAGAGAGAGAGAAAAAAGCAACAACACAATTATACATGATAACATGTGCACATGAAATTTCGACAGAGGCATTCCAGATATATGATAATCATGATAGTGCCAGGTGGGAGGAGAATTATATCACAAGGATTTTCCTCTTATTTCTATGCAAGATTTTGAAAAAGGGTTCTAATTTAGAGATTAATTCTGTGTCTTGTGATTTCACAATAAATTTGAATTTCTCAGTCTGAATTTTTATCAAAATCAACGAAAATATCTTGTAATGAGTGGAATAGAATTAACCTGGATGAGCAGAATAGTTGACAATTTATTAAGACGTCAATTTCGTCCTCTAGAGTATTACATACGTTACAGATTCTTTCTTCCAAAGGTAATTTTGTAGGTCTTTTACATGAGTAGCATAGACCGCAATCACAGAGACGCCAACCTTCATAACCCGGTAAACGGGTGATACTTATGAAAAGAGCTGCTCTCAGCGGGAGCCCCATTCACTTACTATGGGAGCACTGTCCATCAGCCTGAGGCTTGTAAAATTTAATTGATTTTCATGATAAGAATGCGGGAGATCTCCTGCCCAAGTTCGAAGGAATGGAGTCTCTGTGATCAACGTTCTTGTAGCGAAATAGTACCCAGTTGTGACAATAAAATGTTGGTCATATTATTGCATTGGTGCTGACTGTTGTCTGTCTTTTGTATTAAAGTTAATGAACTCGTTACTTTTGCCTACTTCACACCTACAGTTGCAATGTTTGTGCTCAATTTATGCTTCAAACACACATATTGCATGAGATGTCATGCCTTCGGCACACATATCTAATAGTTCAACTGTTTAATAGATCCTGCTGACCAAATTGCCGCACCATTTAATGAGCCTTCGTGACTATGCAACATATTTGAAAACTAATATATGAAAGAATAATTTTGTAACCTGTTGATGTTAGATTTAGTTTTGTTGATTTACAAATGCTGGGAAATGCCTTTAATTTGAACTTTGATGTGTATATTTTATTAATTGTGATAACACGGTTCTCTTCAGTGGGTAGACAGATAGTACATGCCATTTTTTTCAGTAACCTGCCCTCTGTCAGGAGAATTACAAAAACAAACATGGTCGCCGAGCGATGTCAAAATGCGCTCCATTCGAAGTTTCTTTTGCAATTCTTGTTACATGTGGGTGAATACCAAACACTCTCTAGCACTGGCTGGCAGTTGCGGCGGACGACGTTTGCGGCACTCGAAACCGAAAAAAATGGAACAGTTCCTGCCGCAACGTCGTCCGGAACTGCCAGCCAATTTTAGTTCTCAATTCACCAATTATGTTGTTGATTTTAATCATGCATATTTCTACATCTGCCGAGTTTGGAGTTTACTGTCCAGGTGTCAAAGGTGTTTCATATCATTTTTTATTACCTTCTTGTCATTTCTTTGGTTTGTTTACCTGTTTTGTAAAAAATATGCTAGATGAAATACAGGTTTGCATAGTTACTTGGCCTTGAACCTTGGTGGATTGAGCATTTGTGTAGTGCTTTTGCAGCTGTATATTCTCCAAAACTGAATGCTCAGATGCACCATTTTCTATCTATCTATCTATCTATCTATCTATCTATCTATCTATCTATCTATCTATCTATCTATCTATCTATCTATCTATCTATCTATCTATCTATCTATCTGTCTGTCTGTCTGTCTGTCTGTCTGTCTGTCTGTCTGTCTGTCTGTCTGTCTGTCCGTCCGTCCGTCCGTCCGTCCGTCCGTCCGTCCGTCCATCCATCCATCCATCTTTTTTTTCAAAGAATGTTTGCTTTTTTTTCAACCCCCAAGAGTACATGTTTTATTGCAATCATATAAACAAATATTGCATGAAATATGTTTTCTTGGGTGATATTGCTAGCAAATGTAGAAAAAGAATATCTGCTATGCCCAACGATATCTGGATCAGGTTTGGACAGTATTGTAAATTACTGTAATGATCTCATAAAATGCTTTTTTGTAATATTTTTCTGTGTTTTGGCCCACAACTGGCGCCGTGACATCATTTAGTCAAAATTGTTATATTTGGTGGCCATCTACTACATCAAACATAATATATTATCCTTAAACATCATAATTACACTCATTTTACGATGGACACTTTGCCTGATACCACAGCTATTATCATTATTCTGGTTAAGATCGTATTGAAGAGTAGAGAACTCTCAAGCTCTTTTAATAAGGAATTATTGACAGGCGTTGTGACATAATGATCGACTAACTAGACTCTGTATGAAATCCTTACCTGCACGAGATCTTGTTCTTCTGTCTGGTATCTAGCAGAGGTAACTCGATTTATTTAGCATTCATTCATTTTTCATTTCGTCTTTAAGCCGAAAAATAGTTATGTTTTACGTTAACTTTAATGGGCCTTGAGTCTTCTATCTGTCGATACAATCCTGTTGGTCAAGCTTTGATGAGATTTGATCTTTTCTTATAGAGCACAAATGCATGAAAACAAACTAGGACATGTTTGTTTTATTTTATAAGAATTTCGAGCCTGTATACGTTAATCGCATGATATTTTCAGCAAGCTTGAAGATTTTGGAAGTGAAATGCTTTTAGTTGAAGCATGGCGTTATAGGAGGGAATCCTCCAATTTCATATTGTTTTTAATATGTAACTAAGAGTTTAATTCTTCTATTCTTCTGGATCATATGTATATATGTATATATATGGACACACTGGTGTCTACGATGTAATGGGGTAGTTTCCTCAATAAATTTTCATTATTTTTTGTTATTTTTACTATTATAAGTCTTATCCCGAGCAACTGAAAGGTCAACCTGGATGCAGATTACATTTTGTTTACTAATGCTAATTGATCTGTTATGGAAAATATTTTGTCAGTTTGGGGCGTCACGGTCGCTGTGAAACATCTGGTACCCCATCACGTTTCATGGTTCATCTGGATTCCTGTCGTTATAAGGCAAACTGTAAGGGTTTAGTGAGGGTTAAGACAGTGGAGTCGTACATGGGATAAAGTATTGTACATACAATACAGCAATCTTGGTATGAGCATGAACTGTTTACACTTTCACTTTTATTTTTATCTCAGATGACTTGCAAGGTAGATTAGGTTAAAGGATGGACCTTCGTCCTTCGTCTGCGTTGGCGTCGGCGTCGCTCAGTCAGCAGTTCACATTTTCGACTTCTTCAAAACCGTCCTCTGGCTTCACTTGAAAGTTGATGGGAATGTACCTTAGGTAGGTCTCTACCACATGTGAACAAATGGTCATGTTCCAATGATACTTGTATTCTTTATTAAATATATTTTGTCTATTTGTTTGGTAAAATCTTCAAAAATCTTCTGAAGTAATGCTGCAATTTTTTTTTGTAATTTATTTTATTTTTTATTTCTCAAGTTTTGACTTGATTTCCAAAAAAACAGTCACTCGGATTGTCCCGAAACGTGGGGAATTGTAGCATGTGGGAGGGTTACAGAACTTGTTACCTCGGTTGTTGTGATTATCTTGAGCCCTGCTTTTTAACAAATTTTTCAACTTGGGTATCTGTCAGCTAATGCATGCATTCCTGTCAACTACCATGATAGTCAATGCGGATTGCAATATAGATTTATATTTTCGGCTTCTCCAAAACTGTCAACCAGACTCACTTTGAACTTGCTAGCGATATACGTGGGGTAGATCTGCAGCAAGCCAGTCCAAATAGCCACGCTCCAGTTTTAGATTTGGTGTAAATTTTTCTGCTCAATTATTAGCAAAATTTTGAAAACCTCTATCCGAAACCGTTCAGCCAATTGCTTTGAAATTGCATAGAGATACATCTGGGGACCCACAGGCCTTAATTAAAGGGTGGCGTTTCTATTCTTACGAACTTTTGTGGGTTTGCCTGTTTTTGACTTATTCTCCACAACCATCACTCAGATTGTTCTGAAACTTGGTGGAAGTGTAGCTTGTGGGAAGGTTAAACAAACTTAGTCACTATCGATCCCTGATACCAGTCACTTAACATATGCTTTCCTATCGATTACAATAGAAATTTATATTTTTCACTTCTGCAAAAACTGTCAGCCAGATTGACGTTAACATTGAAGGCACTGTGCTTTGGATAGATATCGGCCACATTTATTCTATTGATCAAGCTCCATTGATTTCAAGATTTCTCATGCATACCTTAATTTATTGTTTTGGGCATAATATTAACAAACCTTCTCGGAAACCCTGACCTCCACACGCTAATTTGTTCAACCGGTGGCACTGCATTTTTTTTTCTATTTCTTAACATTTTATATATATATACTTCTCAATTTCTCCTCTTCTCCAAAAGCTTTTAGCTAATTGCTTTGAAAAATCAAAGAGACACTTCTGGGAACCTCAGACCTTAATTTTTTCAACAGGTCACACAGATAGTTCTGTCGCGTGATGAAAGTGTAGCAAGTGTGTGTGTGTGTTTTTGTGTGTGTGTGTGTTGTACAAACCTGTTTATTAAACGGTGATACTCTGCATACCATGTAAGTCAATAGGGATTAGAATGATAATACACATCTTCGACTTCCTCTCCGAAACAGTCAACCAAATTCACATCAAACTTGGTGGAGGTGTTCTTTAGGTTAGTCTCTAACAATTTATTGGAATGTCTCGCTCTATTGATTTCAATAATTTTCCACGAATTTTTTGTTCATTTTTCAACCAGATATTGGTCAGAAATTGCATAGGGACGCTTTTGGGGACCTCTGATTGTTAATCTGCTAAACAGGTGGCGCTGCACTTTTGTGTATATTTTAAATGAATTTTTTGTTTTGCCCATTTTTGGCTTCAACAAAACCGACACTCAGATTGTCTACTGGGTGGCGATACTCTGGATCCCTGATTTTTAACAGATTTTTCAATTTGTGTACCTATCGGTTAATTCATGCATTCCTATTGATTAGGATGTCAGTCAATGGTGATTGCAATGAGAACTTAATTTCTTATTTCCTCTCCAAAATCCCCATCCCCTAGACTAGAGTGGAACTTATTTTGGGTTCAACTTGAATGTCAGGGTCAGCTGAGGACGGTGCAAGGGAGGGAACAATTACTTGGCAATGCCAGCTTCACGAAAAGGTACCATCATTAAAAGTAGCATAGCAAAAAACACATTTCAAATGGCATGACTCCCCACATTACAAGAATAATGTCTTTTACCTCATTTTGTAGCAGGATAAGCCTGTTCATATCATAAAGGGACACAAATTTAAGTCATTCTGAGGGTTGCATTGTGCACGACTTTCATAAAACTCCACCGGAGGATTAATAGAATACAGTAATAGCAATATTATAGTGACAGACCATTGGCCGAGAGGGACTGGGCTAAAGTACAGGATTTACCATTTTTGAACAACAACTTACATTAAAAATAAGCACTTTCTTCCATTCTGGCAAAAAACATGACTCTCACAGAATATTGCATTTTTAAAAGCTAGGGCAGAGTGCGGGGGGGGGCATTCGGCGCATCGGGGCACGACCTTCATTTTCTAACCTTGGACAAACAAGTCTTTATGACGTCATTAAGAGGAAATGAAAGGTATTTGAGAACAACCAAGTTGCACTTAGAAACAATGATCCCAAATCTTAAAATTTCAATTTTTGCAGTTTGATTACAATTTTGTGAAAGCCTTTGAAATCAAATTCCAGTTAAGGCATGAGAGATCCCTTGGACTGATTCAGTGCACATGGATAGGCATTGGGCAAGGCAAGCACACAAAAATACTGCAAAAAGCGTTTTTATACATATAGTTTAGCTGTCTTTGAAAGTATTATATGCAGTCATTTTGAGGTGTATGGGGACACTAAGTATTGGGTGGTTTGGTTTACTGTGCCAATATACCACATTACTAAATGTATTCACGTCCCAATGTACTATATTCAGTGGAAAATTATGAATTTTTACTTTGTGCAGGGAGAATCAATCGGCATTATTCCTTCAGCTAACTACAAAGGTTATGAAAAATTGTTGGTTTTTTATGTCAGCATTAATCTATGGCAAAGCTGCTATTTTATCCCTGGACATTAAGGTTAATCTATCTTGTCAGCTGGTCCATAGAGAACCAATTACTCCATGATGAAGTACATCAATGTGAAGTGCAGATATCATATTCTAAATCATTCCCACTGTTGTATTACTTGGCTGTGGTGATTATAGTTCACTGTATCGACGCTGAAAGTGAATATAATTTCGCTGTTACTTTGTCTCTGTCTCTCTCTGTGTCTGTCCATCCATCCATATAGGTCGGTAGGTAGGTAGGTACATGTAGGTAGAAAGTTAGGTACTTGGGTGCAAGCAGGTAGATATAAAGTATATAGACCTAGAATGTTTTGCATGGATCAGAAGGAGACAAAGCCTATATAACATATTTTTTCCACTTTTATACTTTAATTCTGGTCTTCCAGGCAGATGCCATATACACACTTTCTCAGAAACTAAACAGTGTTGTACCCTTGTTGCCAAGAAATAGGATTTGGTGTTCCCCATAGTAATTTTTCCATATGTTCGCTGCAATCATCATGGTGTTTTTATGTTCCAAGAAATCATATGAAATGTTCCATTGTTCCCTTAAAATAAGTATCGATGATCCCTTAAACTCCTAGGAGGTCCCCCTTCATCACTTTGCATGCCAGATATGCGGGGGGAGGGGGGCCGACGTCAAGCTTACCCATACCACATGGGCTAACGTTGAGGTAAATATAAATTAGGTACTCTTGGTTTGGTGGATGTCAGTAGTGCTTATTTCCTTCTTTTCTCCCAGGGCACCCAGTTTCACCATACATATTATTTGAATTTTACTTGCATGCCATCATTTAAGTTTACCTGTATATACGAACTTGCTTTGATACACACATACAGAACTACGGCGATATGAACTTGAACAGGATAACAGGTCGTGGTTAAATTCATTTCACCACAGTTCCATGACAGCAAAGCAAGATAGGGGCTGATGTAGGTAATAGCCAGGTGTGTATTTATCGTACCAGCCAAGTATATTTGAAAGTTGAATCTAAACGTTGCATCTGCTATACATTTTGAAATTCATATAGGTCTATATGTTGACGTCGAGAAAGTGCCCCAATGTGCTTCATTGCACACCACGTGGCGTGTTGGGTGGAATGGGACAAAAAATTGGAAAAGTTAAAAGGGCATAGCTGAAAATGGGTTTACAATGAACATATTTCTCTTTCGAAGTTTCTACATCGCTGCATAACATAACGATACAGTGTCACGGTGTACATCACAGGTACAGCAGAAAGGTCTTCAAGGATGAAGTGGCTTAATCCCCCCCCCGCTCCGCCCGCCTATATACCTTTCTTCCGAGACGTTTTGGTCCAATAAAAAACGGCCAGTAGAACATCGACTAATTGGGACATCTGACTCAGACATGCATCTCTTGGCTGTGGGCGAGGGGGTTCATATCATACGGTTATTCTACTAATCAGTTAATAAAACACATGTATTCCATTCAATAAGTGATTTACCTGAGGAGAAAACACCTTAAACACAAGGTGTACTAAATAAGGCCTTGGATTGGACCAGCGTAGTAAGCCAGTTATGAGCCACATAACCAGTCCTTGGAGATCCAATTTTTTAGGCCCCCACCACTTTGATGTGGGTGGGGTGGAGAGGGCTGGATATAGACTTGGCCGTGTCCGTTTGTCTGGCATCGAACATGAACATTGGGTCGTGCATACCTCCAAAACTGCATTACCTATGGGCATGAAACTTAAAAGGCTATATTATTACACAGTATGTGAAGATGTACACCTGGTGTTTTTTTGTTTTTTTTGACTGTGGCTCTAGCTCTGTCTGGGTGTCTGTACCACACAATTGTAATGTTTCCGATTGGACATGGGAAAAATGACAGGTAGGGTTTATTTATTTATTTATTTATTTATTTATTTATTTATTTATTTATTTACTTATTTAAACCATTCATTCAAACATGTGGAACAGCTCTCAGACATTGATCGACCTGCGGATGGGCCCTATGGTTATTTTGTGCAAAAACTAAGCAAACCACCCTGGGTGAAAGTAAGACTTGTAGGTTAACTTTACATTCTTCACATGCCATTGCTGCATAATAGTGGTTATTGCAGAAGTCAGATTGAAAAGAAATTTGATTTTTTTTTAATCAAAATCTGGCAACAAACCCACAAGGCCTTATTTCTATTCTTCGCCAATGCTATGCTTCACTGTTGCCAGGTGAAACACGCTAAGCCCAGTTTACCTGTCATTCAAATGATATTCAAACATATTGAAGACGAATACCATTTTGTTATGTCCTGTAATCGATACGATATACCAAGGCAAACATTTCGGAAAAAGATTCATGACGTTTTCGTACATCTAACATCATTCAGTGATCAAGACATGTTTAGATTTATTATGAAATTAAGTGATACGGAATTAATAATAATGTTTGAGACATATATGAAAGAATGCATTACAATACGGCAGAAACCTCTATAGCCAATATAATCAATAGTATCATTATACCGAGCGCCTTTATCTATTATGTTTTGTGTATCATGTGCAGATTTTTTTTTCTTTATTTTTATTTTTTTTCCCTTTTTTTTCTTTATTCCTTTGTATGTATCTGTTTTTGTCGCTTCTGTGACGTTTGCTTTATAACATAAATTTGTGCTGTATGTATCATGTGTGATTTTTTTTTTGTGACTTTTGCTTTATAACATAAATTTGTACTGTATGTATCATGTGTGACAAATTGCTACTTTGTATATGTGGCGCAGTCAATAAAACACAATTCAATTCAAATGAAGTAGGCGAAGGTAGAGTTTGCGGGGTTTTTTTGTTTGTTTTTGTTTTTGCTTTTTTTTTTTTTTTTTTTTTTGTATCACGGAGTCTGATGGCAGTGAGGATGCCGATGAGGAAGTATTTAAGTTTTGTAAAGGCAACATGGTCGTGTCGGATGTGTCAACGCGTCAAACAACGGGGCTTCCAGAAGCGGTCCTGCAGCGCGAGCCTCTCCACCTTGACCCACTATAGCACACTTTGTCATTAACCGTGTGAGGGCAAGTTTTTTCAGTGTGACAAGGCGGCTGAAAGTTCAACACAGGACTGATTTGCTTTGGTGAATACATTTTAAAATGCATTTATATTCATGAAAACAAAGAAGGAATGGTATTATTAGTTACACACTGGTAGACTGGGTAATACAGCAAGCATCTCCCACGAAGGGAACTGGTATTACCCGAGGCGCCTTCCGAGGGTAATACCAATTCCCTGAGTGGGAGATGCTCGCTGTATTACCCATTCTACCAGTGTGTAACGAATTTATCCCATTTTTATGGAGTTTCTAACTTACTAGCGCCCTTTATTAGCAGAAGAAGGCACCTGTTCTGCCATTTTGTCGTCTGCGTCCCCCTGTCATAGCCGTTTTCACTTTAGCCGCTTGGTGTCGCATGGTATTACTACAGTAATACCAACCCCATGTGGGTAATACCATTATTTCAATTAGGTGCGGCAGGCATTTCATGGCTATTAACCAATCAGAATCCGAGAAACTACATAAAAATAGGATAAAAAAAGGATACATCCCCTGTTCTCGTGATTTATCTGAAATCCTGCATTTTTCAAATGCCTACGCTTCGCTCCGGGATTTAAAGAAGCAGGATTCTAGATAAATCCCTTGAACTTGGGATGTATCCTCCTCATGAAACCTGACAATTTCATTCGAATGACTTTCATGTTTTACTAAGGAGACTACTATTGCCATAAAGCTAGACTGATGATCGTCATTTCATTTCATGATATATATGACCAGCAGTTTTTCCCATGTTTTCTGCGGATTCAATACATTTAAATCATGGGTTGATTTTCAGGTACCGAAAAATAACTTTGTGATTAATTGACTATCAATTTATTAATATATAATATTACTGTTGTTATTTTAGCGATTATCTTGATGTATATCAAAGGCTTGACCGATATGATATGACAAAACTATAGCAGTGGTTATTTTCGTCTCCTCCTTGTGTGGTATTATTATGTAATGGATTTCCAACATGCGGAGTTAGTGTCTCCCGATCACGCGCGTGGGCCTTTGCCCGGGGTGATTGTGGCTCCATTGCGGCCACTTAGATTTCAGATTTTCTCGACATATTTCTGAGCCTATCCATCAACACTTTTTTGCCAACTATATGAAGGTTGACTTAAAGGTCAGTTTTGTCAATAACTGTTGTTACGTTGAAAGACACATAGCCTGATTGCAATTATGTTAGCATTTATATTTACCCTTTCTTTCTGAGTCTCTGGTAAACAGCATTCAGTTGTACATCTACTAATTCGGGTTTATACAAGCCACCCGAAATGTATCTTCTAACCGAAACTTTTATTCTGACATTTTGGTCAGATTTTGTTCTCACAAATAGTATATTGTTTCAATGTTTTACTGGTGGCAATCTTATGTTGTCTGATAGTCTGTTACTTTGCCAGATTTACCAGTTTTATGCACACACCTGCTTTTCTTCCGGTATATATATGTTATGCTTTCCGTTGTTTTAAAAGGACATTGGTGTCAAGCTTTCAATTTTCGTATGATGACCAGCGTGGTGCAGGCTCGAAGTTACTAAATAAGTGGCGTGAAATTTCACTGTGACACTACTTATGCCAATTTCAATTACGTCTTTATACTTGTACTCAAAAGAATGGTTAAAGCAATGGTTGCCCTTCTCGTAACATTTTTTACACAAATACATCCTTCACAGATTGCTAATTTTATGTAAAGGGTTGCAATACATTTATATTATTACATATATGCACAATCTCTGATACTTTCCTTTTATACCGCATATGACTTGTGGCCCAGCCAATGATTATGTTACATCCTGGGAAGGTTTACTTACCCCGTCATGTAAGGAAAGATTAGCGACATAAGTGTATCTCTATATTCGATGCGAATTGTTGTAGTCGTTTTTGACATATATTCTGTGAGTAGTATGGTGGCAGTCCTACAAATAATATTATATTATGAGTTGTACTCAGGTGTAATCATTACAATACTTAATTATATTACCGACTTTCTGTAGGAAACTTGCTTTCTCATCGAAGTGACCGTAACATTTTAGATATATTTTTATTGCATACTTAGCTGTTGCGTCTTGTACAACATTGGTGCACTTTTTATTTGTACACTGTTGAAGGTAATCATTTTCATAGCAATTGCTTGAACATAACCACGCAAGAAATCATCGTTGTCCTCAAATGCCACGGTATAGAGAATAAGCATATTGATACTGGTGCCATTTTACATTTCTATTAATAGCCCTGTCTGATCATCTGCATCCAAACCCCGGCCCAAATGCCCAAACTGCTGACTTAAAGATCTGTCACACCAATATTCGTAGTCTTTCAGATGACAATTTTCTTGTATTAATACTTCTTTAGCACAATGATTCAACATAATGACCCTATCTGAAACTTTTTTGTGCCTGGCCAAATAGTCATAATTTGAACCTGCCTGGCTTTCATCCAATATTGCGGCGTGATTGCAGCAGTGGTCCAGGCTGCGGTGCAGCCATGTATGTTTCTGATGCTCTGGTTGCCAAAAGGCGTACTAACCTTGAAATAATGTGGGCAGAGATCCGATTGCATAATGATACATTTCTATTAGCTGAGGTTTACAGACCACCAAACTCAACTGTGTCTTTTTGGGAAGATTTGCAATTAAATTTGGATGTTGTTTGTAGCTCGAATATCACTAACGTCATTGCAAAAGGTGCCCTGAATTCTCATCCCAAAATGAACCATGTTGAAAAGCTCGTAAATCTTGGATTTCATAATGATCTGAAAATGCATATCACAGAGCCAACAAGAAAACCGAGCAAACTTCAACCTGTCTTGATCAGATAGTAAGTAATATGCCCCAGTTTGTTAAAACTGTAAGTGTGCTGCCACCTGTCGCACAAAGCGATCGCAGCACAATGGCTGCAGACGTGTTATTTTCAGTTAAAAAATACTGTTTTGACAGATCTATTTGGAAATACACCAAAAGAGATTTGACTTTTTCCGTGAGAATCTAGGCAACGTTGACTGGGACTCCTAGATCAAACATATAATCTGGATATAGCTTGTCGTTTGTGGACTGAATCTTTTTTAAGTGTTGCTCGGAATTCTATTCCCACCAAGCCAGTGACAATACGATAAATGGTTCTCCCTATTTAAGAGTAACAATTGGTGGAAAATGGTAACTTAAAGATTTAGGTGAATTTAAGAAGAAAATAAATTCACGTCAAAATATAATGAGATGTTTTATTTTGGAGATCAAAAGTTAGGTATTATTCACGCCAGATTGAGAATGGGCTGTAACCAACTGAACAAAGATTTATACAGAATGAATCTAAGTGGATCACCATTTAGTTCCACTGGTACCTCGATTAGTGGACGGTTTTCATTTTTTTTATAATGCAACAAGTACGATACGGCCAGAGACAAACTACGAACGGAAATAATTCCCCTTGCAGACTTCAATTTAAAAACCTGACATTTTGGAATGTCAACGAAAATAAGTCTGGAAATCGGAATATATTCCAAGGAGTTCACAAATATATAATAACCACTGGAAGATTCAATGTTTAGCTGTCCTAGCACCGGGTTGCAGCTGTGCAATCATAACTGGCCCCATAGTTAGACACAAGGTAAACATTTTACAGAAATAAGTCATATATATTCTACTTATTGTTACCTACAATTATATATCCACGTTTACGGTAATGACGCCCACCCATTTCCTTATTCTCCCCCTCTTTCCCATCATATATGTTTTGTCCTATGGGTGCTCTATTTGTTATCTAGATGTTATCCACTTTTTGTTGAGTTACCAATTCATATACAAGAGGCCTTCACATAGGCATTGTGTCTGTTGCCCAATTTTTATTTTATTTTGTTATTTTTTTTATTGCGAATTAAATATGTTTAAACCAAAATGCTAGGAGGCCTACCTGGTTTTCAAATGCAGTAACCAACCATTTTTCCATCGGGACTTGGAAGGCTGTCCACAGACCGCCTCACAGAACCTTTTCCACTGGCGCTAAGAACTAGTCAAAATGTCCTACTCTCATACCTGCAACAAATCCTGAACTGTGGGCACGCTGTGCATATGTTGGCACAGACGTTTGTGCAATGTCTCAATTGGTCTGCACCATATGTAGGTGTGGGGCATGCTTGATTTGGAAAGAATCTTGCATACTGTTCCGTTCAAAGCTAAAGCGCTTGTCCGCCGTTTGAACATATACAAATAGCAAGTTTTTACCAGCGCCATCTGCCGGCATGACAAAAAAAAAGGGGGGGGGGGTAAGAGTGAACCACGCATTTCCAGGAGATTGACTGCAGAGGCTTCCTTACAGATGTACATGCGTTAAAAATCTTGGCACATCATAATGTATTCCTCCTGTGGTAAATAGACTGCAATACTCCCCATCGAGTCACAGCGGGGGTCTTTGACTTCAGTGCATGCATCCGACTATGGTCATAGATACCCCACATTGACTTGATGGAGAATATTAAAGTCAAAAATTAGGTGAAATATAGTACAGATAGAGTGAAAGTCAGAGTCAGAAAACGTTTATTTGGCAAACTATAATTGTTATGGATACAAAAAGTATGTACTATTGCAACTCAAAAGTACATGACAGTTAGACGCATTAGAGTACAAAAATCGATGAGTGTCTGGCTGACCCCAATTAAGGCAAAACAGTCCGCTTTCACTGGGGCCACCAAAAAGGAGGTAATTAAATGAACAAAACGATTACCCACAAAATTACCATGAAATCCATAAAGATATTAAGGTTGACTAAAACATGTGCACACAAAAATGATAATTAGACAAGACAATAATCAATTCACAACACAGGATCAATAGTAGCAGTGATTCTAACCGGTTCAGATAAGTTTGTTTATATAAACTTCTGAGCATATGGAAAAAAAGTCGTTCAAGGACATGATTGGTCAATAGACAACGGGCATAACGTAACCTGCCATTGCTACTTTTTTGTAGAATTCACCGGCAAAAATCCAATTAAAATCAAAATAGCATCCCTGTAGGTTGAGCACTATTAATTTACTCCCCCACATACACGAAATCAAATTAGTTTGTCATTTACGTTTCAAATTATTAATATACTAGCCTGAGATGATAGATTCCATAACACAGGTAATTTTTCACCATGGGCACGTTGAATTTTTCAGTGAGCCATGACTTTAGTGGGAAAGTACTATATGTTACACGAAAAAAACAGTACAGATGAGGGATAAAAAGTTAGGAAAATGCAAATTATCAATTTCGGTAGTCCATAAACAAAACATTACCAGCTAGGTAGACCTAACACTGTCTGATACTGATATTGGCCTCGTCACTTGATCATTTAATCCTACATGTCATAGCCTCTGTATAATACACAGATGCATAAGACTTGATTGAGTGTCTATATTATAATGGATTTGAACAAATAAGTGAAACGGGCACCTGCCTACAGTGTTAACTTTTCAAAGACCGCACTTTGACTCTGCAAATGTAGCTCACCTGGGGCGCAATCGGGTAAGCTGTTGAGTTGAACCACACTTTTGGTCTCTGCAAACGTATGCATGTTATTACTTGAACAGAAGTGTTGGTTCACAAAGATGTGATTCTAATACAGTTAGGTCAAGTTTGGAGCACATTGACGTTTGTAGAAATTGGCTGTGAAAGAACTGAGGCAGACTGTTCTTGCTACCACATATTCCACTGTGGTTTATACATAGTGGGCTCACTGTGTATGACGTCATTTTATACCTTTTTTTGTTCACATTAGTTCTCACATTGCATCATTCATGTTTCCTGAATCAAGTACACCTAGGACTTCGTACCTTTGATGGTATTTTAAACATTGTATCTTTCATGTTAGATTTACACATTGTACTGCTGATATATTTCTTTATCACATTTTTATGTAGTTTCTTGGCTTCTGATTGGTTAGTAGCCATAAAATGCCTGCCGCACCTAATTGAAATAATGGTATTAACCACATGGAGTTGGTATTACTGTAGTAATACCATGCGACACCTAGCGGCTAAAGTGAAAACGGCTCTGACAGGGGAACGCAGACGACAAAATGGCAGAACAGGTGCCTTCTTCTGCCAATAAAAGGCGCTAGTAAGTTAGAAACTACATAAAAATGGGATAAATTCGTTACACACTGGTAGACCAGGTAACACAGCGAGCATCTCCCACTCAGGGAATTAGTATTACCCTCGGCTGGCGCCTCGGGTAATACCAGTTCCCTTCGTGGGAGATGCTTGCTGTATTACCCAGTCTACCAGTGTGTAACTAATAGTACCGTTTATCATTGGCATTTTGGATGGTGTGTCATATTTGTTTCATAGATTGTATCATTCATTATTTGTACATTATGTTGCTGATGTTTTATATATTGTATAATTGATTATATTTTATATCATTCATGCTAATGTCACACAATGTATTGTTGGTATTATTTTATACATTTCTCGTTGATGTTATTTTATTAAATTTTATGTGGTGTTATTTCATACTTTTTACCATTTTATACACTGTGCAGTTAATATTACTGAGTGCATTTTACCCTGAAATACATTACATACATTTTGCCAAGATGTTATTTTGTACATTCTATCATTCATGTTAGCTGCATTTTTAGTATCTTTACTTAATGTTTGTGTCATTGATTTTATTCTATACATAATATCAGCGTCATTTACAGGTACGCTTAATTTTGATGGTACAACTGCTGCTTACATTGGCATTCCTCTTCATTGCCGTGTCTGTGTAAGTCATTTTGCTGTACACAGCACCGCCATATTAGAGCATTTTACCAGATGATAATAGGACTGTGCTGGTGTCCCTGTCTGAACATGATGTCCATGTAGATTGATGCAGTAAGTTTAAAATAAAACTTTGCATAGAGATATACATTACATGTGTCAGCCACTTGACGTCAAAAGTCTTTAAGTCACCGTTAAACTAAAACTCAAGCGGGAGCCTGCACATAGTGGACATAGTTCTCTGCACACATTTATGTTTTCTTGCCGTGGTAATATACCTGCCTGTTGGGGTCTTACCAACCATGGGCACTTTTGTATAATAATGCCAACTGGCCATCGCCATCAACATTATCATCATCATCGTCATCGTCATCATCATCATCATCATCATCATCATCATCATCATCATCATCATCATCATCATCATCATCATCATCATCATCATCATCATCAAGAACAGTCCTTAAAATTAGCTAAAAGTTGGCAACCGACAGCATTTGTCCCACAGTTTAAAACTTTTGGCAAATCTTTTTTATTTTCCGTCCTAGGAGGACTTATCAGTCGTCTTTGAAATAGATTTTGGAATGTTTGCATCGCTGATTTGTATCAGTCAGGCCCAGAGATGTCCACTATACGCATAACTTTTTGTATTTTTCAGGTCTCAGGCAATGATGTGATAACTAGGCTTGCACAAAGAATTAAAGGATAATTTACCTATCAACACAAGCAAAATTAGTAAAGTATAATAAAATGTGATGTAAAGACAAATACCTTTCGCACTATCAGTTGAAGGTCATTTTAAAGCTTTATCTCCATGTTGCTGAAAATAATATATCGTGTGTTCTGTTACTTTGCAGTGTAGTTGCGTCAAGAAACATGCTAATATACCTGCAAGTAACAATTGGAAAAAGGCTATAATATGAACCCATGTGAAAATAAGCTTTGATATATACACAGGATTTGTGCATGAAATGCCCGCAATTGCAGATTTGTGCATTATTTACTGCTGTGCCGCACTTCAAATATCTGCAATATCGTTGGAGGGTTTGTGGACTGACCATTAAGGCAAATGCAACCGGTTGACTACACTCCTCATTTTCACCACGATTTGACCACTTCATCATCAGGTGCATGAGATTACTTTCATAGTTCTCCATTAAGGATATGAGAATCTCAAGTTGGCATTCAGGTTTTTATTATGCAAATGATTCAGAAAAAAAGATTGTATATTGTGCAAAAATTATATCCAACAGCACGGCATATAAAGTTGCTCTGTTCTACCTTTTACTCCAGCATACCAATACAGCAGTGCATACATAATAATGCATGGCTCTTCTGGTGTTTACTGTGAGTATAGCAAGTTTTTATTGGCAAAATTCAGATTTATATCGTTGGTATATATAAATATATATATATATATATATATATATATATATATATATCAGACCAACCACATCACTTGGAGAAAGTACTTTTAATAAGGTGTGGTATTGAGTAGAACTAGCAATGTAGATAGGTGGTTGTATTAGAGGGAATTGTCTCTTTAATCAGACATATTAACATCATGGAGGATCTTTTACTATATATATATATATATATATATATATATATATATATATATATATATATATATATATATATATATATATCACCAGTAACCACAGTCTAAAAATGAAATATTTACATATTTTGTTTACTTTTGTTTTATTTTTATCTCATTCAGTTTTCCATGAATGTATGTGATTACTTATGCACTTGCAATTATAGCAACATTGTAGTGCAGCGCTCGCAGTGATGACGTCAGGCCCAGATTAGTCCACGTTAGTAGGCCTAAAATCTGTGCACTACTAACGTTTTCTTTAGTCTATCCCCAACCGTAGCATACTCAAATTATTTGCATCCCAAGAATAATGAGGTAAACTATTAAGACATTTATATAAAGGTAGCCTGTGTTTCTTGCATGGAAATACAAGAGTTGAACGTCATTTCAATTGTATTCATTGTCGTCTAATTTCAACTTGATGGCGGGCATTTTTAATTACATGACGTTGCTAACGTGACGCCATAAAAGTTGCCGTGATTTAGTTACTATAACCTGCCGATCAAAAACATTTGAAACGATGTTCAATTCCTAAATTAAAAAATGATCTAGGTGAATACCTTTCCTCAGCACACATAGCACATCACGCCCAAGATATGATGAGCAAAGTTGTTGATTCTGTCCACAGCACTGCACGAAAGGCATTATAAATACATATATCTTTAGTGGTCACTCTGGTGAGTGGCTTGGTATTTACATGCATGTAAAACCATATTTTGTTTACTCCGTATGTTTGTCATATATTTCATTTAGTATACCTGCCACTAAAGTCTGTGACGGAATCTGGGATTGCCCAGTAAGACAAGATGAATTTGGATGTGGTGAGTGTAGACAGGTACACTGTGCCGATATCATCAGTAAGTTGCACACAGTATCCTGGAAGCACCACAAGATGAGCGGTAGATGTATGTCACAGTTACATTAATTGAAAGCAACATTTTAAAGACATATCTTTCTTATGTAGTGTTATTATGTTTTATTTCTCTATTGTAATATTACCCACTTGTTTTTCATTTTGTTTATTCTTCCAGGGCGCGGTTGTATAGGTATGAAAGTATTTAGGGTGAAGGCTTTAGAATTTTAATAGCTTTTGTGGTTGCTGCCCTACAACTGTGAGGTTCCCCTCATGTTTGATAATCAGTTTTTTGTAGATACTTACAAATGTGAGGGGATGTACCGGTGCAAAAGACACAGGAACTGCATTTTCTTGGAGCAGGTGTGTGATGGAGTTATACACTGTACACATGGAGATGATGAACAGCTCTGTCGTATCACATGTCCTAAAGAATGTTCCTGTAAAAGAACTGACTTCAATTGTAGTCATATTGCTTCACGCAATGTATCGTCAATGCTCGTGGGACTGGGTTCAGATGCAAGGAGAATAGTGTCTACTTACAATAATGTCACAGAGCTGGAACATGTCTGGGAATATTTCTACCTGTTTGACTTGAATTTGTCATATAATAAAATAGCAAAAGTGCACCCTGGAATATTCATCTATGCGTTAAATCTGCGCAAACTTGACCTTAGTTGTAATTATCTTCTGAAATTACAGAAGGGAACATTTAATGGTCTAAGTCGGCTTGATACCTTAAAGATTGAAGGAAACCCATTCCTAGCAGTGATCGAAGACGGAGCTTTCAATGGACTTGCATCATTGCTGAATTTACAGCTTATTCACCATACCTTAGGAAGATTAGTAACTAATCAGTTTATTGGTTTGTCATCCTTAAAGAAACTATATTTAAAATGGAACAAAATTCATACGATAGAGGCTCGGGCATTCCATGACTTAGTACAGTTGGAGGAGTTGGATATATCTGGTAATGACATCATTAGTTTTGACAAATTTATGTTCGCTGAGCTCATGAACATAAAGACATTGATCAGTTCTGATTATAAGTTTTGTTGTGTAGCACCACGTTCACTGAACAAATGCCGACCAGAAGCTGATGTGTTCTCAAGTTGTTCTGACCTTATGGCAAGTGAAACCTTGCGAATATTACTCTGGATCATGGGAATTCTGTCTCTCATCGGGAATAGTCTCGTAATTGTTTTACGAGCCAGGTCTAAAGGACAGAATCAAGTTCATTCATTCTTGATTACCAACCTAGGTGCAGCTGATATGCTAATGAGTGTTTATCTTTTGATAATAGCCATTGCTGACCTCGCATATAGGGGGAGCTATATTGAACAGGACAAGAAATGGCGCTCTTCCACAATTTGCAGCCTAGCGGGAATAGCAGCATCAACCTCATCTGTTGGATCATTGCTTATGCTTCTGGCCATAACCTTGAATATATTTAATGTCATAGTATTTCCCTTTAGTAGCTTCAGATTACAAAATAAAGGAGCTGCTCTTATGGTTATCGTTGTCTGGCTTCTAGCTATACTTGTAGCTATGTTCCCAGTTATGTATTATCCTTACTTTCTGGGGAAATACTATGGTCGTTCCACGGTCTGCCTCCCTCTTCATATTACTTCAGAGACGTACACAGGCTGGATGTATTCTTTCTTTTCTTTGTCTGTAATTCCAATATTTTCTACCGTGATGTTACTAACATCTTATACATGGATGTATATATCTATTCAAAACATTAGTGCCTCTGCAGGGAGGAAGAAATCACAGAATGTCCGTGTATTTCGTCAAATGGTTTTCATTATTCTGACAGATCTGTGTTGCTGGATGCCAATATGCATCCTCGGTAAGTCTAAAAGAAAATGGTGTTTCTTGGAGGCCACATAGGTGCTCTTTACCGATTAGAATGAGAAAAACGTCTATCATAAACAACGTTCATACAAATAATGAGTTTTTAGTAATGAAATAAAGAAGATAAACATACTTCTTTGACACCTTGTCTCTTCATTCCAACATATCTTTTATTTTTGGTATCTATTGTACATGCCACTTTTTAGCAATTTATGAGCATGAGGTATCTGCAATTTCATTTTGTTGTTGCTCTTTCTGTACCTCTTTGGGGGTCCACGTCATGCCAGTATATTGTTAATATTACCTGAGATATTGTTAATGACCCTTCGGATATCCAAAAAACTACACCTGCTACCTCTCGTCAATAGCAGAGTGTATGACTTTTGAAAGTCAGACAAGTTAGGTTTTAGCCAAAAATTATTGGCAGAGCAAATAGTTCAGAAAAGACATTACCCACATTCAAAAATTACAACCCAACAATAAGAGCAACGTGAATTACATTATATACTTTAGCTGTTACGATTTATATCCTGCTTTTACACTTAGAATTAGTAAAAGCCAAAGTAAATCACAACGAAGTCATGACAGTCTCAAATACTTGGCTTAAGTGAATGACGTGAACCTGGATAACAATAATATGAATTCACAGAACGCAACATTGTCATGCTGTACTTCAATTTGAATTGAAACATTTAGCCTGCAAGCAAACCTCTGTGGCTGCTTGGTTTGCCTCTGTATATGAACACCCAACCGTGATGTCATTGAAACATGCCAATTTGTGCAATATATCATTTGTGCCCCGGTGTTCCTGATCAAATTCCGTGTATTGACGTGTCACAATCTGTCTAAAACGTACAGGCAAAAAATGTCCACTAACCCTTGATCATATTTTCGTTTCTGTCGCTTTATAAGGTTCAGTGAATCTATCATGATGTGATGAATGAAAGTATATTTGATAGCTCTATCAGCTTGGAGTAAAAGTTTTCCCCTTATGAAATGTTACCTGTCAAGTATCCTCATGTTTTGCGGGGTAAATTTCGTGACTCGGTATATATCAAAATGAAAATGAAAATAACACTTAAATAAAATAAATACAAACAGTTTTGGTATATTGAAAATAGTAAGTATACTTCTTATGTAATAATTCTTTTTGTGACGAAACACAACGTAACCGTGCTCCCTGGACACCATTTCTGCAAACAAGGTTTCAAAACTAAATAAATAAGAGAAAACAAATCCCGTAGCTGCCAATGTTTCAAACTATGCATAAAAAGAACTGATCAAAATGTAAAGGAGTATTTGGAGAATAAGCATGCCCATCGTAAATCGTGGGCTCGACACATATGTTTCTTAGCTTGTCATATTATAGCGATTTTGTATATACGGATCCTCGTGGCAAAGCATCAGTATCGCTTGGTGTATTTTGAATGAAATGGAATTTTGTCAATACGTTATCATGTTGGTGACGTTACTTCAAAGTGGCGTCAAGATAATTGTATGGTATATCCATTGAAATTTCATATGTAGCCCTCATATTATTGCTGTCAGTGCTTTGAACTTGAAGAATGATTTGTCTTGGCCCTTTAAACCTATTGAACAATGTACGTTTATGGTACTCCACGTGGATCCAAACCCCTTTCCCTAAACAGGTAAATTGGCTTTAGTGATCAGATTATTTAGTATCAGTTAACAATATGGAATACAGCAATTATCTTACGTATACCTGATGTACCCTTTGCCTTTTCCTGACTGGTAGAATTGCTACAGATGTGTCGCCAACATGTTGATAGTAAAATTTAATTTTGGTACAAACGAAACGTGATCGTTAATATTCTGAGCTGATGTGTACATTTATATCATTGAAACACAGCATGCATTTTATTAATATAAAAACAGTAGAGGTAAATTTAAAAATTCAAAAACCAAAGAGGTAAATAAATTCATAAGATACAATTCAGTAAGGAACAAACCCGTATCACTAATGTGTTTACCCCTTGGACATTTTCAAAACAAAGACATTTTGTCAATCAATTCTTTGGATTGTGCACACATCTAACAATATTTAACTGTTGGTGAGAGAGCAAAAATTT
This sequence comes from Hermodice carunculata, assembly GCA_964020975.1. Classification (NCBI taxonomy): domain Eukaryota; kingdom Metazoa; phylum Annelida; class Polychaeta; order Eunicida; family Amphinomidae; genus Hermodice; species Hermodice carunculata. The sequence continues at coordinate 31,284,280 of OZ026627.1, forward strand.
ATATTTGCCAAAATATCCCCACCTTAGTCCACACTTTTCAATTCTGTAACAATATTCAAACATGTCTAAGATCGATTTCCTTTCAAAAACTATTTGTTTCCGTTGAGGCCATCATTTCAAGTTATTGTCACCATTTTCCCCAAAGCACATGATCACAAAGGCATTGTACAGGAAATGCACAGACAAATATTTTGGTATTTATAAAGATAGGATGTATAAAATATTGTACTCTTTGGAATGTATTGTTTATTTTTAGTGTCTATGCATTCAGCTAAATGCTTGTTTAGCATGAAATAATAGAAGCCTGGGGAAAACACAACATCAATTTGCCGCAATGAAACTATCATGGGTAGTTTCCTTGCTTTTTCAAAACCTTTCACTATCACACTGTATCGGATCACCTATCTTGAAATAAATAGTCTTATAGACTGAATGACAAATCTGTGGACAAGTATAACATATTCGGACGCACTTTACACATACCCATATAATAAGTGACCATTACTTATCAAGATCAATGTCCAGATTCACTCAAATATGACAAGTAAACATGAACATGACCTTGTTAGCCTTCGGATACACTACCTCTGCATTCCCATACAAGACACGCCACTAATCACATTGAATACAAGATCTTTTCCTTGAATGCTTCATCCAGTAAACTAGCAAGCTTGACATGCTAATATTTTGTAAATGCAAACACACAGAAGTATTACATTTTCTGTATTAAAACTCAGAAAGCGTCTACAAATCAATGACGCTTGACCAATTGAAGAATCTTCGTGATCTATCCGCGGCACACTGGCAATCATTAAGACAGAACCAAGTCAATTTCTAAACAATGTAACTTAGATTGCAAACACACAGTGACTCAATCATGGAAAGATTTTAACAGGTGAAAAATATTTAGATGTTATGCATCTTCAATATCTATCTGGCTGGAACTGCTAACTTGAGATCCCTCAATCTTCAGCAGCTGTTCAATGTAAATTTGTATCTTTGTCGGGATCAATATTCAGGATTTGCATCGCTCGGAGGAAATATTCATCTTCCTGGAGAAATCTATGCCTGGTTTGTGGTATTTGTCGTACCCATCAACTCTGTGTTGAACCCTTTCATCTACACAGTATCACCGATTCTTCAAAAGGAAAGGTAGATATATCGGACTATTAATGTGTTAACATGGTCCTCATTTTCTCATTGTTAAAAACAACTAGTTGGCAAAGCTCGAAGTTGTACAAAGAAACACTCAATAATCATTTTAAGAAGGTACTATTGGGCAAAACCTATGTGAGAGTTTGAAGAATCAATGGCTCATGCCTATGTTGATTTTATTTAGATTTGTTATGGGCACCACGCTTCTGAAAGGTTTACACTAGAGGGAGTATGTTGAACATGATATCAAAATGTGTTTTAACATTTTTTTCTCTGTGTTGTGTGCCAATGCTACTTTCATCACACGACAAAACTTACAATTTCTCCAAAAATAAAAGCACATGTATATAAATATGTTGACATGACGGCTCAAACAATGCAATGTGTTAATTCATCTGTGGTTTTTTTTTTTGTGTTGCATCTGTAAAACATATATGGTACTTGAGCATATTGGCTTGGTGTTTCATACCACTAGTTCAGGACCCAATGACTCATGCATTGAATCATGCAACTTTGCCACTGTTACATTGCCACATTCTTGGTCACTTTTCTATTCCTATTGTAACGACTAGAGCTCTATATATGCGGTAATAACAAACAACCTCTCTCCCACCAACCCATTTTCAAAGAAATTACAAACTGATAATCTCACCACTTTTGGGTTCCACACAGGTCGAGAAGGTTTTCTCGTATCCACAGCACAGGGGTACAAACGTTTTGCATTTTTCATTTCAATTAGTTTTCCATTGCACGACATTAAGATAAAAAACCAAAATATTGTGAATGATATATAAGGGAGTGTAGTTGTAAAAAAGTTCAATATGCTATCCATGCTTACGTGCACCTATACATGGCATATTTAAAAGTAAATGCAATAAACTATGTTTTAAGAACGTTTAAGGTAATCGCTGAAGGACTTTAAATGGATATCAAGGATAATTCTAAAGATTATCATGTAGGTCCTAGTTTTCTAAATGTTTCATTCTATCTGTATTTTTAAATAAAAAAAAAAGACTTAAGCTCTTTGATTTTGTAAGATTTTTCAGAAATTATTCACCAGGTGTTCTTACTCATGTTTTCAACAAAAAAGCCACTACGCATGGCATGAAATAGGTAATTAGAAGTATTGTGAAACTGTGTGCATAGTGTACGAAATAAGAAATCGTATTCGAGTAAACACTTTCCGATTGATTGATACTTGTAAATGTTATAATTACATATATTTGAAATCAAAATTCCTTGCAAAATTGCCTTTATGATATTTAATGATTGTAAAAACCACACATTTCTTTGAAATTATTACTCTAAAATATTAACATACATGTCCAAGAACCCTAAGTTCTCATTATGAGGCCCACAAGCAGGAGGGTATTACCCCACAAATAAATTTAATGATAGGCCAACTCGTGGATAAGTGTTGCTGTGAAAATTAAAATTTTGTATTTATACAAAAGAGATGATATTGTTTATGAAGTATTTCTCACATGTTACTATTTGTGCATATGACCCATACACTGTCGAAAATTTCCGATCCCTCGAGGAAAAGGAAAAAATACCGACAATGTATTATCCAATTGTGATATTGGAAATGATTTTATGTCACAGTTTAAGCTTTCCTTTTGAAGTGCAGAGATGTTTTCCTTGCTGCCCAAAGGTTGCTGAACTTATGTGATCCCTCATGTCTGTCCGTTTTGAACTGATTATGTAGTGAAATAACCAGTATATACCTGGTAGTATTGTTTAAGGATTTTCTTCAGATAGTCGCTATGTCCTTCATCACCATATTGATTCTAATATTGTACAGTCTGAAACAGAATTTTTCAGTTAAATTTAGACAGCAACTATAATCTCTGTGACATTTAGGTTAAGCATTTTTATACTATTGGTTGGATTACATTTCTATTAAAAGAGCTAGGTTTCTGTGTTAACCAAAATATTTACGTCTCTTACAATATTTAGAATTAATATGATATGGTAGAAACATAATGCTTGTAGTGGAGATTATTTATAAAATGGCAGCGGCACTGTGCTTGCAGGTGGTAACCCTCTGATATAAAATGCCAAGTGATGAGAGCAATCCCGATGCTAGTACTCTAAAATTGGCACCAAAAATTAAAAGAAGACCAAAGTCCACAGATTTAACAAAATGCATTATCTGTCAAAGCACTGGAACTGTAGATGTAAGCAAAGCAAGGGAGGCTAGTGTTCACAGCCTTGTGTCTGCAGCTAATATTCGACAAGATGAAACACTTAAGAGGCTAGGAGACTCTTTTGATAGCATTGATGGCACAACTGAAAAAAGCAACATTAAATAGCACAGAAATTGTTTCAAAGCTTTTACTAGTAAAACGAATTTGTCCTTTGCTCTAAAACCAGAAGAGTCAACCTCAAGTTGACTACCATGCAAAACCAATGTGCCTTTGCTCACAACATTTCTACTATAATCACCAGGTCTGAAAAGACATTCACATATTGGAGCGTGTTTGGACTGAAAAAAGCAAAAAATAAAGGAGAAAAATGACCTGACAATGTTCTTCCAAATATGGAAAGGAATTTCTAAAGAGTAGAGCAAAAGTTAAATGAGGACGAAAACATGCTTAGACGTATTCAGACGTCGACTGAAGTTCTGATTACTATAAGAGCTATGTATCACAAAGCATGCATGTCTGCATCTACCATTTAAACAAACTTAACAGTTTTCAACCCAGGGAAAAATTTGCAATGGCAAGATGACTGTTATGATGTGGCTTGTTGATAAGATTAATGACGACTTGATACGGCAAGGCAAAGCTTTCCATATGTCATATCTTCTAACCGAATATAGGGTTTTACTTCTCAATGAAGTTGACCTATCACACCTATGATGCTGAAAAACTATGAGCCTGACTGGTGAAATATTTTGGTGACTCCCTCAGTATCCAGAGCCAACATGGTCCAGCCTTGCATTCAGCAGCAAAATATCACCTGGGAATGCTGTAAAGGCAGCCATAAGACTGAAAGAGGACTTTTAAGATTCTTGAATTTTGAGTCCATGCAAACGAATGAGGATATAGACATGCAAGAAAGCAACACATTTTATGTAATGCATGTTCTGTCTTGAGGGAGGAAATACCAAATATCACAGAATTTTTCCCATTCTACCTTTCTCCATATGAGGTTAGTACGGAAACATCAAACAGTTTTGTTCCACCATTGCCAGCTTGCACCTTGATGTAGCTCATAGAAAAGAAAGCATATGACTCGCCTGATGAAGACAGTGTGCCAAAAGAGACAGTGAAGTGTCACTTCCTTGCTATAGCAGACTATAGTATTCCACAGCTGTGAAGTATCTACATCCCTCAATAATGCACTTGCTGTTCAGCTGCTTCAGTACTATAGCACAAAAATGCCGGATAGACAAACTGAATGCACATGGGTTCTTTGTCAGTTATGAGGAGCTGTGTTCACTTCTGACAACTGCTACATAGAAAGAGCTGGACAAAATCCAGGCAGATGAGGTGTACATTCCTTCAGAAATCATCCCTAGATGTGACAGTGGTGCCCTAATCCAGGAGGAAGCTAACATTGATATCAAGGCCCAAACTATTGATGGGAAAAATTCATTCCACTCCATGGCCCATGTTGTATTTCAAAACCAGCTAGGACAACCTGTGAATGCTGTTGGCACTGTATAAATCTCAAAGAGTAGCAAACGGTCCCTGTCAATAACATATGCACAAGAGAGTTACCAAATTCAATGTTGCCCTTTTCAGAAACCACCTCGACGAGCAGAGCCACTTCTACAGATTGACCCACACAACACGATGAAATAACTAAGGACCAACTTCGCGTGAGAACATGATCTTGCATGGATACTTCTCAGTATGGTTTATTGCCAGCCCTTTGATTTACCAGAACTCTAATATGAATACCAAACTGTCCCTATTTGGACTGGTAACAATGAGATGATAGCAAAAAAGCAGTCCTCAGTGGCTGTTGCTGCCTTTTTACCCGTAATAGATGCCAAACCAGCCGATCTGACCACTGTTTACACAACAATGAAAAGTGCATGAAGATGACTAATAAGTTAGGACAAGAACATTCTGTTACACAGACAATGGACCAACAATGGTATGCCCTTGCACAGCAAATCAAGTGGTCCATGCCCAGTGAGTTCACTTCAAATGCAGTATGTCTAGGTTGGTTCCATACAGCATGCTGCTTCATTTCATCAATAGGGAAGCTGTGGGGAACTCGAGGACTAACAGACTTACTTGTTGACTCATGTTTATGCAGCAGCAACTGTGGACCAGATGTTGACTGGATGCAAATTAACAGAGCAATCTAAAGGACTCACACTCCCATATGAGACACTGATGCACCTGTAAAGCAAGGAATTCGTGAAATGGATAAGTGAAACACCAGAATCACAGGTATCTCAGCAACTATATATAGAGTTTTGGAAGCAACTCCAGGACACACATGCTTCAGTACGGTCAGAGAATCCTCAGCTTATCATCAATTAATACCATCAGGGAGTTACAAAACGTGATAGTAGATTATATGATGCCTAAATTGGAGCTGTTTGTGAAGTTTGGATGTGACCAGTCTCCTATATTTAACTATGTAAAGAAGATTGTAGACCCCATGCAGATTCTTCTGATCCATGTAGGTGCAGAAAAGAGAAGGCATCTCGTCAATCTATCACAATGCTCAAGTCCAGATGATCCACTACTGTTTTGCATGCAACACACTCAGCTATGCTTGGTGGACCCCAGTGTACATATTGATAAGATATCAAAGCAGCATTTGAAGCTATATATTTCACCTTCCGTCAGATTGAAGGCCAATGTAATAGGCTGTGGAGTAAATAGGGGACAGAAAAAAAACACTGCCAAGAAATGCCAAGGGAAATGATGGCATTATTGGCTGCACCAGAAAGAAAGCAGCAATTAGCCTTTGGATTCTGACACCCCCCCCCCCCTCACACACACACACACACACACATGACAGGAGAGTTGAATAGAGTCATGGAAGTATGCAGTGGCCATTCCCTTTCTTCAGGAGATACCCATCCACCGATCCAGCCTGCTTCCATGAAACGTGATGACCATTATGTTAGTGCAATGTTAGAACATGTCAAAAACAACATGGCAAATCCATTCAATACCACTCGTTACCCAGAAAATGCACTCATTCTCTTTTCTATAGGATTACATGGTACAGGTAAAGCTCAGAACAAACTTCTTTGTGCTCTGCCAAATGGTCAAAAAAGCATAAGCAATCTGTTGATTCAGCTCTATCAACTGATAGCACTTGGAATTTTTTCAACCCTATCGCAACATCCAGAGTCCTTACTTTCACAGACTTGTCAAAAACAAAAACAAAAAAACCAACACTGAGAGTTTGCAACCAAACAAAAGTGTGAATATTGGATCAGACCTGGTATTTAGAAGACCACCAACCCTTGCAAAAACACGGGATGATGTGAGCGCGACAGCTGAACTCAGTCAGCCAGTTACTGCACATCCAAGGCTTCATTTCATGTGAGGGGAGTACAAAAAAACTGTCACTGCATGAACCATCTTCCATGTTAGTAATACCTGACAGTATGGCAGTAAACCAATAATTCTCTGGAGTTATCCTCGGAATCTTTGATCACCCGACTGAGGCATATCTTAAACAACTGCCTTGGAATGTCTTATGTACAGATACTGTAGTAGGTGTGTTCAACTATTATGATATCACAGACTCGGTTAAAGGACAAGAGAGAGCTAGATGACAAGACTCTCGACCCCCAAGCCATTAGAACCAGGCTATTGGTGGACCTTCTGTTCCACCATGGACAAAGTTTTTTAATACTTCAATAAGCAAGGCATTAGTTGGTGAATTTTTGTGAGAGTATGTTGAGATTCATGCACAAAGATAAGTTGATCTAGACTTGAGATTTTTCTGATGGTACATTGAGAAAATGTGTTTTATCAGAGGAAGGTATAAACGTCCAAGAAATGTTCTCAAGCCAGGACGACGCAAAAATAAGGATGGTGTTATGTGCAATACATGCAGACAAAATACACCAGGAAGCAGGTGTACATGGGTGCATTGGAGCAACAGCTGATGATGCTGATGTCCTCGCCATTTAAGTGTACTACTACATACAAATGCAGAGTACATATAAACTGTATTCGTAGCGAATCCTGGGAATACAATGAACAATCATAAATACTGCATGCATTGAGGACTAAGTAACGCATTAGGCTCCCCCCTCCCCCCCCCAAAAAAAATGGAATATTACTTTTTGTTTCAAAAAATTATAAAATATATGAAGTAATCACAATTTATACTGTGCATTTTACGAGAACATAAACAGCCAAACTTATAAAAAAGGGAAGGGGGAAGGGGGCTGTTAAGGTTGGGAGGGTGGTGGTTGGTAAATTTGGGAGAGTCTGTAACAATGAGTCCATCTTATCATACTTTCATAAGGCTCTTGATTTATTTAAGTCTAGCCCTCAACCACCAAAATGTCGTAATCAGGCAACCATATCATTTTCATAAATGAAAAAATGAGGGTCTTTCTCAAACTAAGATAGAATGGTGTTAAACTGAATTAATTCCTTATGTGTTACGGGGGGGGGGGGGCAATTGTGTTTGAGGTTACAGAAGTATTTTACCTTTCAGTTTTTCTTCTCTTGTAACTTTGATAATCGCTCTAATGTAAAACAGCAACTCCAAATGGCAAAAATTGCTTTTGTTTATACATATTATAGGTTTCACGTAATTAAAAATACATCACACAGTAAAAGAATCAAAGGTAAAAGAAACACACATTTTATTGGCATGCGTCATTACATTATTTTTTACTGATAGATCTGTAGGTCATTTTAGGTCATAATTAGGTCATAGTATGTTTCAAAAATGAAAAATATCTAATTATGTTGTCCCTTTAAAATACAAGAAAATACTTCAAGTTAAAATATGTTATTGCTAAAATTGTCCAAACTTGCATTCCTGGATGCTGAGCACTTTTCATTTTTTATCAAATAGCCTCCTGGAAGACCTTGTTTCAATGCGTGTTCACATACTGACAGGCCCACCTTCACTTTAGTGCACTCTAGATAGTATCATTGTGTCGGAAGGTACCTTTCAAATCAGGTATTTGTTTGGTTTATATGTGGAATGGGTGCATTAACTCCTAAAATGTAGCCCTTTTAGCATATTGCAGCTCATCCATTTACAGGTCTGCTAACCTAACAGATATGGGCCAAGGTCACTGATTTTGTACAACGTATTAGCATTGCACATGATCTATATATCACATACATTTGACATACCCTTCAATAATTTTTTTTGAGAAATGGAATTTTGGGGGTTTTTTTTCAAGAAATTTTAATTGTAATTTCTGACAAAGTAAGGCTGGTTCTACTAGTATCATAATAAACCGAGATTTGGACATATTTTCCAATCCTATTAAATTTCATGAAGATCCATGAAAGGTTAAAGATGCAGGACTGGTCATTCATTTTTCACATTTTGACCTCTATTGATAACATAGAATAGGTGGCACCACCCGTAGACATAATTTCCATACACTTTAAAAGTCCTAAATGTTATATGGGCCTAACGTAAAAACTGGTTGTTCTAGTTGCAACGCTTACTTACACGGGGGGAGGGGGCGTTAGGTAGGACGCATTGGCACACATACGTGTAATATGTGTGACCTATATTTGCATGTGATATCATAAATATTATATTAAATACAATTTAGTTACTGATGTTATACATTCTGTACTTAAAAACCCCATTTGCGTGGATACCTGAAGAAATATAGAAATTGTTCTGAATGAAATATTTTGGAAACAATTAGTATTCACAACAAAGAAATCTGAAGGTATTGCTTGATAAACATGTCAATTTTTTAAAGGAACAAGTAGTGAATTATGAAGAAGAACAGAAGTATTTTATTATTTTGTTACCCGATAAGATGTCTAAGACGTGTAATAAGCACATTCACGTATCACAATTATGTACAGACGAAAGGCTAAGGAGTAGTCCAGCTGAATATATATTAGAACCAACGTGTGCCAGAAGATTTTAATGATCGGACATCTCTCATAAATATGGTCCCAATCCCACTTTACATGGTGTTCATTTCTTGGAAATGATAAGTAGGCAGTGTACCATTTACATATTTTTTTCATTTTCTTTTTTTGAACATGGTATTCCACGTTGAAATATTGCAGGTAAATGTTTGTATAAATGGGAATAACATGGTATGTAGACAATAATTCTGGCTTGCTTTTTGTGGTGTGGACGCCAAAATAATATGCAAACATGAAATTATCACCGGATTAAAACTCCATTTTAAAGCATTTTTATATTTTTCCAAATCAGAAGCATTGCAATCAGGTCGTGTGTATTGACACGTTAATATGATTGACTTGAATAATGCATTTTTGCGTCTTATATTCGTGTTAAGGTTATGCCACAGTCTGTGTTCCTGCAGAGAAGGAAGAAACGCTAACAACCAATCCACAAATACGAACATTACAAGAACCTTCAAAACACAAGAAGGTATACAATATAACTTGCGAACAACTAAGATTTGCCAGACAAATTCGTGGGCATAGTGTTATAGCCAAGTGGCGTCCTCTGGTAGTTAAGAGCATGGCCAGGGAGTGAAAACCACCTGTTTCGGATACCTTTCAATGCTTAATTTCTGCTCTATTACTTAACTTCACCGACCTATCATTCTAGCCTTCCACCCATTCATCCGAGAGTGTCCAGGCAAACCTCGCATATGTACTAACCTGTAAACGACGAAAAAAAACTACTTATTCCACTACAATCCATACTTTTTGTGACTCGAAATCTAAAAGGTCAACGCCTTCGTAATCAAAGAATAAAATATATGCCACCACAGTTAGGTGTGATTGTAATAGCAGTCATATTTGCATATATTTTCATATTTTAGGTATATTTTGCCCTTGTTATGTTTACTAAATGCTTTAGATTTATGTTTAATTTTACTATCTCCATATGTACGTACTATTATACAGGAATATACTATTGGCGATAGAAACTCGCAAGAGCTTAAAAAAACCCTACCGATACCCCACATCAAAGTCATTTACATGGTGGTAAAAAGAATATTACAAAGTTCATCACATGCTAGATCACAATCATTAAAAAACATGGAAATACATGAGAGAACTATTGATAATAGAGACGTACCGCTATGTCAGTACCAATATCTTTTCTTAAACCGAATTGAAAAACGGAAAGTATCTGAAGAGTCCCTAAATAGCTATTAAGTTGATTTTGAACTATTTTAGATCACTTTAGAGAAAAAGAACAATACAGAAATAGGACAATAGTTGGTAAATAATTGAGGGTCACACTTTTGAAGTACATTAGGGATAACACCACTTTTAAAAGACAAATTTAGGACATATGTCCCTCATATATAACAAAGAGTGCAGAATGATTGCATACATAATTACAGTATATACATAACTATAAGTGTATCCTATGTTGTAAGGACTGGTGTGCAGAAAACATGGAAATTGCAGTTACACATTACTTCTTTAGACCAATGATTAGAAAAAGAAAGCAAAATTGATAAATCCTGCAATATGATAAACCTAGGTTGTTCATTTTTATCTAATAAATTAGGTCAAATGCCATGCCACAAAAAAGACAATTCAGTGGGATCTAATATTTTTCTTCTTTCCAGGAGCAAATGCACCTGACAATTTGTTTTTTTTAAACTTCACGCCTGACACACTGATGTTTCGTGAGTATATGAGGCTGAACCACTTATCAAGCACAGATGCTGCCTTCATTATTAGGAATCTATGCATATCCATGTTTAGACTGGAGCAACTAGAGTTCTATCCACTGCTTTGTGATGACAATATTTTGCTTCTGTATGATACCAAAGTAAGTAATAAGGTCACAATGTGATTTAAGAGTTCCTCATATTACCACTTTGAGTGTAATGAGAACATATTCCACTCCATTGTACTTTGGTACGATAATGAGCCACCCCATTGGTTTAACATTGGGTGCTAAGAATATGAACTTCTGTAGCAAATATGATGCATAATTATGGAGTTGTAAAACGTGGCCGTAGTAACCAAATTTATGGTCCAATGCAGAGAAAGAAAATGCTGGACATGTATTCCTATATGAGCGGGATAAGATATGGTCACCAAGTGCATCCAGTATTGAGGTGCACATGGGGATTCAAATGCCTGCTGTAACCACAAGAGACTTCAGTGATAGTCAACATATGCATGTCTCGGCATGGTGATCACTGGTGACAAACCTCTGATTTTGGAAGAGGAAGGGTTGTTGGTATGCTTATTTGCACAAACCTCCAAAATGTGCCATATGAGACAGCTCACGTGTTTTCTGCAGAGTCTATAATGGGTTACATCATTATTGAGAATTAGGGCGGCGAAAATTTACCTATAAGGCTGTTGCCTGCTGATGAGACACCCTGGACACATTATTATAGGCACTTAATTCCCGGTGCTGTTATACGCATGCATTTGCATAGAAAGTTTATGTGGTTGACTGGAGCAGAGGGACTTTTATCACATTTTCTCCTTTGAGACAAAAATAAGAGAGATATTTTTTTTGGTTTTCTTTGCTAGAGGTATATACACGTTTTTTCTTGCAAATAGTTTCTCATTCTGTCATTGAGCATTCCTAACATACACAACGTTATTGCCTTGTTTTGTCATCACGTCCCCTTTTTGCGATTTACGTTGAGAACCTTTACTTGACAGGGTCCAATACCGGCACTGTGTTATACTTCATCTACCAGTGATTCTAGTGAAAGCATCTTATCCCTTGGGAAACTGCTGGCCATAATGCTTAATGTTGTGCAGCGCCAAAGACATCAAAGGTCTTCACAGAAAAGTTGCCTGGTGCATCAGGAATTAGTTTGAATCCGATCCTTACAGGACTTTGACACCACAATGCAGACGATTTTTATAGTTCTACATATTATGTTCCTGACATACACGTTACCAATTTAATTCTTGTCTCACAAAGAACTGTTGAATTAGCATTCAGAATGCGAAATAATAGTCCCAGTTTGCACAAATATACGTACAAAAGCTTTATAGTCTGTTGCTGGCAATGCATTTAGGCTAAAAAAAATCGTGTTTTTATTATTATTTACCTGAAACTACAGCCTTCATAGTATTGGGCGCTTCATGTATGTTGTTTTTCAAGCAATGCCTGCATATGATTATTATAATCATTATGCTGACAAACTATGATGAGTTTGTCGGACTGGACTCTGTGGTGGGGGATCAGAGCCAAATGGCAAACCTGAGGATGCTCAGTTCTTTGCCCAAAATTTATCGCACTGCCAATTCTGCGACACAACAAAATTATTGGGACTTCCGTATCAATCCTGCCAAACAAGACGTCTTAAGAAAAGCATTTGATACAAAAGTGGAAACATTGCCAATCTTCTTAATTTATGTAAACTTGTTGAACATTTACACACCATATATCATTATCTTTACTCTGATAATATTACTGCAAAACCCAAGAAGGTGTTTACAAATGAAACTGTGTCTTTATAACCATTGGAAAGAACAAGAAATACAGTTGCGTGATGGTCGGGATACCGAGATAAAGAGATTTCTACTGCAAGTAAGGAAATAGTAAACCGGAAATAAACAAGCAAACAAAATTGGCAACATTGTCCTTTTTGTAACTACAGATGCATCATTTGATTGACTCTTCACAATGAACGGGTGATACATAGAAGTTTCAAATGCTAGTGGCATGAACCTTGCAGTCTGGCAGATCAGTTGCTGCACTACAAAAGTAGTTTGCAAGAGACCCTTCTTGAGTAAAATAGGTCTTGATCAAGAGAATTAAATGTCCCGGCATCTCAGGTTAGTTTACACACACATGTTTTTTTTTGTGTATTTAGCGGTACATTAGTTCTGTTGAATAATAATGTTGACCATGTGAACAAACAAATGACAAAACAATGCTTCAAAATTATTGGCGTGGGTCTCCACATGTAAACATCGAATCATGTATAATGATATGATTTAAACAAACTGGTCATTTCTTACATGACAACTTACTGAATTGGCAAGATCCCTGCTTGATAGGATATAAAGTCAATTTTAAATTTGTTCCAGGAAGTGGATATTTTTGTGGTTTTCTTACCCCTAGCACTAGAGAGTTACCCGACTATTTGGCACCAGGGGGCCTATGTTGTTTCTGACCAAGTCAGAGACGAAACTGATATATTTTTCAGCACGCAGCGGAGAGAAAAGCTTTGCTGTGGTGGCTTGGTCTGCAGCAAAACACAGAGTGGCAAAGTGCGTATTTAAGCACCAGACAATGCATTGCATAACTGGAGATCACAAACAGTAGGAATTTTTGGAAAATAGTCGTTTCAGGCTCTATCACTATGGCATCACAGTGGTTGGGCATATCAAAGTCCAATAAACTAAAGAGTGGTAGCCATTTTAGGAATTGTCTAAGTGTTAATCTTCTTATGAATTTTAGGGCCCAGGTTTGGGATTTCATCTAATTCGAAGATATGTTATAGCAGTTGAATGGTAACAACAACCATTTCCTTTTTACATAGATTTTATCTTGGGACCTCAGTTTCCACTTTCTACGCAACTATTTTTTATTCCAACTTGAAAGAATGTATCAAGTGTCTCTTATACCAAACATATTAGACAAATTGCTTTCAAAGAAAGACCTCGAAGAAAGGTGCGTATTTTGGTAATGATATGAAGGATGACCAGTCCGCATTTAAATATAATCAGTTTGGTGATTTGCTGAACTTCTGGATTGATAACACATGAGTTAGTTTTGGATATTCCATCTTCAGACAGAAGATTGGTATCCAATAGATACCAACTGTGCACGTGTTTTGGCTGATTAATATTTATTTTACTAGAAGATCTTTGCAAAGCTGTCAAAGGAGAACAGACATTTCAAGATAAATTTTCTGAGTTGAGGCTTAGATATGTTGATAACCTACTAAGGATCAGTAATGAACACATTGAGAACATATTTCACAAATAAACTCTGATGTTCGGGAAATAAAAGAAACGACCGAAAATGACATAGAATATTCTAGACATAATTATGTTTAATGATAATACAGAAATGAAGATTGAATTATATAATGAACGTAATGATTTATAATTTGACCCCTGTAAATTACCCTGACATAGGTAGTAATATTTCCCTCAGGCCATCTTATTTTGTTTATGTGTCAAAGTTATTTGCCTTTTTAAGGGGATGCACTGATTTTGACAACTTTGCCTCCCATCATTTACCTGTTTTTCCAAAACATGTAAAACAGGGATATTAGGAAATAAAATTAAAGTGATCGTTTCTGATGTTTCTGGGTGCAGCTTCTCTAACGTTCTTGAAAATTGAGTCATTTTTTTCTGACAGTCATAATTGTCCTGTTGCTGGTATGACCATGCTGAAAACAGTTACCTTGAAACACTGTCCAGCATGTGAAAATTCCTTTTGTGCACCTGTTATCTCACATCAATAGTAACTGAAAACACTAATTGATTTAAAAGTCCCTCCCATAGTGAAAACAAACGAAACTACTTTCTCTTCAAAATAAAAACAAAGTACCAGCAAGCACTACCAGTACTAATTACAAGCTTAATCAGATAAATTAGCATGAACAAATACTTCCCAATACTTATGAGATCATAGCCAAACCTGGCCTTGTTCAGATACAGAGTGGAATCCTTGCTTGTGCAGACAGTGGCTGCTTTGTATATGGCCCACTTACAGGCCAGTTATATTTAGGAACCTAGCCTCTGCAGCCATTTTGCCACTGCATCAGGACCTACTTTAGCTACAAACTCCTTCAATGACTTCATAACATCTCTATATATCCTTGAGAAAGACACCACTCATTCCTGGAGCAAGCTGAAAATGCCCCTAATCAGCATCATTTGAAATTCTACCACTTTCGTCTACTGTCCATTATATATTGGAAGGTGTCACTAACCAATATCCATATTGAAATGTTGTGTCTATCTGCAATAGTTTGGAAGATATGCAACATTTTAAAATTTTAATTCCTCCTAATTTGCATAATTTTAAACATCAGGACAATTCCAAACAATATTCACAATTTTACTGGTAGGTCAGTCACAATGACAGGTTTGGTAAAACAAAATACCTGGGCTCGTACACAAACATTATAATTATAGGCTTCATCTCACTGGCTACAAGAAAACAAATATATGAAAGTGTCCACTGATATGACAAAAATTTACACACTGTTAAAAAATCACAAAGTTGTGAAAACATTCATTCAGGACTGGAAGACCATACTTTTTGGCTTCTAGCCAACCTAGCACTGTATGTAGTCTATTTTTAATTAACGGTCTACATAGGAGACTTATTGTGCTCAGAGGTGCAGTGCCTATGTTCCCTTTGGGTTGATAAGCTTCGTACACACATGATAGCTTCAGGCAAGTACACACCAGCCAGGACACCAGTCTCGGTCACAGTGCAGTGCTGCCACTGCTGTCTGGCAATATGGGTAACTATAGGAAGCCTGGTACATATAGCAGCATGGAGCAGATCTGTTCTTGCATGAACAGAAACAAATCTCTGTATTTTATTGAGAACCTCATTACACAGCTATTGGGAGTCCCCCCCCCCCCCCCCCCTTTGCTACAAGACCCCAACCCTCCAAACAATATGCATATCATGCATGGATAGAAAGCTGCTTATAAGACAGGTTCAAGTTAATCTATTATGCATGCAAAATGGTTGCCTAGCATCATGGAGCTCCATGTAGCTGGCAAAAAACCGTAGAAGGTATGGGTATTGTGAGGAAATTCAGTGAATTTAGCATACATTAAAATCCCCAGCTTTTGTTGCATGCCATTGGATTTGCCACATGTCTGAAACCTACATGTGTAATTAAAACTTTGTGTTTCTCTATAATATTTTCAAAGATATCGAGCTTTAAAACTTTAATTGCCCCTAAACTGCATAATTTTATACCCATGGCCATTCCAAACGATATGCACAAATTCACTGGTAGGTCAGTCATGATGGAAAGTTTGGTGGTTTTTAAAATAAGAGTGTCTGAGAAAAAAATCCAGACAGATTTGGTCGTAAAGAGAGAAAGGAAGAATTGTTGCTAAAACAAGATGTCTGGGTGGAAACATGATGAAGTGACATGATGAAAAAGATAGTAACTTGTGCATGTCACTATGGCAGTCTGCCAGAGAAATAAATGAAGAAACATGTTTTTTTTTTATACAAATTCCTGATGATATCTAAGGCCTGCAGTGTTGTAATTTACTCTGAATTTCATGATATAGTCTTCATGATCTGAAGTATTCTAATTAATGTAAATGTGCTTTTTTATTTCAATTTTATTAGCTAGATTAATACAGTTTCATACATCCCAAATGGAGCCCCATGGCACCCCCACCCCCGATATATGGCCTGGCTCTCACTTTGCAACGCGCACGTTGGGGCCCCATTTGGGTTGCGCTGAAATTGCAATCTTTTGAAGCTTCTGTCGGTCATAAAACAGTTCACCTTTTCACATAACAAAGCAAAATATATAACTTACATTGTCTTTAAACAAATCCTAACTGACAATACATCAAGGCGCTTTAAACATTCTAGTAAAATTATGGACGAACATCGCCATAAGTTGACATTGAATGCCCCACACAGGCACAAAAACATATGTGTGGCACTTAACTGTGTTTCCCTAAAATACGAGAAATTCTGTTATTCTATGCAGATGGTGCTCTGATATGCCTTCTGTAACTTTGGTCTTTACTTAGTGTCTACTCAAATGAAAGAGTTTGTTACAGCAAACACCAAATTCGTCCTCCGTGTAAACAGATAACGCTACATCTCCACATGCCACATTCATATGCACAAGTGGGGGGGGGGGAAACACATGTCTCCGCAAATCTCCCAACAACAATTGCTCTGATTGGTCAATTTGGGTCATGACAACCGGGATGAACATGAAAAAACGGATATCAATCAAGGGTGCTATGGTGTGGAATTCCATTCCACTCCAGATGAAATCTTAACCCCCCCCTCCCTTGTTTAAAAATTGGTATCTCAGGTCCTATCCCCTTCCTTCAGCTCCGTTATCCTGATTGTAATACCAAAAATATATTCCAGCCGGTTGATGCAGACCCTAGTTTCTCGAAATGTACGGGATTATTGTTTTTCCATAGTAACATGATGTATATGGACTTTTTATGTCAATTGTTTACCTAACTATATAATTGTGATTTACCAGAGTTTATAAGTGTTTGTATCACAACACTCTTTTAATTATTGTTCTTTTTTTATTATCATATTATGTCATGTCATTCCCATTGTTTTACCATGTATCATCCAGGGCCTGGCAGAAGACCAGTGTTGCCATACTGAGCCAGTGACCCTGGTGAAAGAATAAAAAAATCAAATCAAATTAAATCAAATGAACTAAAAGAAATCAGGGACTCACAAAACCACCATGCAGTCATTTTAATGGGATGAAAATAGATTTTTTTATTAGCAGAACATTACGATGGGTAACGTTTTGCAGAGTCGAACGTGCAACCCGAAACACATTTTTGGTAGAACCCATTGTTTTCAATTATGTGCTTTCTATTGGGAGCCAAGAGGCTGAGATATAACCCGCTGAAATAAAGAAATTCTAGCAACTATGCACCACGAGTATTGCTGCATCTCAAACTTCAAAGCATGATGAGCACTCCATTCAGCCCTTCCCAACAGCGGCTGACCTTTGTAAACACCGTGAAACTGACGTTTTATAGTTTTTTTTTAGAAGAGTTTACGTACTCTGGACTAAAAAAAAATTGCGTGTATCTGATGATGTTAATGGTATTATAACAAATGATAAATACAGTCAAAAGCTGCAGTAACAGTCGAAAACAACCTCATCCCTTTCTATAGAAATAAACTCGTTCTGACTCGAAATTTAAATGCAGCAATGTAATTGGGTGAAAATGCCCTGTACGATCTGCTTCCTTTTCCAGGTCACTCGAGCCAAGAACCGATGTTCTTGTTAAAAAAGGGAGAAACGCTTATTCACACAATAGCATATTTACACCCTTCTATATACTGGTTGAATATACTGCTTGAATATATTCAATTACTGTTGTAAATAGCTGATTGACACTTGGTTTAAACGTATTTTATTCTCAAAATTACAGATTTTTTAGGTATAAATAATGTAGTTGGTTAGGATTGGGAAGAGGGCAATACCCTATTTTAATCCCACTCGCTGAAAAAGACGCATACACAAGACGATACTTGACACAGACAGAACACAAAAGAGAGGAACAAGACATGGACAAGACAGACAGAGGGACCATATGGTGAAAAGAGTTCTCATAACAAAATAATTAATAACAAGTAGACGACAGGCATACCTGGATGTCGGAATGTGTTGAAAAGGAAATAACAGCTGAGTAGTTAAGTTAATTTAAGATGTGGGTAAGAGGAATTGAAAAAGTAGATATAGGCCCACATGCACAGACACCAGCACCGCTCCCACTGTCTTACCAGGAGGTGGCCGGAGAGAACTCTTGCCCAAGCAAAGGGAGGCCCGGCGCCACGGCCAGCCACGAAGGAAAGATAAGATGTTCTATGAATAAATTTGCCAATACCCACTGGTTTGAAGCGACCAGTCGCTGA
>OZ026627.1:31303337-31433337 GCA_964020975.1 Hermodice carunculata
CATGCATGAAATCTGAA
Source organism: Hermodice carunculata (assembly GCA_964020975.1). Classification (NCBI taxonomy): domain Eukaryota; kingdom Metazoa; phylum Annelida; class Polychaeta; order Eunicida; family Amphinomidae; genus Hermodice; species Hermodice carunculata. The sequence continues at coordinate 31,303,355 of OZ026627.1, forward strand.
TCTCATTATAATCAGGTTTCCTTGTAATTTACTGAAAAATCCAACCTTCAGAGGCTTGAAGATAGCCTTAACATGTATTACCAATAAAAGAGTATCCCTTTTTTAGGATATATGTTTTTACACTTTGTCATAGTTACATGAAATTGTGTGCACATGTGTATGAGGACTTAACTATCCACCTCAAAGAATCAACCGTTTTGTAACACATTCATACCATCTATTCGTATACATAAATCCGTTTTCCGAATTTTATACTGTGTTTGGCATGTATATTAGGACAGCTAGTAGTGCCCATGGTAACTCGTCACAGTGTCGGCTTCTATTAATGCTTGAGGGTAGTGTTTGCGAGGTGGCAGCAGCTTACAGTATCTATACTGAAATGTTTGGCAAGCACTTGACATAAAGGAAGCAGCTAAATGACAACGAATAATTCAGATGGTATGCAGTGTCCCTCTGTAACTAATGTACACCAGTTTAACGGCACAGCGCCAAGTTCAGAACTTTTCAAAAGTAAAATGCCACCATGTAAACAATGCAGACAGGTGAGAGAGTATAGTGTCACCCGGTACACAATGTAGAATGTATACTAGAACAATGCAATGCCGTATTATTGTACAGTCCTAGGATGCAAACAATGTTGAAATGTAAAATTGTGTAGAGTCTGCCTGTAAACAATTCAGGTCTGCAGTATATTACAATGCCATCCTGTAATCAATGCAGAACTACAATATTGCACGGTGCAATATATGAACAATGCAGACCTTTATAAAATTACCGTGTCATCATCACTCAGCAGGAAGTAGTCATTGATTCAAATAGAATCCAGTGCCATACAATGTACCACACAGGCATATTACAGTCATGTGAACAACATTGTGTTCTAGAGGTTTGCTGAGGGAGTCTGAAAACATTTAGGGCGTTATATCTAATACATATGTTAATTAACTGGCAATGGAATAAAACAGATAAACATTTAGAATTTTGTATCACATTCTAGAGGATCTAAAGCAGTCGAATATATAAGCTATGTAAGCAGGGTAATCACTAAGGAATGAATGGGCATGCGGTTATAAAGACTTATATGTCCATTTTCATGTACATTTGGGCATGGACCATTAATCACATACTACGCATGTAAATGAAATGATGAATAGTTGCCTGGGAAGCTCGCGGTAACCCTTTATATACATTGTCGCAATATATATATATATATATATATATATATATATATATATATTCATCTTTATGTATATGTATATGTATGTATATATATAATATAAATATATATATATATGTATATATATCTATATGTATGTATGTGTGTTTGTGTGTGTGTGTGTGTGTGTGTGTGTATATGTGTGTGTGTGTGTGTGTGTGTGTGTACGTATTAATGTCGAAATACTGAGTAAATAAGCTGATTTGAAAAAAAGTGTAGCTTTTTTCTTTATTTTTCTTTCGTCGCACTTAAGTAAGGAGCCTTTAAACCCGAGAAGTTGCATTTTATTTAAACGCCATAGGTCTTAGCATTCTTTTTGGATCTCCCCAAAACTACTAAAAATTATAATGATGATGATGTGATAATTATTATCATGATCTGAAGATGGTGATGATCTAAGACCCACCCTCTTACTTAATATTGATGCAATGAGATCGCAGCAGGTTTCAAATCACAATGAGACCATCCTGCTAAAACGTGTTTTATCAGAGAGTGCCCCTTAGCGAGAACGTTAGAAATTTGCAGACAAGGCAGTTTAAAGCTCTTACTGTGCAAAAAATAATCAAGATAAATGCAAATTCTGTCGGATTTGCATATTGCTGAATTTTTGTTAAGAAATAAGGTACCATATGTCCAATCATACAGAATGAGACCACTATTATTTTTACTGTATATTTTCATACTAGTACACATTTTGTTGCGTCACTTTAGAAAATGAAATTTGCGATTGTTGTTGTACAGGCGCCTTTCATTGAAAACGTGCAAGGTAAAAAATCCAATCTGTAGATAGAATGAAAGACGGCGCATGTTTACCTTTCACAGCCGGAAAGCACGTGTTCCGAGCACAGCTTACCAACATTACGTCACACTATATCAATATGTGATTCGCCAGATGTTTAAAAAAATCATCATGGAAAGAAATTTCAGTCAAACCAGACAACACAAACAGGCTAATAAATTCATGTAATAATCTAGCTGAGACAGTGGGCTAATTACAGGTAAATGGCTCTAAAAGGCGTGAGCACAATTAAACCTGGAACTACTTAGTTCGGTAACCTGCACCTGATTGATCGCAATGGTATAATTGTACCATTAGTGAGCCGTTGCCTCTGTGTATATCTTATGGATTGAAAATATACTATTACATATATACCACCACTGGCTTTACCTAATGTATAAGGGAATTCAAACATCTAAAAATACGAAACAAAAGTTTTAGCCATATGTCTTAAATATCTAATGCCACAATGCAAATCAATATTGAAGATGAGTGCGGGAAACGAGTACACCCATAATGACCTGCGTCAAGTGTTTAGAGCGATACTAAGAGAATATGAAGAACAAACGCAAATAATATGAAATCGATGATGCATCAAATAAAACAGGCATCTTTGTAGATTTAGCATGGAACTTCAAATCAAAATATTCAGTCATTTGTGTGTATACCATGTTCTTTTTATCTGTACTTACAATCAAGTAGATGTATTTGACCTCACTAAACATGAGTAGTTTGCTAAAATAATGTTAAGTGCCATCTAGCTATAACATTAAATTTTATATCATAGTTTCCCATATTACTTTGTAGGAGAAAAAAATTGTTTATAACTAAATACTCAAACTAGGCACTGAATTCAAGTCTTTCCCGTTTTATATGGTATTTGGTATTTTCGAAAATGGTACCTAATTTTGCTAATATAGTGGTATGATAATCTGCTTTACACACTATTATTCTAATGTATGTTTAGGCACCACAAATATATTTTACCTGTAGTTTTTGAGATTATCCCCAAGATAGCAGTTCTGGCCCACAGTGAAGTATTTTCAGCAAACGTGAAAAAGAAGTTGTGATTGTAAGTTTATATATGGACCCTCCGCTGATATTGCGATGAGCACCTGCAAAGAGAGTCCGTCTTTAGTGCGGTTTGCATAATTGGTGTAGCCCTCGTTTCACGTGACACCCTGCCAATTCAGAGCATCTCTTGTGCTTAAGTATTCTGATTGGACTTTCATTCATACGGCCGAAAAATATTTTTCTGTAAGACGTTTTTTGGACCAGGAATTGCGACATCTACCTTTATTTGTTGCCTGCCATATATGTATTTTGGATGCGGCTTCCCCGCCGCACCCTGACTGGACTAAAGGAAGTTTCATTGGCAGCTCATTGCTAAATGGGGCCTGATAGGATAAAAAGTCAGAGACTATCCATCATACTTGTAGCTCACTTATTGAGGTGTAACACAGACCTTCATTGGAAGAGCTTAGGGATTATCAAAGAATGTAAACAAGAAACCGTGTAGAACAACTAAGACAGGGAGTCAAAATTAAAGTCCACTCTTTGCGTTCATAATTCAGGAACTTGGCACAGTTGCAACTGGAAATTTAATGTTTTTATCATAGTATACACATACATCAAAAAAATGGGAAAAGTTACCAGGAGGAATCGATCATTCATAATTTAAACAATTTAGCTTTTTTGAGTGGGGTAAGCCTTTACGCTGAGTACTTGAGTGCATGCTATCAATCTGTTTCTCTGTGTCATTGTAGTGGGGTACTCGTTGCTCTAGGTGTACTGCAATACTTTATAAATCCAGCAAACTGCATCTTCCTCGGTATTTTTGTAAGTATCCATATGTATCAAAATATATTCATTAACCATGCTGCTTTGTCACTCCTAATTGCTTCTCTCCCTCTCTGTCTGTCTGTCTGTCTCTCTCTCTCTCTCTCTCTCTCTCTCTCTCTTTCTGTATGATAGAACAAATAATATCTTCAGTGTTTTCATGTTCAGCAAAATCAAGGATCTTTTGCCTTTTTTGCAGAAATGTGGAAATGCATATGTTAACAACATAGTTTTAGCCAACATTTGCCTTCAAATATGAAAATGTGCATTTCTTTTTGGTGGTGATTTGTGATGCAATGTTTCGAAATTGCCGTCTCAGAAAAAATGTAAGTGTAGCTCAATAAAAGCTGGGTAGTAATGGAAATCTTTACTTACATCAACAGATTGACAGATTCAGATGATAATATTTATCACAAAGTAGTGAGTAAATTAATTCATTTTTGCCAAAACTGGGGATTCTTTTCGTGGGGTGGTGAGTGGGTTGCGGAGATGAGAGGTAAGGAGGTACACGAACATGCATAATGTTACAGTTAATACTTTATTTATTAACCTATAAGTTACTAGCTGTGGTATAGGGCCATTTTTCAGTTTGCCACTAGGCCTGTCGAGCTATTATTGAATATTCATTACATGCATGTAAAATATGTTACAGACACTGAATATTTCCTGTATATTAGGAACATTTACAGCTGTCAGGTCAGTTTGCCTTTTTTCATATAAATGTATATTTATGTACCTAGCACACAATGTCAGATATTCGCCACTGTGAAGTGTTCTGTTTTTAAAATATAGTTCAAAGTATCACAGTGACATTGACCAACGGTCGCAGAGCTCAATCTATGGTTTACGTCTTTCGACACCTATGAAGTGTATATTTTGCTGAGTCAGCAAATGTGACATGTTCCATGGTAATGGTGGGTCCTAAGCCCATGGTGACTCTCAGACATAAATGGAAAAGTACCTGTGGGATTCTTTTGGTGTTGTGAATTTTGACCTGGACTGCCTTTGAAAACTTGATCTGACAAATTGGCTTATATTTAAGTAATAAGTATATCCTAGGCTCTTTGGCTACAATTAAACTGAAACAGGACGTGTAGACAAATAAGCAGCCTAACATTTAAATCCTGGCAAGCAGAAGCTTACATCACCCAGGGCGCTCTTGCACACGCCACATATTCCACCATACACACACGTGTCTGCAATGACATATTGTGAGTACCTTTCATATTGTTGCCACACCTGAATGCAACACTTGCATTCCCCATCATAACAGCTGACGAAAGGCACAGAAAACGGCACCCGTTTAGCCACGGTGGCTGTTTTATAAATGAACCATCATACATATAAACTTTTTGGCCGAAGACTTGATATGAAATCTGTCAGATGTATCAGGAACCTCAGGTGCCGTTACAATCGTCAAAAATAGGTCATTTGGCTAGACATTTGGGCCAGGCCAGCTGAAGACACGGACAAGCATACTTCCTGCAGGTCTGCAAAACAGTGAGGGAAAAGATGGAGGGGAAAAGATTTGAAAGAAAAATTATTGTCAATTTGTTACATGTGTGCATGATGTCTTAAGGTGACAGTTACAAACAAAAATGATAAGGAATACGAGGCATGCACATTAGTTTCCCCCCACAACTGCATACCTAGTTGTCTTAGTAACCATATTCTCCCTCGTGAGATATGGGCTGCTGTCTGTGCGGGGAGGGGAATATTACTAATATTTTCGAAATTAAGAATACTTACTGCAGGCAGATGGAAACTTGTTCTTGTCAGAAATTAAGAAATCACTAAATGAATATGACTTGGGCATTTGTAAACTTTAATTTCTCTAACAGACTCTAATTTTGTGAGAAAGGGGTTTCTGCCCCTGTCTGTGACAGTGATATGCCATGTGTCCTCTGTGATTGACGGGCGTGAGCCCCTTGCTTTGTGCCTGGACATTCATATGCATACCTCGTATTCTGAAGATTGGCACTAAACAAATATGCCCAAAGCTCTGGACAGTTCACAATTATGCATATATCCTACTTTCTTTTAATATCATTTGTATATTTTCAATTATAATTCTTTGTACTGTTCACAATTATGCATATATCCTACTTTCTTTTAATATCATTTGTATCTTTTCAATTATAATTCTTTGTACTGTTCGCGTAATGAAAAAGTGTGTTCATATCTACTCTAAAGTCACAGGATTGTCAACTGAATCTGACAAAGAAATAAAAAGATGATAAATCTGAATAAGCCCCCCCCCCCTTTCCAAAAACTGGAGGGGGCATAAAGCGATGACTTTGTCCGTGTGTGTATGTGTGTTTGTGTTTGTCCTGCTGACAGTTTTCCGCAATAACTCAAAACGTTGTTTGCTTAGGGCTTTCATGTTGCACATGCTTATAGTCCTGAATATGGTCTCAAATGACTTCGAAGATTGGCGACCTAAACCAATTCCCAAGGTCACAGAGCCATTTTAGGGTATTTGATTTTCACCGAATAACTCAAAAAAGTTTTTTTTCTGAGGGCTTTCATATTGCGTGTGCTTAAAGTCCTGAATAAGATCTCGCAAGAGTTTGAAGTTGGGTGATCTTGACCCAATAGGGGTGATTTGGGTTGGTTAAGTTTCTTGACACACAGCCTTTTGTTCCCATGATGCATGTTTGTGACACCAAGCAACCCATGCCATTTGAGGTCAGGTGCGTCAGCAAAGCCCATTTCATGACAGTGAACCTGAAAGTGACCCTGCATATGAGGACAATTTTTGAAAGTATCATCTTCTAGTCTACCTGAAGTGCATATTATTAACTTTCAACTACACCCAGGTGTGATAAAATGAAAGTTTAGAGCTTACTCTGCAATATATAGAGAGGGTACTCGTATGTCTACTAGTCCCCCATGTTAATCTATGGGAAAAAGTGAGGGTTATGGAAAGGGACCCCCAAGATGTGGGTGTTCAACCATGAACAGGATGAGCAGCACCACCTTTAGTCGAATTTAGAACAAACCCAAATATAGACTATTCCCAAGCTCACAGAACCATTTTAGTGAATTTGGTTCTGACTCGAAAAAGTTAAAAAAATTTCGCTTAGGGCATTTATAGTGTACTTGCTTATAGTCCTGGAAAGGTCTCAAACAAGTTCGAAGATGGGTGACCTTGACCCGAATCCCAACGTAACAAAGGCATTTCAATGAATTTGATTTCCAAGCAATAACTTAAAAAAATTGTGCTTAGGGTTTTCATAGCAGATGCTCATAGATCAGAAAAAGGTCTCAACGGATTTCGAAGATGGATGATCTTGACCCAATTTCGAAGTTCACAAAGCCATTTTAGTGAATTTGGTTTTCATGCGATTACTCAAAATGAATTTTTGCTAGGGGCTTTAATATTGCAACTGCTTATTATCTTGAATTAAGTCACGGATGAGTTCAAAGGTTGGTGACCTTGAGTTATTTCCCAAGGTAACAGAGCCTTTTTGTGAATTTAGTTTTCACTCGATAACTTGAAAAGTTTATTTTGCTTAGGGTTTTCACATTGCACATGCTTATAGTCCTGAATAGGTAACGGATGAGTTTGAAAGTGGGTGACCTTTAGCCAATTTCCAAGGTCACAAAGCCCATTAAGTGCATTGGTTTTCTCACAATAATTCAAAAGTTTTTTGCTTATGGCTTTTTTATTGCACATGCTTATAGTCCTGAATAAGGTCTCGAACGAGTTCGAAGATGGATGACCTTGACCAAATCGGGAGGTTACAAAGCCATTTTATGAATTTGTTTTTTACGCAATAACTCGAAAGGTTTTTTTGCTTAAAGTTTTCATATTGCATAAGCTCGTAGTCCCAAATAAGGTCTCAAAGTAGTTCAAAGCAGGTCACAAAGCCTTTTGAGTGAATAAGGTTTTTACTCAATAACTCGAAAAAATTATGCTTAGGGTTTTCATGTTGCAATGATCATAGTTCTGAATAAGGTTTCAAACGAGTTCGAAGATGGACGATCTTGACGCAAATCCCAAGGTCACAGAGCCAATTTTAGTGAATTTAGTTTTCACGCAATAACATGTAAAGTTTTGTGCATTGAGTTATCTTATTGCACATGCTTATAGTCCAGAATGGGGTCTTGGACAAGTTTGAGGTGGGTGTGATTGGCTCAATTGCCAAGGTCACAGAGCCATTTTCTTGAATTTTTTTTTCGAGTTTTGTGCACAGAGTTTCACATTGCACATGCAAGTAGATGGATGACTTTGACCCAATTTCTAAGGCCACTGATCCATTTTAGTGAATTTGAATTCCACATCATAAGTTGAAAAGCTTTTAGCAAAGACCTTTCTTATTGCACACAGTTTTAATCCTACATCAAGTCTGAGACAAGTTCGAAGATGGATTACCCTGACCCAAAACCCAAGGTCACACAACCGGGAGGGGCATAGATCTTGCAATCTCGGATTGTGTTTTAATTTTAAAATCTAGTCCACTGAGGAAAATGGGAATAGTGAAATAGTTTAATATACGTAGTTAGAACAGCAGTATTATTCATGCAAAAATCAATTCTTCATTTGCTCCACACATGCAATGCGAGCCCTCTGAAAAAGGCTTGCATGAAGCAGTATGTATGAAAAAATGGTGTTGCAGACATGAAATGGAGACAGTAGTACCAGCATTGGTGATAAAGATATGACTTGTTTCATTTCAGTTTCTTTGACGCAAAGATCGTGCTGGTTGCGGCTGGAATCACAGGAGCATTATGTCTGCCCATCAGCATATATGCAACACAGACTGAGGTACATGTTGAGGTAGCAGATCTGTAGCCAGCACCTTTGGATAACCTATAATTCCTTTTAAATATTTTTGGATAGCTTGATACTTAAACTACATGCTCCCAAAAATGTATGAACATAAAATGTATATGAGAAAATTGAGCTCAAAATTTTTTGTTTACACCAAAGAGTTTCAGCAGTGCTGATCACATGGGGGTTTCTTGCATTGACATGATAATGAACCATGTCATTGTTTGCACAGTCATAAGTCCATGATCCTTGCCAACCAGGTGAGCCACTGACCAGGGTGACTCATAGGAAAAAGGACACCATAAGCCATGGAGAAAAGAATGGGCGAGCTCAGACAAATCACTACCATTGTTCTTACTACTTTTGAAATTCTCCTTTGATGTAAAAACAAATTAGCAAAATCCAATTACTAGACCCCAAATATGGAAAGCCACAAGTGAATTCACACCCAAACAATCAAAGTGTGGTTATGAGTGATGTTCCAAAGTTAAAGAGGTAAAGCTACAGGTGTATTTCACACAATACTAAAAGTGCAAGACAGAAGAAGCGAGTATGTATCATTTTTCCGCCATAGATGCATGAGAATTGGTAACATGTTCTTTCTATGCGATTTTCTCGGAACTCTTTTTTGCTCAACTTATGCAATTTTTATCTCACCTCACAAACAAATGAACTGCCTATCACATTAAAACCAGCAGGCATAAAAAAAACTATCATATCCAGGAGCAGCTTCAGGGAATTTTATTTTCTGACAACCCCTTCCGTGATTTTTTGAGCGAATTCTAGAGAGAAAATGAACGGCCTGTGAGGACCAACTTAAATGTTGTAACTTTTTATTCATGCTATTTCGGGATATATATATACACATATATATATATATATATATATATATATATATATATATATATATATATATATATATATATATATATATATTTATATATATATATATATATATACATATTTTTAATTTTTCTGATTTTAATTTGGAGAAAAAATAATTTTGCGTGACTTCTGCACGAAAACTGTGTGAAAACTCCCAAGTCAGAAAGAATTCTATAAAATGTCGCAAAACGTTCAATCCCACAAAAAATATACATAAAAATCTATGGATGTGTCATAATCATAAAATATAAAGGTTTACTGTTCTTGTAAAAAAAATAAATGGGTAGTATTACCCTGTATACATCAGTATATCTTCACCAACCACACCTCAGTGCCACCTCAAGCACGACGAAACAAAACACCGATTAAAGTTGATGAGCCAGTGCATGTTTTCCTGTAAGGTTTTGTTCACACTTTTTATTCAAAACGTGTTTTGGTTCACTAGAAATGTAAGCAGGAGGATCCCAGCAGGCACTTTCAGAGATTTATTGTGTCTTTTCTAAACTTGAGACTAGAAACTCAAATCAGTTTATTGGCCAGGAATGTGAGATTAAGTGTCTCTTGACTTAAGGTAAGACTCATGTTTTAAATCAGTTTATTTAACAAAAATAGTGTACGAATAGTGTAAATATCTGATAGTCAAAAGCCTACTCATTTAGGCTGCAATGGCTGCTTATGAAAGTTGTTAATATTGAGTAAAGATCTTTGAATTTACAAAAGAAGAAAGTAAGTACAAAGCGAGTAATGAATCAAAGCGGTATGGCTAACATCACAATCACAGAAAGGTTTTTAAATGAACGAACATTTTAGAGCTATACTCGTCATGAAAAACTTTCAACATGAAGATGAATAGAAATACATTTTCTTACGCTGATTTTAATTCACACAAACTTTCTTGACTCCTGAGTAAATGTTTACTAAGAAACATAAATCTGCATTCATATTATATATATATATATATGCATACAAATGGTTGTTATTGCAGTTTGACTTCACCATGCATAATGGAATTCTGCTCTAGATCTATTCTGTGGTCAATTGCACAAACTTGGCTTACCTTATCTGGATGGGCACATTTGACGACAACCATGTAAGTACGATATATATTTTTTGCCCCAGTTGAGAATGTAATGCAATCAGGAGCTGCACAGATGATTGCAAAGTATCAGAATTAACAAAAAAACTATTAATAACATCAATAGTCTGAGATGTATGCACATATAAACATGATCTACAAATGAGTTGAAAAATTCTAAGATAGTAGCATTTATATCAACAATCAGACAATCTTTATAAGCAAGACGAAATACTTGGTCCAGTGAAAGAATAACAGGACATAACTGAAGTTCAAAACTTGGCAGGCAAAAGGTCGTTTATCCAGTTCACAATTTGGTCATCCGAGGGCGGCAGCCGATGGTGCAACTAAGATAGCGTTGACGATTCTATTGCAGTTTACATGTAAAAGCTCAAGGTTTGAAAGGAATTATGAAAAAAAAGCTGCTAGGGCTGTTCAGAAAGAGATCAATATATATAGACCAGTCATCACTGCACAACAAAAAGGAATTTCTGGGAGCCACAATTGTTACCTCTCTGACTTCAGGTACTAGAATACACTTGTATGTCAATATACTCTACACACTATGTAAAGACGATTACTGGTCATGATAATTGGTACATGCAAAGAAGCATACACAAAACATTTAAAATTTCATCAGTACAAACCATCGGACATGTATCAAACAAAAGATCCCTAGCTTTCCAAAGAGAGCATTAATTAACTTCTATCTAGTTCAACACTTTTCTGTTGAATTTAGGCTGAGTCAAAAGCTTTCCCTGTTATGGATTGGCCACTCTGTGTCCAACCCATGACAAGGAAAACTGTTGGCCTGGGGCATGTTATCTTGATAAATTTTATCCGCAGTTCTCTGTCAAGCTGTTTTTCTTTCGCATGAACTTAGCGAAAATCATTGAAACAGACAATGTTTGACCACTAGCCAGTTTGGGCCAGTTTCAGCGGAATTAGCTTAATGTAGTTCCTGGGTAAACTCATGCTCATTGATGGTAGTAGCGAAATTGAACGTCATGAAATGTTTGATTTAATATGTATTTTGGCCTGTAAGCAGAGCCTCCCTTGAAGTACATTTATTTGTTTTAACCTCATTAAATTAATTAATATGGTAAGTTGGCCTTTTAGCACAGGCTACCTGGAAATCTATTTACTTGATTTCTGACCACAGAACGACCAGGTCTCAACCCCCAACCTTCGTCACCAACCACCTAGCCAAAAATAAAAACTGCACATACATCTACTGTACCAAATCCACACTCTATATAAAAAAAGCAATGGTAGGTAGTCCCAGATCGTGGACTGTATAACCATTAGTCCGCTAGCAGCAAAAGAATCTTGAAAATATGCTTGGTTTGTTTTGTATTTTTTTTGACAACAAAATGCCAGATCTCAAACGAGCAACCATTAGCATTTACCACTTGGCCAGAATGAGAAACACACTGATCAACCATACGAAAACTCCATGTTCCAGTATAGATAAGTATTCATGAGAGCCACAATCGACATGGCAAAGTTCATTTTTTGATCTAATACAATTATTCTATTGTAATTGGAGTTGCCCGAGATTGTGGACTGTATCTGTGTAAGTCCACTAGCATAACATCATGGTCCCTGCACTTTGTATGCCTATTGTCTGCACCGATCACCAGATTGAGAACAATAGGGGGCACCCACAGAAAGCTGAGGTGGTCTTGTTCCATGACATTTCCGCAGCATTTTTTTCTTTTTGAGGTATTAAGGAGTGCTATTGATCTTGACCAGGACCTGTAGTGAGTGCAACCTCGCACCTATGATAATGTATGTGTTGCTTACCTTCCTAGCTCACACAGAAGTGTAAGTAGCGATTTCAAATTTCGTTTGATGATTTCACGAGTGAGAGAATACAAGATTAGAAATTATGGGTGCAGTCCTTTGCGTCATATTGGATCATCATTTTGCGTTATAGATGATGAACTGTAATTTGTTCTCAATCATGAAAATGCAGTACAAATTTACTCACGTCCTGAGCAGATACCAATAATTCCTAATTCAGTGGAATGCTTTTGAGTTTTGAGCGCAAAGCTTGACACAGCACACAATCAACAGGACAACAAATTTACATGTTCAAAATTGCGGATTCCGTCCAAAACACAAACAAAACAAGGTTTTGCAGCAAAATAAGGGTCTTGGCAAGAAAAAGATTTGCAGGTACAAATAAAAAGCTAGATAGAAAGAAAGAATTCTTCATAAAACAGAATGTCCAGTGTTGGCAAACAAACAACATTCGAACATGTAATGAGAAACTGATGCTAGTTCTAGTGCACTTTTAGTGTTATTTTGGTTAATTTATGGATCCCTGTTCCCGCTACAACGTGGATGGATGAAAAAATGGTCATCATATGGTAGCATAAAAGTGTTACATGTAACATGAATGTAAACAGTAAATCCTGGTAATGTACACATACATGCAGCAGACTGCTGATGACAGATCATGGGCTGCTGTACGTCTGCTTTGTCTCATCTACATGAATGTATGTACAAGTTTGCTCTTGTTGCTCCTAATTTGCATTATTGGAACTTCACTGATAAGGCCACACAGTGTGCAGAGATTCTAACTTATAGTGGCATCTGAGAACTTAACTATGGATAAAAGTGATGATGGCTAACTTGGCATATGAAGTCAGAATGGCGGGTCTATATAGAATAGTTTTGAAGATAGTCAACACTTAAATTTTTGAAGTTTCCCTCATAGGTATTAATCCAACGTTTGTTTGTTGCTCCTTGGATAACCTTACGGCCCAAAACCCATTAATTGAACCTGGAATGTTACCTCTACTTATAACAATTTTGAAGATATTGAGGTTTAAAGGGGTATAAACAAAGTTCTGTTCTTTCTGTTTTCTTCAGTTGCTTTTCATCTGTTTCTCTGTCAACTCTATCATTTACTCGTGTTTGTCCAGCAACTTTTCGTCATCTTTGTTTGTCTGCAGTTTTGGTCAATATTTTAATGGACCACCATGATACACGGCAAGTTTGACATAAATAACCACTTCCCCCTTGTAGAAGATAGTATTTTGACTTTTTGCGTGAAAAAGAAAACTGTTTACAAATCTCTAACAGAAAAACACAAAAACTAAAGTTTTCAAACTCTGTGGGAACTAAGATAACATTTTTGCCTGGCGTAAAGTATCATTGCTACTGATCTGCAAAAATTCTTGTCCTAAAGAAACTGAACAAATTAAGTTTTAGTTATGGTAGAGTGTCCAATGTATAGAGTGCTATGTGATCTCTCTTGGTGGCATTATGTTATGGGATTTTCCTTGATCTGGTTCAAGTTCTTTGAAATATTTGTCTCACACGTAACTGTGCTGCAATATGCCTCATGTTATGTTTTTATCATATTTTGGCTACCCCGCATAGTTTAATGCAAACCATTCATGTAAAATGTGTGCACACTTTAGGATTACTGCAATACATTTTACATGAAACGATGTGGTCTGATGTTATTGCTGTATACACACTGGCCTAAAATAAAACCTTACATTGATGAGAGATACTAATGTTAATTTTGATCAAGTTAGTTAGAAACATTTCAAATTTCCAAATTAGTGTAGAAGTAAAATATGGATTGATTTTAATTTCTTTGTTTGTGTGTGTTGTTGTCGCTCTTGTTTTTAAGCACAAATGAAGATTTGCATATCATTTTACAAAGATCGTGAAAAAAAATCAACTAATGACTTCTGAAATCCTATTAAGCCACTCCCCTTGCCACATATGTGAGCATATCTTTCAGACAGTTCCTGTCCTGGAGAAAATAGGAAGGACTCGGGGAATTCCACATAGACATCCAGGGTGGCTAGAACGCTGTCCACTTACGCCTTAGGCTGAGAATTGAATCTGGAACATAGAGATGAAACACAAGCGTGTTTCCGCTCAGCTAACTTTTGCCAATCTACGAAACCTAGTAAATTTCTTCAGAGAATGGAGCATTGCAGTGAAGCTCTCATCTGCAATAGTTCAGAAAGATAACATGAGACAAAGATAGCAGTCAGATGAGCAACAGTCACTCTGCTCTTGTAAAAGATAAAATGATTCTTACTGTTGTTTGTGTAAGAGTAAGATTATATGCTCTAACAACGTGTTAACACACAAACAACCAGTTCTAAATAAAGGAATGAACAAATCAATGAATATACAAATGAAAAGCACTTGTTTAGACCTTTACTCGATAAAGCTATTTTCTTCTACAGGTACCATACATTTCGAAACATCCGACAAAACACAGGGTCTTCGTTCTCAAAATATTTCATTCAGAATTTGTAGACGAACGTTAGCATTTGCAGCTTTGTATATGGTAAGATAAAAAATCACATCAGTATTGGAATATTTTGATTGATTTGCTGTCCATAGTAGTAACAGCCATGACACTGGTACAGTCTTTCCAACAGGGTCTCGGCAGTCTACCAAATACGGCCCAATTCCCCTTCCCTTTCCATTATTTCTCTTGTTAAGATATGTGCACCGCTCCTTTCAGATTCCCAGTCTAACCAGTAATGGCATTTTGCACGCTAATATTTCTTTTCAGGCTGAAAATGGTCACTTGCTTGTTACCTAACAAATGGACCGTAATGTATGTAAATGGCGAGGCAGTTGGAATACAAAACCAACATTTGCGTTAGGATCTAATAATTTTACACAGAGCTTTTTGGGGGGTCTCCCTGGATGGAAGTGTACACTGCATATGACAGGGAGTAAAAAAATATTGATGACCCGCCCACAATATTATTCTTCATTATCTTGTGCCATACCTCATCTTAATGATGTGTAAAACAAAATGTTGCATTATTCTTTCTTGACATTTTGAACATTATGTTGCAAAACCAGGTTTAAAAAAATGCTACCTTTAAAATGGTCAATGTCCCGCTCTGTGAAACTCCTGAAAGTAGTTTCGGCCTACTGCCAGGGCGACAGGAGCAACATTCAAGTTCTTATACCGCTGAAGAATTTTTTTTTAAATGTAATTTTATGTGTCCCATTGCTGCTGTACCCAGGTGCAGTTAACTGACCGAAAATCACAATCCAATACACTCTTTCAACCTATCTGGAGGTACAATCTGTATCTGACGGCAGTGGAGTAAATCTATCTGGCCTGGATATCTCATCAAATCATTCATATGGAAAGACGCTGCTTTGTTTTCCATACCAAACGTTTTTTCAAATAACATAATGATGTGTGTAGGGCTATGTATCGTGTAATATCTAGAAATGTCAACTTACTAAAACTGAGAATTGCATATCCTTCAACAGCAGTGACAATGAATCGTTTTGCTATATTCATTTGTAAACATTGTGCAATCTTCTTTATGGTAAGACACGAATAATAATATAGCGAATTACCTTTTTCACTGCTGCATTTGTACTCAGGTTAACCTCTGATTGCAAAATTTTGTAAGCATTTTATTCAACTATTTTGACCAGTTTGATACTTTATATTGTATCTAAAAGCTATCAAGGTATTTATTTTAACCTATCAGCACTGGCAATATACATCATGGTTTCTATTTTTCAAGGTCACTCCCAATGTTGCAAGGTCACTTTCAAGGTCAAAGGTCACATCATTTTGCAGCTATCTTGGAAATAAAAAGATCTAAAACACACAAGGCAAGAGATATACCTTGTGCTGCCATTTATTCCATCTCAAACTTGATCCATTTTGTTCCTTTGATTCAATCATACACTTTAACAGTAAATGAAATGATTCAAGCTAAACGATGTAATGTAAACACAGTTTTTTGCTTTGTGCTACATAGGACTTTATGCCAACCTTGTCAGTTTTTATTGTCAATTTGCAGGTTACAAACCCTTTCCTCTAAGACGAGGTGAGATTTAATGTCAAATATGTTTAAAGACAAATTCATTTGACATAAGAAAACACTCGCACGTACATCATGCACTCTTTAGTAAGATCAATGGCTGGGCCAGAAGTTAAAAAGTTATTTGAAAGGTCAAATGTCACATAATGTGGCAGCCATCTTGGAATACGACGACAGGCGTATCCGTGGCCTGCAGATAATTTGACTGCAGTCATTTCCCGCAGTGAAAGAGTCAAATAATAATACAGTAATTCCATAACAGTTTGGATTGACGTTACATAACATCTGCCCTAAATTATTGCACATCAGGGTGCCACCAGAGGTTGGTGCCAAAGGTTGCAGGTTCGAGTCCTGCTCGTTCTAAAGATAAAATATATATGTGCTTGTCTTATAGGCCCTTGGTAGTCTGCTAGCTTGTGAACACTCCGTTTTCCATGTGTACTCTGGTGTGCCATACATAGCCACATAAGGGTCACTATATGCTGCATGCCTGCAGATAATTTGACTGCAGTCATTTCCCGCAGTGAAAGAGTCAAATAATAATACAGTAATTCCATAACAGTTTGGATTGACGTTAAATAACATCTGCCCTAAATTATTGCACATCAGGGTGCCACCAGAGGTTGGTGCCAAAGGTTGGAGGTTCGAGTCCTGCTCGTTCCAAAGATAAAATATATATGTGCTTGTCTTATAGGCCCTTGGTAGTCTGCTAGCTTGTGAACACTCCGTTTTCCATGTGTACTCTGGTGTGCCATACATAGCCACATAAGGGTCACTATATGCTGCATGCCATCTACAGTAACAGGGGACTGATTTTCTGGATTAGGCCTATTAAATGTAGACTCTGCAAAGTAGATCAGGCCGTTTTCAATCACTTATCCCACACTTCAACTGGTTGGGTATTTGCCTCAAGATGTTGGTAAGCCAATGACTCGCCATCTTGCAGAAGATCCTGTTGCAAATCTATGATTTACTGTTGTTTTGCTGTACATTCTCCGGGCTGGGAAGTCAAGGCATTGGCCCTGGCTCAATTCATGTAAGTTGGAGGCATACTGCGATACTGATCATTTAACTTTCCAAAGTAGTAGGTAGCCTGTGATAACTGATATTACAAAATTGTTGAATCTGCGAAATTTCAAAATCTATACGAAACAGTCCATGAAAACAAACTTTTATTCTTTTTCCAAATGACTGCTGCTGTGGCACAATTCCACAAAAAATTGTGAATAATTAATTTCCAAATGAGCTTCAAAATTCAAACAGCCTATGTTTAAACTATTAAAATTGACAAGAAAAGACTGTGATTATGGGCTAGGGAATAAAGATGGAATGGTGATTATAGTCTCTCTTTTCCTGTGACAAGGGGCGTACGTCAGGGAAGTATATTGTCCCCTCATCTTTTTAATATTTTTATTAATGATATGTTGGACTCCGTCGAGGGTGGGAGCAATGGCGCCCATGTCGGAGCGGACTCCTTTAGCGCCATTGCATACGCTGATGATGTAACACTGCTGAGCTCAACAATAACGGGGCTGCAGTCTTCCATCAACATATGTGTTAAATACGCTCGCGACTGGCGATTTAATTTTAATGCCAATAAATCTAAATGTATAGTTATGGGGCCTAAAGTATTTAGTTGTAATCCTACTTGGACCTTCGGTAATTTCAAACTTGAAACAGTTGATAATGTGGGTATTTTGGGTGTACAATTTTCTACTGATAATTCTGCTTCCTTACATGTTGATAACAGAATAAAAATGTGCAGGCAAAACTACTTTGGGCTCGCTAATGTTGGACTGTCTTACCCCGGGTTAAATACAGCTGTTAAGACACATTTATGGAAAACAATATGTTCACCGATCCTCACCTATGGTCTCGATACACTAAGTGTTTCTAAATCCTGTTTATCAAAGCTTGAGTCCACACAAGGCACTCTAGTGAAACGGTATCTTGGGATAGGGAAGCGCTCACATCACTCTTCACTTTTAAATTCTTTACATATTCCCTAGCTCCAGACTACAGGACAAAACGCTCTCTATTTTTCAGCGGATTTTTCATGTACAGTCTCCTTTATTAAACCTTTACTCTTTCATGCTTGCTCATTATATTTTATATGGCAAAGTTTTTAAGGGTACGCTGGTCGACAGAGTGGTCCAAGTAGGTTTCTCCCCTCTTCAGATGGCACTTTCTGGACGTCACTTTAAAACATCAGTAACAAGCCGGGAAGACGGGGTTGTGGACACTCTGAGATATCTAACCTATCATGAGAATTTTATTAAGCCATGGTCTAATGAACATGTATTAACTGTGTTATTAACAAGGTGCTATTAATAGCTCTGTTTTTTTTTTCATGCATTGACTATAATTTCATGCTGTATAGTCTCTTTATGTATGATTTTGTCATCCTTGGTTCTGTATGATTTTATATTTATTATTTCTCCTTATGGAGGCTAATAAAGTATAATTATTATTATTAAAGGCAACACAGGACAAACTCTGTGTATTAAACAGATGTGCAAGTATGTGCTAATCTGTTAGCCGGAAAGTAATTTCAAATGTGGGAATGACGCACTGTTTTGGTATAACCACACATCCCACAAGCTAATCCGGTCCTCTGTGACCTTGGAGATTGACATAGCTCTTGTAAAAGGCTACATTCCTGTGCAATATGATAGCCCAAAGTCCAAAACATCTTTAGTTATCATGTGGAAACCAAGTTCACCAAGAGGACTCTACGTGGTGACCTTGGGAATTTGGTCGAGGTTATTCATCTGCTAAGCTGACCAAGCCCTACTTAATGGCTCTTACCATGTGCAATATCGAATTCATACCTCAAATTCTGAGGAACAAGGCAGCAAGTGGCCTTCTGACCTTTAGATTGAGGGTAACTTCATCAATGTTTTACTTACACTGCTAAAGGACTATAATCCTGTGCAATGTACATGTCATATCAAAAAAATCTTTTCTAGGTTTTGTGCGTGAACCAAAACTTACTATAGTAGATCCATGACCTCGTAAATAGATTCAAGGTCAATCCCCTTAATCCTTCGCCTAGCCTTTATATAGGAGAATATTATATTGTGCTCTATCAATGCCCTAACTTCAAACCATCTTGAGTTATTGAGTTCACTTTGAAGTGAGTTGCTTCAACTGGTTTAACATACGACGTGGAATATTCTTAGAACGGCTCAAAGTTCACACAGAATGTCAGCATTAGTGACCAACTTTGATCCCAAATGATATGCCGTACTTTCACATCACCTACAATACGTGCAATACTTAACATGAATGGCATCTAAACATACTTTGAAATACCAACGCCCAAGGTCCACTAATCACACAAGGCAGGCAAAATATGCAGCAATCAAGTTGAATGAACATCAACGTGGGATAATTGCAGGAAAAGTTCGTCCTTGACTCTTAGTTATCAGGCCGGTGATGACGTCACACCACTCAGAGACCAGTTCGTATCTGAGCTGCACAACACAGACACACACACACACACACACACACACACATATATATATATATATATATATATATATATATATATATATATATATATATATATTAGCAGAAACGGCCTTTGTGTGATATGACACTATAGCAATCGTATGGCTACAACAGATCTACACTTTGAAATCCAATTTAGATGGCCCCATGAACAAAAATTTAATTTAATAGTTTTATACTCCTCAAAGTTTGTGTTTTTAATATGTACCTGTAAATATATAGAAAACCATAACACCTATTTGTCCAAGCTTGTTCACACGTTCAACAAACTTTTTTTCACTATCATGTACTCTACTGTTTTTCAGACTTTGTATGGTGGGCTTATTGGAGTCTTTTTGTGGACGTATTTGCAGGTGAGAATTACGTTGTTCTATTTCAAAGATTTATGAATGAGCTGGGGTACACTCACACTGGGCTAATTGTCTCAACCTTATAGGAGTTGGGACATGCAGATAAAACATTATGCATGTAGCTGTCTGTGATACTTTCAGCTCAGGGGTGAAATTGTGGTTGAACATGGTATTTTAAAAAAATATTGTCATGAATATCAAGATGGCATGATGTGTCATGTGACAGAAGTTAAGTTGGGTCCACTATCTGGCCTACAGTGGCGCGGGGGGGGGGGGGAGTTGGGTATATACCTAGCAACCTGTGACCGAGTTTTAATTCAAATTTATAGTCAAATTTGTTTTTCGCCACCTTCAAATCTCATGCAAAAATTTAGGAAAAACACAGAGAGTATGAGGATTATGTTTAAAATTATTGTGCACGTCTTCATGTGCCCGTTGCTCTGCCCCTTTACTATTGATGTAGAAAGCATACATATATTTGTAGTTTGTTAATCTTTTCCTGTTCAACATTGCTAACATGTAAATAGTTGTATGTCTCAATGTAGTGGTAGCATGCCCTCGGGCAGCAGCTCTCTTTGGCGGTTGCTTGGACTATTGCTCACAACGCATGCCAAGGAAATCTGTCAATTAAATCTTATTCTAAAAAAGAAAGGTTTAACGTGTTTGGAAAAATATTTCATGGACCACTCATGAATATATTCGCTTTTTTCAGAGACTAAACATTAAGGAACAATTGGACATGTTTGAGCCATATGTCTGAATAAAATTGACAGTATTACCTAACAGTGCAGTGTTTTACAATGTTCATAAAGAAAAGAAAAAACATTCCTTAAACAGGTATGACTTAAAAGTCTTTTGATCTGTGGAAAATATACATGCTTGTGATTGAGGCATAACATCATGTACTGTTTTCAAACTACATAGTATTGTTGGATGTTACCGTTACACAGGATCACTCTCAAATGGATGGCAACAAACATAAAATTGCATTTGTTAAAAGTAGCTAGCCAGTTAGAAAGGTTGCAATTTGACAGAGAAAGCACCATACGTACCTGAAATGCTGCACTTGCTGCAGTTGATATTATAGTGGCCCTTGTAAAGAACATGGTTATACAAATGTAGATCTTAGATACATTATAGGCTAACTTTCTGGGGTTTTAAAATTTATCACAGACCATGGTGTACGATACGCGGATGGTGATGGGTGGACGTAAATCTGACCTTCAGTCCAAAAAGGCAGATGAGTTGGGCCCTGCAGCTGCACATGGATGTGGTCCGTACATGTTGGGGGCCAAAAGGCTGTACCTGTTGGTAGTCACGCTTTACGGCGGCATTGTCGAATTGTGTTACAATTGCCTGTCATGACAACCGTTATGGCAACCACAAATGCCTTAGGATAGACTCAGTCTGTACAGCGTAGAGCCAGAGTAGATGACAGTCTTGACAACATGACTTTTACTACATGCACTTCAAATTTATCATCAAATCTGTTTTGGATAGTACAAGGCTGCAGTTTAAAGAGTGTATCATCAATCTCTTCACATGAAGAAAAAATGGTAACTTTACATGGAGTGATTATGAATGAAAAATAGCTTAGAAAAATGGTATTTCAGTACAGATAATTGAATTTCAATATATATGTATTATTTCCTGAAGGAATTGCCGTGTCTGTGAGAGGAACTGAGCTGAAATATCCAGCTTCAATTTTTAAAACTGTATACAGTATTGTTATGTATATAATACGTATTTTTGCAAGGTGCTGGGCACTAATATTAACAAATATTAAACCTATAATTGATTTTCTTTGAGGAGCTGTTTATACACGTGCGTATGAAACCTGTCCAAAACCACCTGACCTTCTTCACATCAATTATATTTTGTGATTGTATTTGTAGCCTGTGTCAAAATATGAGTTTCTTACAAATTTGAAATAAACAGAATTAATTTCAATATATTGACACGTTTTTGTGTTTCAATGGCTCTGCAAACCAACTACCACCATGACATTTTAAGAGATA
This sequence comes from Hermodice carunculata, assembly GCA_964020975.1. NCBI lineage: Eukaryota > Metazoa > Annelida > Polychaeta > Eunicida > Amphinomidae > Hermodice > Hermodice carunculata. The sequence goes on from OZ026627.1 coordinate 31,325,652, forward strand.
TAGTTCTCTCGTACAGTACCACTGAATGAGATCTGGTGTAACGTGTAGCATAGATAAGTGTCAATCAGATCTACCTTGGTATAATTCCAGACTTCGTTTACTCAAGCGCCAGGTTGAACGAAAATATGATCATGCAAAAAAATACAATTTCGAAATTGGTGCATGGACCTCCTTTTGTCAACTCAGGAATTATTATCAAAAGCAATTAAAAATTGCCGAAGATGAATATAATAATAAACCGCGTACAAACTTAAATAATTCGGCCGAGAAAAACAAATGCTGGTGGCGCACTGTTAAGGACAGCTAAGACACCAAAAACCTTTGCATGGCCGATTTTGGGATTTTAACGGTTTTTACAAGATGAATGTCCTTTCTATTAGTTGTCAAAATTTCAAGCTTTTAACTCAAGTAGGAATATGAGAAAAACGTCAAAAACCACACAGGCATACGGACATCCGAACGTCCATGTGTCATTCTTTTGGTTTTCAGCCACCAAACGGAACAATGCCACCCATCAATCATACTTAATAGCCTGTCACGTGGCTGCAGGTAGCAAGGGCCCATGGCAAAAGGAGAGTGGTATCAGGGCGGTAATGCGAAATAAGGCAGCATGCCGAAAGTATGTTTGTGGGCAGGGAAAAGATGCAAACATGCTAACATAGCATAGCCTAAGTGGTTTACTTTATAGTTATCTTGCTTGTTTTGCGTTCGAATGAAAGGAGAATTTAAATGTTCAAGAGGAGCAGGAATGATCAGACGATGTCCCCTTATACTTCAAAGGCCCTGCCGTGATGGATTACCCCAGTGGTCTTTCACACCAAAGACGGGCGGGGGAAAAAACTGGCACCTTTATCAACACATAAACACATCAAAATAAGTATAAACAAGAACAGCAGAGAAAACACACAAACTAGTGTTACAAAACTCAGGTTGGAAAGAGAAATGAAACTCCTTGAGAAAATAACTACAAAATGATGACAAGCTAATTAAGTAAAGTATACAGACAAGTCTAACAAGCTAACTACATAAAGTATACAGATAGGAGTAAATACAATAAAATACTATCCCTAAAAACGGGATGAAGAGGTAGGGGACGGAAGAACAAACCCGCCGTCCATGCACTGACCACAAGCGGCCATAGGCCGCCCCACCAAATCAAGGTAACACAACTTTCGTTGCCAGGCTTGAGGTCACGGGTCCTAACGGCCGCCTCCATGACACCATACTTTGAAACCAGACTGTCGCTGTCGCCGTTTGACAGATCGCTGAATAACGTTTTCCGTACTTCAAAGACTCTTTTATTCGTTTGATTGGCCAAGAATTGATTGACAACCTCCCCAAATGTTAAGAGATGATGTTTACTACATTTTGTACAAATATCAGCTCAACTTGAGCAAATGGTGTTGTTTCAGAGGCAAATTATCAACATCAAAGGCCTTTGAAGCTTGTTTTCTCAGAAAGAATAATAGGACGAGAACTCCACCTAAGAATGGTTATTCCAAAAAAACGGCTGAGTAAAATTTAATCCCATTAACGGCTTTTGATTCTTTAAGGTCTGAACTGCAAAAACGACTCAGGGATTTTTAAAATTTTTCTTCGTTCTTTTTTTATGAACTGAAGAAAATGAACATCCTGAAAGTCAAATGGAAAATTGAAAGTTCAATTTTTGAGGCCGGATAATAGGAAAACGAAACCAAACATAAAAAATCGCAGGATCGTTTTTTATTGCCAATATGTCAGGATTAAGATCCAAGTGTAATTATGATTTTATCACAAATAATTAGGGACTTATATCGACATTTACGGGGTGGATGCTTTGCGGTCAACTTTCAATTGTTTATTCCACAATTAATATCATATACACCCAAATATGGAACACATAAATTCTTTGGAGTATGACGAGTACACACATATATGATATGTTATCCTAACGCAAATACATTTTGAGCTAGGATTGGCTAAAGTGGGATTTATTTTTGGTGCCTTACCTGTCCTTAAGCACTTCTTGAACCGAAATAATTCAACCACTGTACCATCTTTGTTACATGATGGTAAAGTTATATCGGACAATGTGTTCAAAGCTGAAATTTTTAACACGTTTTTCTTTCAGCAGTGTGACGTTGTTTCCTCTACAGCTTTTCTGCCTGAAATCGTTGACCCTCCACTTGTCAACCTTGATTCATTAGTTCTTGAAGAATCTGAAGTTCTTGGCACTCTTTCAAGTCTTGATACTTCGAAAGCTTGTGGTCTTGATGATATTAGTGCCAAGCTTTTGAAGAAAGCAGCACCTGCCATCTCAGCTCCACTTACAAAATTATTCAATACTTCTTTAATAAAGAAGCAGTTCCCGTCTGAATGGAAAAAATGCAAACGTTTCTCCACTCCACAAAAAAGGTCCTGAAAATCTATGCTGCAATTACAGACCGGTGTCTCTACTCAGTTGCACAGGGAAAGTGTTTGAAAAAATAATATTCAAACATGTGTTTAATTTCTTCCGTGACAATTTACTTATTTCTTCTCACCAATCTGGTTTTATTCCGGGTGACTCAACTATTAACCAACTGCTTCCTTCTTACCATGAGCTTTGTCTTGCTGTTGACCAACACAAGGAAGTCCTCATAATATTTCTAGACATAAGCAAAGCTTTCAATAAAGTTTGGCATACTGGTTTGTTATTAAAATTAAGGAAAGCTGGTGATTCTGGAAATCTTCTTGATTGGTTTTCGGACTATCGGAGCAACCGCTACCAACGTGTTGTAATTCAAGGTCAGTCGTCCAACTGGGGCAAGATCAACGCTGGTGTTCCTCAAGATTCAGTGTTAGGTCCACTGATGTTCTTAATCTATATAAATGATATTGTGGACCTTGTCCGATCTAATATCAGAATGTTTGCTGATCACACTTCCCTTTACCTGACAGTTGATGATCCAATCACTGCAGCCAATATTTTAAACTCAGACCTACAAGATATTGATCAGTGGTCGAACGATTCGCTTGTAACATTCAATGCTTCCCGAACTGACTCCACGCTTATATCTCAGAAAAGCAATCCACCCGACCATCCGTCGATTGTTTTCCAAGGTCACACTTTGGAAGATGTTGGCAAATATAAACACCTTGGTCTCACTATTCGCTGAGAGTTGCGTTGGTCGGACCACATTACCGGATTACTGGTAAAGCTAGTAACAAGATCAATATTATGAAAAGCTTGAAATTCATTCTAGACAGACATACCTTAGAAACTATCTATATCTCTTTTATCAGACCGATTTTGGAATACGGCAGTCCAGTGTGGAGTGGCTGTACAGTTGCAGATGAGGAGAAGGTGGAAAGTATTCAATTAAACGCGGCGCGTACCGTAACTGGTGCAATGCAAGGGACAAGTAACGCTAAGCTTTACGAAGAGATCGGGTGGTCAACCCTGGCAGGTCGAAGGACATTATTTAAACTGACTCTTATGTATAAATTGGGGAACAAGCTTGTACCTGATTCCGTATGTTATGTTATTAGAGCTTCTACAAATGACGGTCGAACATGCACAACTCGGCAACAATTTGACCTTCAACATTTTAGAGCGCGCAGACATGTTTGATAAATCATTTTTCCCTCCAGCTGTCAGGCTATGGAACCAACTGCCCCTTGATACTCGTAATTCTGCCTCCATCCATATATTCAAATCGAAAGTAGCCAAACAAATAATAATAATACCTATTAAATTTTCAGAATTATACAACCTAGGGAATAGATTTCTAGCTGTTCAACGCACTCGCTTCCGTTTAGATGCTAGGCCTAAAATTGGTGTAAAGGATTCACCCAAATGTTCATGTGGTGCCCCTAATGAGGATGCATGGCACTTTTTTCTTCTAATGTCAAAAATACACTGTACCACGCTCTCACCTTCATGCCAAAATACATGCCTTGCTCCATTTACTATGCAAACACTGTTATACGGCTCGCCTGACTGCTCGCTCTCTCAAAATACTGAAATTTTCTTGGCTGTTCATGATTTCATCTCAGCGACTGGTCGCTTCAAACCAGTGGCTATTGGCTAATTTATTTATAGAACATCTTATCTTTCCTTCGTGGCTGGCCGCGGCGCCGGGCCTCCCCTCGCTTGGGGAAGAATTCTCTCCGGCCACCTCCCGGTACGACAGTGGGAGCGGGGCTGTGCAAATATCTACTTTTTCAATTCCTCTTACCCACATCTTAAATTAACTTAACTACTCAGCTGTTATTTACTTCTTAACACATTCCGACATTCAGGTATGCCTGTCGTCTACTTCTTATTAATTTTTTAGTTATGAGAACTCTTTTCACCATATGGCCCCTCTGTCTGTCTTGTCCATGTCTCGTTCCTCTCTTTTGTGTTCTGTCCATGTCAAGTATCGTCTTGTGTAGTCGTCTTTTCCAGCGAGAGTGATTAAAATAGGGTATGGCACTCTTCCCAATCCTAACCAACTATATTATATATACCTAAAAAATCTGTAATTTTGAGAATGAAATACGTTTAAACCAAGTGTCAATCAGTTATCTACAACAGTAATTGAATATATTCAACCAGTATATAGAAGGGTGTAAATTTGCTATTGTGTGAATAAGCGTTTCTCCCTTTTTTAGCAAGAACATCGGTTCTTGGCTCTAGTGACCTGGAAAAGGAAGCAGATCGTACAGGGAATTTTCACCCAATTACATTGCTGCATTTAAATTTCGAGTCAGAACGAGTTTATTTCTATAGAAGGGGATGAGGTGGTTTTCTACTGTTACCGAAGCTTTTGACTGTATTTATCATTTGTTATAATACCATTTACATCATCAGATACACGCAATTTGTTTTTTATTTTTTATATTTCAGAATATATAAACTCTTCTCAAAAAGAAACTATAAAGCGTCAGTTTCGCGGTGTTTATAAAGGTCAGCCTGTGCTCGACGCTGTTGGGAAGGCCTGAATGGAGTGCTCATTATGCTTTGAAGTTTGAGCTGCAGCAATACTCGTGGTGCATAGTTGCGAGAATTTCTTTATTTCAGCGAGTTATATCTCAGCTTCTTGGCTCACAATATAAACCACATAATTGAAAACAATCGGTTCTACAAAAAATGTGTTTCCGGTTGCACGTTCGACTCTGCAAAACGTTACCCACTGTAATGCTCTACTAATAAAACAATCTGTTTTCATCCCATTAAAATGACTGCATCGTGGTTTTGTGAGTCCTGGATTTCTTCTGGTTCATTTGATTTGATTTTTTTATTCTTTCACCAGGGTCACTGGCTCAGTATGGCAACACTGGTCTTCTGCCAGGCCCTGATTGATACATGGTAAAACAATGGGAATGACATGACATAATATGAGAATAAAAAATAACAATAATTAAAAGAGTGTTGTGATACAAACACTTATAAACTCTGGTAAAACACAATAAAATAGTTAAGTAAACAATTGACATAAAAAGTCTATATACATCATGTTACTATGGAAAAACAATAATCCCGTACATTTCGAGAAACTAGGGTCTGCATCAACCGGCTGGAATATATTTTTGGTTTTAAAATCAGGACAACGGAGCTGACGGAAGGGGATAGGATCTGTGATATCAATTTTTAAACAAGGGAAGGGGTGGTTGAGATCTCATCTGGAGTGGAATGGAATTCCACACCATAGCACCCTTGACTGATATCCGTTTTTTCATGTTCATCCCGGTTGTCATGACCCAAATTGACCAATCAGAGCAATTGTTTTTGGGAGATTTGCGGAGACACGGCTTCCCCCTCATTTGTGAATATGAATGTGGCATGTGGAGATGTAGCGTTATCTGTTTACACGGAGGACGAATTTGGTGTTTGCTGTAATAAACTCTTTCATTTGAGTAGACGCTAAGTAAAGACCAAAGTTACAGAAGGCATATCAGAGCACCATCCGCATAGAATAACAGAATTTTTCGTATTTTAGGGAAACACAGTTAAGTGCCACACATATGTTCTTGTGCCTGTGTGGGGCATTCAGTGTCAACTTATGGCGATGTTCGTCTATAATTTTACTAGAATGTTTAAAGCGCCTTGATGTATTGTCAGTTAGGATTTGTTTAAAGACAATGTAAGTAATATATTTTGCTTTGTTATGTGAAAAGGTGAACTGTTTTATGACCGACAGAAGGTTCAAAGGATTGCAATTTCAGCGCAACCCAAAAGGGGCCCCAATGTGCGCGTTGCAAAGCGAGAGCCAGGCCATATATCGGGGGTTGGGGGTGCCATGGGGCTCCATTTGGGATGTATGAAACTGTATTAATCTAGCTAATAAAATTGAAATAAAAAGCACATTTACATCAATTAGAATACTTGAGATCATGAAGAATATATCATGAAATTCAGAGTAAATTACAACACTGCAGGCCTTAGATATCATCAGGAATTTGTAAAAAAAAAAAAAAAAAAAAAACTTGTTTCTTCATTTACTACTCTGGCAGACTGCCATAGTGACATGCAAAAGTTACTATCTTTTTCATCATGTCACTTCATCATGTTTCCACCCGGACATCTTGTTTTAACAAGAATTCTTTCTTTCTCTCTTTACAACTAAATCTGTCTGGATTTTTTTCTCAGACACTCTTATTTTAAAAACCATGAGGTTTAAAATTATGCAATTTAGGGGCAATTAAAGTTTTAAAGCTCGATATCTTTGAAAATATTATAGAGAAACACAAAGTTTTAATTACACATGTCGGTTTCAGACATGTGGCAAATCCAATGGCATGCAACAAAAGCTGGGAATTTTAATGTATGCTAAATTCACTGAATTTCCTCACAATACCCATACCTTCTACTGTTTTTTGCCAGCTACATGGAGCTCCATGATGCTAGGCAACCATTTTGCATGCATAATTGATTAACTTGAACCTGTCTTATAAGCAGCCTTCTATTCATGCATGATATGCATATTGTTTGGAGGGTTGGGGTCTTGTAGCAAAGGGGGGGGGGGACTCTCAATAGCTGTGTAATGAGGTTCTCAATAAAATACAGAGATTTCTCTCTGTTCATGCAAGAACAGATCTGCTCCATGCTGCTATATGTACCTGGCTTCCTATAGTTACCCATATTGCTAGACAGCAGTGGCAGCACTGCACTGTGACCGAGACTGGTGTCCTGGCTGGTGTGTACTTGCATGAAGCTATCATGCGTGTACGAAGCTAATAACCCCAAGGGAACATAGGCACTGCACCTTTGAGCACAATAAGTCTCCTATGTAGACCATTAATTAAAAATAGACTACATACAGTGCTAGGTTGGCTAGAAGTCAAAAAGTATGGTCTTCCAGTCCTGAATGACTGTTTTCACAACTTTGTGATTTTTTAACAGTGTGTAAATTTTTGTCATATCAGTGGACACTTTCATATATTTGTTTTCTTGTAGCCAGTGAGATGAAGCCTATAATTATAATGTTTGTGTACGAACCCAGGTATTTTGTTTTACCAAACCTGCCATTGTGACTGACCTACCAGTAAAATTGTGAATATTGTTTGGAATTGTCCTGATGTTTAGAATTATGCAAATTAGGAGGAATTAAAATTTTAAAATGTTCCATATCTTCCAAACTATTGCAGATAGAATTTCAATGTGGATATCGGTTAGTGACACCTCCCAATATATAATGGACAGTAAACGAAAGTGGTAGAATTTCATATGATGCTGATTAGGGGCATTTTCAGCTTGCTCCAGGAACGAGTGGTGTCTTTCTCAAGGATATATAGAGATGTTATGAAGTCATTGGAGGAGTTTGTAGCTAAAGTAGGCCCTGATGCAGTGGCAAAATGGCTGCAGAGGCTAGGTTCCTAAATATAACTGGCCTGTAAATGGGCCATATACAAAGCAGCCACTGTCTGCACAAGCAAGGATTCCACTCTGTATCTGAACAAGGTCAGGTTTGGCTATGATCTCATATGTATCGGGAAGTGTTTGTTTATGCTAATTTATCTGATTAAGCTTGTAATTAGTACTGGTAGTGCTTGCTGGTACTTTGTTTTTATATTGAAGAGAAGTAGTTTCGTTTGTTTTCACTATGGGAGGGACTTTTAAATCAATTAGTGTTTTCCGTTACTATTGATGTGAGATAACAGGTGCACAAAAGGAATTTTCACATGGTGGGCAGTGCTTCAAAGTAACTGTTTTCAGCATGGTCATACCAGCAACAGGACAATTATGACTGTCAGAAAAAAATGACTCAATTTTCAAGAACGTTAGAGAAGCTGCACCCAGAAACATCAGAAACGATCACTTTAATTTTATTTCCGAATATCCCTGTTTTACATGTTTTGGAAATACAGGTAAACGATGGGAGTCAAAGGTGTCAAAATCAGTGCATCCCTTAAAAAGGCAAATAACTTTGACACATAAACAAAATAAGATGGCCTGAGGGAAATATTACTACCCATGTCAGGGTAATTTACAGGGGTCAAATTAAAAATCACTACGTTCATTATATAATTCAATCTTCATTTCTGTATGATCATTAAACATAATTATGTATATATTCTATGTCATTTTCGGTCGTTTCTTTTAATTCCCGAACATCAGAGTTTATTTGTGAAATATGTTCTCAAATGTGTTCATTACTGATACTTAGTAGGTTATCAACATATCTAAGTCTCAACTCTGAAAATTTATCTTGAAATGTCTGTTCTCCTTTGACAGCTTTGCAAAGATCTTATAGTAAAATAAATATTAATCGGCCAAAACACATGCACAGTTTGTATCTATTGGATACCAATCTTCTGTCTGAAGATGGAATATCCAAAACTAACTCATGTGTTATCAATCCAGAAGTTCAGCAAATCACCAAACTGATTATATTCAAATGCGGACTGGTCATCCTTCATATCATTACCAAAATACGCACCTTTCTTCGATGTCTTTCTTTGAAAGCAATTTGTCTAATATGTTTGGTATAAGAGACACTTGATACATTCTTTCAAGTCGGAATAAAAAATAGTTGCGTAGAAAGTGGAAACTGAGGTCCCAAGATAAAATCTCTATAAAAAGGAAATGGTTGTTGGTACCATTCAACTGCTATAACATATCTTCGAATTAGATGAAATCCAAAACCTGGGCCCTAAAATTCATAAGAAGCTTAACACTTAGACAATACCTCAAATGGCTACTACTCTTTAGTTTATTGGACTTTGATATGCCCCACCACTGTGATGCCATAGTGATAGAGCCTGAAACGACTATTTTTTAAAACTTCCTACTGTTTGTGATCTCCAGTTGTGCAATGCATGGTCTAGTGCTTATATACGCACTTTGCCGCGGTGTGTTTTGCTGCAGACCAAGCCACCAAAGCAATGCTTTTCTCTCCGCTGCGTGCTGAAACGATATCAGTTTCGTCTCTGACTTGCAGAGACAACATAGGCCCCCTGGTGCGAAATAGTCGGGTAACTCTCTAGTGCTAGATGTAAGAAAACCACAAAAATATCCACTTCCTGGAATAAATTTAAAATTGACTATAGCTTTATATCCTATCAAGCAGGGATCTTGACAATTCAGTAAGTTGTCATGTAAGAAATGACCAGTTTATTAAAATCATATCATTATTCATGATTCGATGTTTACATGTGGAGACCCATGCCAATAATTTTGAAGCATTATCTTGTCATTTGTTTGTTCACACGGTCATCATTATTATTCAACAGAACTAATGTACCGCTAAATACACAAAAAACATGTGTGTGTGTCAACTAACCTGAGATGCCAGGACATTTAATGCTCTTGATCAAGACCTATTTTACTCAGGAAGGGGCTCTTTCAAACTACTTTTGTAGTGCAGCAACTGATCTGCCAGACTGCAAGGTTCATGCCACTAGCATTTGAAACTCCTATGTATCACCCGTTCATTATGAAGAGTCAATCAAATGATGCATCTGTAGTTACAAAAAGGACAATGTTTCCAATTTTGTTTGCTTGTTTATTTCCGTTTTACTTTTTCCATACTTGCAGTAGGAATCTCTTTCTCTCGGTATCCCGACCATCACGCAACTGTATTTCTTGTTCTTTCCAATGGTTATAAAGACACAGTTTCATTTGTAAACACTTTCTGGGGTTTTGCAGTAATATTATCAGAGTAAAGATGATGATATATGGTGTGTAAATGTTCAACAAGTTCACATAAATTAAGAAGATTGGCAATGTTTCCACTTTCGTATAAAATGCTTTTCTTACGACGTCTTGTTTGGCAGGATTGATACGGAAGTCCCAATAATTTTGTTGTGTCGCAGAATTGGCAGTGCGATAAATTTTGGGCAAAGAACTGAACATCCTCAGGTTTGCCATTTGGCTCTGATCGCCCACCACAGAGTCCAGTCTGACAAACTCATCATATTTTGTCAGCATAATGATTATAATAATCATATGCAGGCATTGCTTGAAAAACAACATACAAGAAGCGCCCAATACTATGAAGGCTGTAGTTTCAGGTTAATAATGATAAAAACACGATTTTTTAAGCCTATATGCATGGTCAGCACCAGACTATAAAGCTTTTGTAAGTATGTTTGTGCAAACTGGGACTGTTATTTCGCATTCTGAATGCTAATTCAACAGTTCTTTGTGAGACAAGAATTATACTGGTAACTTGTATGTCAGGAACATAATATATAGAACTATAAAAATCGTCTGCATTGTGGTGTCAAAGTCCTGTGAGGATCGGATTCAAACTAATTCCTGATGCACCAGGCAACTTCTCTGTGAAGACCTTTGATGTCTTTGGCGCTGCACAACATTAAGCATTATGGCCAGCAGTTTCCCAAGGGACAAGATGCTGTCACTAGAATCACTGGTAGATGAAGTATAACACAGTGCCGGTATTGGACCCTGTCAAGTAAAGATTCTAAACGTAAATCGCAAAAAGGTGACGTGATGACAAAATAAGGCAATAACGTTGCGAATGCTAGGAATGCTCAATGACAGAATGACAAATTATTTGCAAGAAAACACGCGTATATACCTTTAGCAAAGAAAATTTTAAAAAATCTCTTATTTTTGTCTCAAAGGAGGAAATGTGATAAAAGTCCCTCTACCCCAGTCAACCACATAAATTTTTTATGCAAATGCATTCTTATACAAGCACCAGGAATTAAGTGCCTATAATAATGTGTCCAGGGTGTGTCATCAGCAGGCAACAGCCTTATAGGTCAATTTTCGCCGCCCTAATTCTCAATTAATGATGTAATCCATTATAGACACTGCAGGAAAAACGTGAGCTGTCTCATATGGCACATTTTGGAGGCTTGTGCAAATAAGCATACCAACAGCCCTTCCTCTTCCAAAATCAGAGGTCTGTCACCAGTGATCACCATGCCGAGACATGCATATGTTGACTACCACTGAAGTCTCTTGTGGTTGTAGCAGGCATTTGAATCCCCATGTGCACCTCAATACTGGATGCACTTGGTGACCATATCTTATCCCCCTTGTGTAGCAATACGTGTCCAGCATTTTCTTTCTCTGCATTGGACCATAAATTTGGTCACTACGGCCAAGTTTAACAACTCCATTATTATGCATCATATTTGCTACAGAAGTTCATATTCTTAGCACCCAATGTTAAACCAATGGGGTGGCTCATTATCCTACCAGAGCACAATGGAGTGGAATATGTTCTCATTACACTCAAAGTGGTAATATGAGGAACTCTTAAATCATATTGTGACCTTATTACTTACTTTGGTATCATACAGCAGCAAAATATTGTCATCACAAAGCAGTGGATAGAACTCTAGTTGCTCCAGTCTAAACATGGATATGCATAGATTCCTAATAATGAAGGCAGCATCTGTGCTTGATAAGTGGTTCAGCCTCATATACTCACGAAACGTCAGCGTGTCAGGCGTGAAGTTTACAAAGAACAAATTGTCAGGTGCATTTGCTCCTGGAAAGAAGAAAAATATTAGATCCCACTGAATAGTCTTTTTTGTGGCATGGCATTTGACATAATTTATTACATAAAAATGAACAACCCAGGTTTATCATATTGCAGGATTTATCAATTTTGCTTTCTTTTTCTAATTATTGGTCTAAAGAAGTAATGTATAACTGCAATGTCCATGTTTTCTGCACACCGGTCCTTAAAACATAGGATACACTTATAGTTATGTATATACTGAAATTATGTATGCAATCATTCTGCACTCTTTGTTATATATGAGGGACATATATCATAAATTTGTCTTTTGAAAGTGGTGTTATCCCTGATGTACTTCAAAATGTGACCCTCATTTATTTACCAACTATTGTCCTATTTCTGTATTGTTCTTTTTCTCCAAAGTTATCTAAAATAGTTCAAAATCAACTTAATAGCTATTTAGGGACTCTTCAGACACTTTCTGAATTTCAATTTGGTTTAAGAAAAGATATTGGTACTGACATAGCGGTACGTTTTTATTATCAATAGTTCTCTCATGTATTTCCATGTTTTTTAATGATTGTGATCTAGCATGTGATGAACTTTGTAATATTTTTTTTTTACCACCATGTAAATGACTTTGATGTGGGGTATCTGTAGGGGATTTTCATAAGCTCTTGCGAGTTTCTATCGCCAATAGTATATTCCTGTATAATTGTACGTATATATGGAGATAGTAAAATTCAATATAAATCTAAAGCGTTTAGTAAACATAAGAAGAGCAAAATTTCCCATAAATATGAAAATATATGCAAATATGACTGCTATTACAATGACACCTAACTGTGGTGGCATATATTTTATTCTTTGATTCCGAAGGCGTTGACCTTTTAGATTTCGAGTCACAAAAAGTATGGATTTTAGTGGAATAAGTAGTCTTTGTTTCCGTCGTTCACAGGTTAGTACATATGCGAGGTTTGCTTTGGACACTCTCGGATGAATGGGTGGAAGGCTAGAATGACAGGTCTGTGAAGTTAAGTAATAGAGAAGAAATTAAGCATTGAAAGGTATCCGAAACAGGTGGTTTTCACTCCCTCGCCATGCTCTTAACTACCAGAGGACGCCACTTGGCTATAACACTATGCCCACGAATTTGCCTGGCAAATCTTAGTTGTTCGCAAGTTATATTGTATACCTTCTCGTGTTTTGAAGGTTCTTGTAATGTTCGTATTTGTGGATTGGTTGTTGGCGTTACTTCCTTCTCTGCAGGAACACAGACTGTGGCATAACCTTAACACGAATATAAGACGCAAAAATGCATTATTCAAGTCAATCATATTAACATGTCAATACCCACGACATTATTGCAATGCTTCTGATTTTGAAAAATATAAAAATGCTTTAAAATGGTGTTTTAATCCGGTGATAATTCATGTTTGCATATTATTTTGGCGTCCACATCACAAAAAGCAAGCAAGAATTATTGTCTACATACCATGTTATTCCCATTCATACAAACGTTTTCCTGCAATATTTCAACATGGCATACCATGTTGAAAAAAAAAATGAAAAAAATATATAAATGGTACACTGCCTACTAATCATTTCCAAGAAATGAACACCATGTTAAGTGGGAATGGGACCATATTTATGAGAGATGTCCGATTGTTAAAATCTTCTGGCACACCTTGGTTCTAATATATATTCAGCTGGAATACTCCTTAGCCTTTCGTCTGTACATAATTGTGATACGTGAATGTGTTTGTTACACGTCTTAGACATCTTATCAGGTAACAAAATAATAAAATACTTCGGTATTTCTTCATAATTCATTACTTGTTCCTTTAAAAAATTGACATGTTTGTCAAGCAATACCTTCAGATTTCTTTGTTGTGAATACTAATTGTTTCCAAAATATTTCATTCAGAACATTTTCTATATTTCTTCAGGTATCCACGCAAATGGGGTTTTTAAGTACTGAATGTATAACATCAGTAAACTCGTTTGTATTTAATATAATATTTATGATATCACATGCAAATATAGGTCACACATATTACACGTATGTGTGAAATGCGTCCTACGTAACGCCCCCCCCCCCCCCCCCCGTGTAGGTAAGCGTTGCAACTAGAACAACCAGTTTTTACGTTAGGCCCATATAACATTCAGGACTTTTAAAGTGTATGGAAATTATGTCTACGGGTGGTGCCACCTATTCTATCTTATCAATACAGGTCAAAATGTGAAAAATGAGTGACCAGTCCTGCATCTTTAACCTTTCATGGATCTTCATGTCATTTACCAGGATTGGAAAATATGTCCAAATCTCGGTTTATTATGATACTAGTGGCGCCAGCCTTACTTTGTCAGAAATTACAATTAAAATTTCTTGAAAAAAAACCCCAAAATTCCATTTCTCAAAAAAATTATTGAAGGGTATGTCAAATGTATGCGATATATAGATCATGTGCAATGCTAATACGTTGTACAAAATTAGTGACCTTGGCCCATATCTGTTAGGTTACCTGACCTATAAATGGATGAGCTGCAATATGCTAAAAGGGCTACACTTTAGGAGTTAATGCACCCATTCCACATATAAACCAAACAAATACCTCATTTGAAAGGTACCTTCCGATACAATGATAGTATCTAGAGTGTACTAAAGTGAAGGTGGGCCGTCAGTATATGGACACACATTGAAACAAGGTCTTCCAGGAGGCTATTTCATAAAAAATGAAAACTGCTCAGCATCCAGGAATGCAAGTTTGGACAATTTTAGCAATAACATATTTAAACTTGAAGTATTTTCTTGTATTTGAAAGGGACAACATAATTAGACATTTTTCATTTTTGAAACATACGATGACCTAATTATGACCTAAAATGACCTACAGATCTATTAGTAAAGAATAGTGTAATGACGCATGCCAATAAAATGTGTGTTGCTTTTACCTTTGATTCTTTTACTGTGTGATGTATTCTTAATTACGTGAAACCTATAACATGTATAAACAAAAGCGATTTTTTCCTTTTGGAGTTGCTGTTTTACATTAGAGCATTTATCAAAATTACAAGAGAAGAACTGAAAGGTAAAATACTTCTGTAACCTCAAACACAATTGCGCCCCCGCCCCCCCCCCCCGTAACACATAAGGAATTAATTCAGTGTAGCACCAGTCTATCTTAGTTTGAGAAAGACCCTCATTTTTTCATTTATGAAAATGATATGGCTGCCTGATTACGACATCTCGGTGGTTGAGGGCTAGAATAAAATAAATTAAGAGCCTTAAGATAGCATGATAAGATGGACTCATTTTTACAGACTCTCCCAAATTTACCAACCACCACCCTCCCAACCTTAACAGCCCCCTTCCCCCTTCCCTTTTTTGTAAGTTTGGCTGTTTTATATTTTAGAAATTTTTCAAACAAAAAGTAATATTCCATTTTTGTAGGGGGGGGGAGCTTAATGCGATAATTAGTCCTCAGAGCATGCAGTATTTATGATTATTCATTGTATTCCCAGGATTCGCTACGAATACAGTTTATCTGTACTCTGCATTTGTGTGTAGTAGTACACTAAAATGGCGAGGACATCAGCATCATCAGCTGTTGCTCCAATGCACTCATGTACACCTGCTTCCTGGTACATTTTGTCTGCATGTATTGCACATAACACTATCCTTATTTCTGCGTCTTCCTGGCTTGAGAACATTTCTGGGACGTTCATACCTTCCTCTGATAAAACACATTTTCTCAATGTACCATCAGAAAAATCTCAAGTCAAGAACAACTTATCTTTGTGCATGAATCTCAACATACTCTCACAAAAAATCACCAAGTGATGCCTTGCTTATTGAAGTATTCAAAAACTTTGTCCATGGTGGAACAGAAGGTCCACCAATAGCCTGGTACTAATGGTTTGGGGGTCGAGAGTCTTGTCATCTAGCTCTCTCTTGTCCTTTAACTGAGTCTGTGATATCATAATAGTTGAACACACCTACCACAGTATCTGTACATAAGACGTTCCAAGGCAGTTGTTTAAGATATGCCTCAGTCGGGTGATCAAATATTTCGAAGTTATCTCCAGAGAATGATTGGTTTAATGTCATACTGTCAGGTATTACTAACATGGAAGATAGTCCATGCAGTGGCAGATTTTTTATACTCCGCACACATGAAATGAAGCCTTGGAATGTGCAGTAATTAGCTGACTGAGTTCAGCTGCCGAGCTCACATCATCCCATGTTTTTGCAAGGGTTGGTGTTCTTCTAAATACCAGGTCTGATCCAATATTCACACTTTTGTTTGATTGCGAACTCTCAGTGTTGTTTTTTGGACAAGTCTGTGAAAGTAAGGACTCTGGATGTTGCTATAGGATTGAAAAAATTGCCGATGCTTTCAGTTGATAGAGCTGAATCAATAGATTGCTCACGCTTCTTTTGACCATTTGTCAAAGCACAAAGAAGTGCGTTCTGAGCTTTACCTGTAGCATCTAATCCTATAGAAAAGTTTATGAGTGCATTTTCTGGGTGACGCATGGTATTAAGTGGATTTGCCATGTTGTTTTTGACATGTTAGAACATTGCACTAACATAATGGTCACCACGTTTCATGGAAGCAGGCTGGATTGGTGGATGGGTTTCTCCTGGAGAAAGGGAATGGCCTCTGCATACTTCCATGACTCTATTAAATTCTCCTGTCATGTTTGTGTGGGGGGGGGGGGCGGGGGGGGGGGGCAGAATTCAAAGGCTTATTGCAGCCAATAAAGCCATCAGTTCCCTTGGCATTTCTTGGCAGTTTTTTTTCTGTCCCCTATTTACTCCACAGCCTATTAAATTTGCCTTCAATCTGACAGAAGGTGAAATATATAGCTTCAAATGCTGCTTTGATATCTTATCAATATGTACACTGGGGTCCACCAAACATTGCTGAGTGTGTTGCATGCAAAAGAGTAAGGGATCATCTGGATTTGAGTATTGAGATAGATTGACCAGATGCCTTCTCTTTTCTGCACTGACTTGGATCAGAAGAATCTGTATGGGGTTCACAACTTCTTTACATAGTTGAATATAGGAGACTGGTCACATCCAAACTTCACAAACTGCTCCAATTTAGGCATCACATAATCTACTATCACATTGTGTAACTCCCTGATGGTATTAATTGATGATAAGCAGAGGATTCTGTGACTGTACTGAAGCATATGTCCTGGAGTTGCTTCCAAAACTCTGTTCATAGTTGGTGACATACCTGTGATTCTGGTGTTTCATTTATCCATTTCACAAATTCCTTGCTTTACAGGTGCATCAGTGTCTCATATGGGAGTGTGAGTCCTCTAGATTGCTCTGTTAATCTGCTTCCAGTCAACATCTGGTCCACAGTTGCTGCTGCATAAACATGAGTCAACAAGTAAGTCCCTCAGTCCTCCAGTTCCCCACTGCTTCCCTATCGACGAAGTGAAGCAGCATGCTGTACGGAACCAACCTAGACATACTGCATTTGAAGTGAACTCATTGGGCATGGACCACTTGATTTGCTGTGCAAGGGCATACCATTGTTGGTCCAGTGTCTGTGTAACAGAAAGTTCTTGTCCTAACTTGTTAGTCATCTTCATGCACTTTTCATTGTTGGGTAAACAGTGGTCAGATCGGCTGGTTTGGCATCTATTATGGGTAAATAGGCAGCAACAGTCCTTGAGGACTGCTTTTTTGCTATCATCTCATTGTTACCAGTCCAAATGGGGATAGTTTGGTATATGTATTGAAGTTCTGGTAAATCGAAGGCCTGGCAATAAACCATACTGAGAAGTATCCATGCAAGATCATGTTCTCAATCGATGTTGGTCCTTAGTTATTTCTTTGTGTTGTGTCGGTCAATCTGTAGAAGTGGCTCTGCTTGTTGAGGTGGTTTCTGGAAAGTGTAACATTGAATTTGGGAACTGTATTGTGCATATGTTATTGACAGGGACCGTTCGCTACTTTTTTTATACCTATACAGTACCAACAGTATTCACAGGTTGTTTTGGCTGGTTTTGAAACACAACTTGGGCCATGGAGTTGAATGTATTTTTCCCATCAGTAGTTTGGGCGTTGATATCAATGTTAGCTTCCCTCTGGACTAGGGCACCACTGTCACATCTAGGGATGATTCCTGAAGGAATGTACACCTCATCTGCCTGGATTTAGTCCAGCTCTTTCTATGCAGCAGCTGTCAGAAGTGAACACAGCTCATCATAACTGACATAGAGCCCATGTGCATTCAATGTGTCTATCTGGCTTTTTTGTGCTATAGTAATGAAGCAGCTGAACTGCAAGTGCATTATTGAGGGATGTAGATACTTCACGGCTGTTGAATACTTTAGTCTGCTATAGCAAGGCAGTGATGCTTCACTGTCTCAGTTGGCACATTGTCTTGATCAGGCGAGTCACATACTTTCTTTTCCATGAGCTATATCAATGTGCTAGCTGGCAATGGTGGAACAAAACTGTTTGATGCTTCCATACTAACCTCATATGGAGAATGATAGAATGGGTAATAGTCTGAAATATTTGGTATTTCCTTCCGCAAGACAGAACATGCATTGCATAAAATGGTGTTGCTTTCTTGCATGTCTATGTGATCATTCGTTTGCATTGGCTCAAATTCAAGAATCTAAAGAGTCCTATTTCAGTCTTATGGCTGCCTTTACAGCATTACCAACTGATATTTTGCTGCTGAATGCAAGGCTGGACCATGCTGGCTCTGGATACTGAGGGAGTCACCAAAATATTTCACCAGTCAGGCTGATAGCTTTTCAGCATGATGGTGTGTGATAGGTCACTTTGGTTGGGAAGTAAAACCCTATATTCAGTTAGAAGATATGATATAGGGAAAGCTTTGCCTTGCCGTATCAAGCCGTCATTGACCTTATCAACACACCACACCATAGCAGTCATCTTGCGATTCCAAATTCTCCTTGGGGTTGAAGACTGTTCAGTTTGTTGAACTGGTATATGCAGATGCTCATGCTTTGTGATACAAAGCTTCTAGAGCAATCAGATCATCAGTCTGAATACGTCTAAGCATGTTTTCATCCTCATCTAAGTTTTGCTGGACTCTTTAGAATTTGCTCTCAAAATTTGGGAGAACATCGTTAGGTCATTTGTCTCTTTTATTTTTGCTTTTTCACACCAAACACGCTCCAATATGTGCACGTCTTGTCAGCTCTGGTGATGATAGTGGGGACACAATATGTAGTGAGCAAAGGCACATTGGTTTTGCATGATAGCCCACTTGAGGTTGACTCTTCTGGAGCAAAGCACAAATTCGTTTTACTAGTAAAACCTTTGAAACAATTGCTGTGCTATTTGATGTTGCTATTTTTAGTTGTACCGTCAATACTATAAAAAGAGCCTCCTAACCTCTCAAGTGTTTCATCTTGTTGAATATTAGCTGCAGACACAAGGCTGTGAACATCAGCCTCCCTTGCTTTGCTAACATCTACAGTTCAAGTGCTTTGACAGATAATGCATTTTGTTAAATCTGTGGACTTTGATCTTCTTTTAATTTTTGGTGCCAACTTAAGAGTTCTAGCATCGGGATTGCTCTCATTACTTGCCATTTTATGTCAGAGCGTTATCACCTGCAAGCACAGTGCCACTACCATGATATAAACTAGTCTACACTAAAAGCATGCTATTTCTACCGTATCATATTAATTCTAAATATTGTAAAATAAATAAATAATTTGGTTACCACAGAAGCCTAAAACATGTAATGGGTCAACTACAGCATTTAAATATTTTTTAGCTCTTTCAATAGAAATGTAATACAAACAATAGCATAAAAATGCTTGACTTAAATGTCAGATAAATTAAAGTTACTGTGTAAAATTAAACTGAAAAGTTCTGTTTGACACTGGACAATATAAGAATAAATATGGTGGTAAAGGACATAGCGACTATCTGAAGAAAATCCTTAAACCATACTACCAGGTATATACTAGTTATTTCACTGCATAATCAGTTCAAAACGGACAGACATGAGGCATCACATAAGTTCTGCAACCTTTGGGCAGCAACGCAAGTGTCTCTGCACTTCAAGAGAAAAGCTTAAACTGTGACATAAATCATTTCCAATATCACAATGGGATCATACATTGTCGTTATTTTTCCCTCTTACTTCATGGGACGGAAATTGTGGATAGTGTATGGGTCATCAGCACAATAAAATAGGAACATGTGAGAAATATTTTATGAATATCATCTCTTTTGTATAAATACAGAATTTCTTAACTAATCCACGAGTTAGCCTATCAGTTTATTTGTGGGGTAATACCCTCCTGGGTGTGGGCCTTATAATGAGAACTTAGGGTTCTTGGACAGGTAGGTTAATATCTTAGAGTAATAATTTGAAAGAAATATATGGTTTTTAAAATCATTATAAATCATAAAGATATTTTTGCAAGGAATCTTGATTTCAAATATTTGTACTTATAACATTTACAAGTAAATTTCAATCAATCATTAAGTGTTTATTTGAATAAGATTTCTTATTTCGTACATTGCACACACAGTTTTACAAGGTTTCTAATTAACTTTTTACTGCAATGTGCAGTGACTTTTTGTAAAAAAAAAAATGAGTAAGCACACCTGGCGACTAATTTTTGGAAAATCTGACAAAACCAAAGAGCTTAAATACAGATAGAATGAAACATTTAGAAAACTAGGGCCCATATGATTAGCTGTAGAATTAGTCATGATACCCATTTAAAGTCCTTCAGCGATTACCTTAAACATTCTTAAAATATAGTTTATTGCATTAACTTTTAAAGATGCCATTTACAAGTACATTTAGCATGGATAGCACATTAAAATTTTGTACAACTACATGCACTTGTATATCATTCAAAAGATTTGGGTTTTTATCTTAATGTCCCGCAATGGAAAACCAATTAAAATGAAAAAATGCAAAACGTTTGATACCACATTGGTAGCCAAAGATTGTAAACATTTCCCATTTCTTCTTGTACATTTTGGGGTCTTCATGAAAATAATATACTGTTTAGGCTTTATCAGGCATGTAACAGTTCTAAAATGGTGCTTATATGGCCAATAATATAAAGGTATATCAAGCTTAATCAGTGACGTTCATGGCACACCACTGTCAAATTGGGAACCAGGTATTGGCAAAGGTAGTCGGAAAACTGGTTGTTTCCATGGCAACGGTCCACTTAAGCATGAGCACACCCTCAATTTTCTGAATCTATATAAGCCTTTCTTTCAAATGATGTGTAATATTATATGTAGGATGCATACACTAAGTCGATACAATTCAGCTCATCTCCACTGGCCTAAAAGTTAGGACAGGCGATGCTGTTATGGCAGGGTGTAGCATGGAACTCTGCTTTGACATCAATGACAACTACAATTGAGCCTTCAGATGAAACTTGCACTTGAACACGTAAAAAATAAAACTGTACTAGTTGACTACTTCTTGTTCACCGTGACGCAATGATTGTGTGACCGTGGCCTATTTTCCAATGCCATTAAGCACTTACGAAAAGAACATTTAATTCAGTATCTTGATGAAGAATTAGGAGAATGATAGCAAATGTACCACAAATGTGTATTATGTGGAAGTTTGATATTGCATAATATGAATGACATTGATTAATCGTGCAAGGTTTGGACTTGGTATTCTTGTACCTACAATATAGAGTTGGATACGAGAAAACCTTCTTGGACTGTGTTGTACCCAAAAATGAAGATTTTATTATCAATTTGTAATTTCTTTGAAAATGGGTAGGCGGGAGACAGGTTGATTGTTATTACAGCATATAGAGCTCTAGTCGTTACAATAGAAATAGAAAAGTGACCAAGAATGTGGCAATGTAACAATGGCAAAGTTGCATGAGACAATGCATGAGTCATTGGTTTCCGAACCAATAGTATGAAACACCAAGCCAGTATGCTCAAGTACCATGTATGTTGTACAGATGCAACTCGAAAAGAAACCTATGAATTAACACATTGCATTGTATTATCCGTCATATCAACATATTGCCCATGGTTTAGCACATAAATTAATAGCTTAACTCTTTTTGCTGTGCCTTGCAAATACTGTATTTTAAAAACATGTGCCCTTAGTTTTGGAGAAAATGTAAGTTTTGTCATGGGTTAAGGTAGCATTGACACACAACACAGAAAAAAATGTTAAAACACATTTTGATATCATGTTCAACATGCTCCCTATAGTGTAAACCTTTCAGAAACGTAGTGCCCATAACAAATCTTAATAAAATCAAAATAGGTATGAGCCATTGATTCTTCAAAATCTCGCACAATTTTTGCCCAATAGTACCTTTTTAACATGCTAAATGGGTGCTTCTTTGTACAACTTCCAGCTTTGCCAACTATCTGCTTTTAAAAATGAGTAATTGAGCACAATTTTGACTCATAAATGGTCTGATATATCTACCTTTCCTTTTGAAGAATCGGTGACACTGTGTAGATGAAAGGGTTCAACACAGAGTTGATGGGTACAACAAACACCACAAACCAGGCATAGATTTCTCCAGGGAGATGAATATTTCCTCCGAGCGATGCAAAACCTGAATATTTATCCCGACAAAAACATTTACATTGAACAGCTTTTAAAGATTGTGGGATCTCAAGTTAGCAGTTCCAGCCAGATAGATATTGAAGATGCATTACATCTAAATATTTTTGACCTGTTAAAATCTTTACTTGATTGAGTCACTGTGTGTCTACAATCTATATTACATTGTCTAGAATTTGGCTTGGTCCTGTCTAAATGATTGCCAGTGTGCCGCGGATGGATCACGAAGATTCTTCAATTGGTCAAGCGTCAGTGATTTGTTGACGCTTTCTGAGTTTTATTACAGAAAATCTAATACTTCTGTGTGTTTGCATTTACAAAATATTAGCATATCAAGCTTGCTAGTTTACTGGATGCAGCATGCAAGGGAAAGATCTTGTATGCAATATGATAAGTGGCATGTCTTATATGGGAATGCAAAGGTAGTGTATCCGAAGGTTAATAAGCTGGTCATGTTTATGTTTGCTTGTCATATTTGAGTGAATCTGGACATTGATCTTGATAAGTAATGGTCACTTATAACTTGGGTATGTGTAAAGTGCGTCCGAATATGTTATACTTGTCCACAAATTTGTCATTCAATTTATAACACTATTTATTTCAAGATATGTGATCCGGTAGAGTGTGATAGTGATAGGTTTTGAAAAAGCAAGGAAACTACCCATGATAGTATCATTGCAGTAAATTGATGTTGTGTTTTCCCCAGGCTTCTATTATTTCATGCTAAACAAGCATTTAGCTGAATGCAAAGACATTAAAAATAAACAACATATTCCAAAGAGTACAATATTTTATACATCCTATCTTTATAAATATAAAAATATTTATCTGTGCATTTCCAGTACATTGCCTTTGTGATCATGTGCTTTGGGAAAAATTGTGACAATAGCTTGACATTTTGGCCTCAACGGAAAAAATAGTTTTTGCAAGGAAAATTTAAGTTAGACATGTTTGAATACTGTTACAGAATTGACACGTATGGACAAAGGTTAGGATTTTTGGGCAAATATAAATTTTTGCTCTCTCACCAACATTTACTTATTGTTATATGTGTGCACAATCCAAAGGATTGATTGACAAAATATCTTTGCTTTGAAAATTTTCAAGGGGTAAACACATTAGTGTTATGGGTTTTTTCCTTACTGAATTGTATCATAAATTTATTTTCCTCTTTTGTTTTTGCATTATTTAATTTACCTCTATTGTTTTGGTATTAATTAAATGCATGCTGTGTTTCAATGTTATAAATGTACATATCAGCTCAGGATATTAACGATCACGTTTCGTTTGTACCAAAATGAAATTTTACCATCAACATGTTGGCGCATATCTTTAACAATTCTACCAGTCAGTAAAAGGCAATGGCTACATCGGGTATACATAAGATAATTGCTGTATTCCATATTGTTAACTTGTGCTAAATTATCTGATCAGTAAAGCCAATTTACCTGTTTAGAGCCTTAAAGGGGTTTGGATCCACGTGGAGCACCATTAACGTGCATTGTTCAAAAGGTTTAAAGCGCCAACACAATTCGTTCGTCAAGATCAAAGCACTGACATCCGTAATATAAGGGCCACATATTAAAATTTCAATGGATATAACATACAATTATCTTGACGCTAAATTGAAGTAACGTCGCCAACATGATAACGTATTAACAAAATTCCATTTCATTCGAAAATACAAGGGAAACTGATGCTTTGCCACAAGGATCCGTATATTCAAAACCCGCAATAATATGACAAGGTAAGGAACATATGTATCTAGCCCCCGAAATACGACGTGCATGCTTATTCTCCAAATGCTCCTTTACATTTTGATCAGTTCTATTTATGCACGGTTGGAAACATTGGTATCTACGAGATTCGTTTTTTCTTAATTTTTTTTTTTTAGGTTACGTCGCGTTTCGTCATAAAAAGAATAATTATGTTTTACATGGGAAGTATACTTATTGCTTTCAATATACCAAAACTATATTTGTATACATTTTATCCTAGTGTTATTTTCATTTTCATTTTGATATATACTGAGTCACGAAATTTGCCCCCCAAAACATGAAGATACGTAACAAGTAACATTTCATGGGGATAAAAATTTTTACTCCAAACTGATAAAGCTATCAAATATACTTTCATTCATCACATCATGATAGATTCACTGAACTTTATAAAGCTTCAGCAAAGGAAAACATAAGCAAAAGTAAGTGGACATTTTTTGCCAAGTTCACCTGTACTTTGTACACAGATTGTGACATGTCAATACATGAAATTTGATCAGGAACACCTAAGCACAAATGACATATTGCACACATTTGCATGATTCAATGATATCACGGTTGGGTTTTCATATACAGAGGCAAACCAAGCAGCCACCGAGGTTTGCTTGCAGGCTAAATGTTTCAATTTAAATTGAAGTACAGCACGACAATGTTGCCTTCTCTGTATTCAGATTATTCTTATCCAGATTCATGTCATTCAATTAAGCCAAGTATTTCAGACTGTTATGACTGCGTTGTGATTTACTTAGGCTTATACTGATTCTAAGTGTGACAGCATGATGTAAATTGTAAGAACTAAAGTATATAATGTATTTCACGTTGCTCTCACTGTTGGGTTGCAATTTATGAATATGGTTAATTCCTTTTCTGAACTATTTGCTGTGGCAATTAAATTTTGGCTAAATCCTAACTTGTCTGACTTTCAAAAGTCATACACTCTGCTACTGACAAGAGGAAGCAGGTGCAATTTTCGAATATCCGAATGGCCATTAACCATATCTCAGGTAATACTAACAATATAGAAACAGAACAACCAGAAAATGAAATTGCATATACTTCATGCTCATAAATTGGTAAAAAGTGGCATGTGCAATAGAGGCCAAAAAAAAAAAAAAAAGATATGTTAGCATGACGGGACAAGCTGTCAAAGGATTATGTTTATTGCCTTTATTTCATTACTGAAAACTCATTACTTTTATGAACGTCATTGATGATAGACTTTTTTTTAATTATAATCGGTAAAGAGCACCTATGTGGCCTCCAAGAAACATTATTTTCTTTTAGACTTACCGAGAATGCATATTGGCATCCAGCAACAGAGATCTGTCAGAATAATTAAAACCATTTGACGAAATACACGAACATTCTGTGATTTCTTCCTCCCTGCAGAGGCACTGATGTTTTGAATAGATATATACATCCATGTATAAGATGTTAGTAACATCAGGGTAGCAAATATTGGAATAACAGACAAAGAAAAGAAAGAATACATCCAGCCTGTGTACGTCTCTGAAGTAATATGAAGAGGTAGGCAGACTGTGGAACGCCCATAATATTTCCCGAGAAAGTAAGGATAATATATAACTGGGAACATAGCTACAAGTAGAGCTAGAAGCCATACAACAATAACCATAATAGCAGCTCCTTTATTTTGCAATCGGAAGCTACTGAAGGGAAATACTATGACATTAAATATATTGAAGGTTATGGCCAGAAGCATAAGCAATGATCCAACAGATGAGGTTGATGCTGCTATTCCCGCTAGGCTGCAAATTGTGGAAGAGCGCCATTTCTTGTCCTGTTCAACATAGCGCCCTCTATATGCGAGGTCAGCAATGGCTATTATCAAAAGATAGACACTCATTAACATATCAGCTGCACCTAAGTTAGTAATCAAGAATGAATGAACTTGATTTTGTCCTTTAGACCTTGCTCGTAAAACAATTACGAGACTATTCCCGATGAGAGACAAAATTCCCATGATCCAGAGTAATATTCGCAAGGTTTCACTGGCCATAAGGTCAGAACAACTTGAGAAAACATCAGCTTCTGGTCGACATTTCTTCAGTGAATGTGGTGCAACACAACAAAACTTATAATCAGAACTGATCAATGTCTTTATGTTCATGAGCTCAGTGAACATAAATTTGTCAAAACTAATAATGTCATTACCAGATATATCCAACTCCTCCAACTGTACTAAGTTATGGAATGCCCGAGCCTCTATCGTATGTATTTTGTTCCATTTTAAATGTAGTTTCTTTAAGGATGACAAACCAATAAACTGATTAGTTACTAATCTTCCTAAGGTATGGTGAATAAGCTGTAAATTGTGCAATGATGCAAGTCCATTGAAAGCTCCGTCTTCGATCACTACTAGGAATGGGTTTCCTTCAATCTTTAAGGTATCAAGCCGACTTAGACCAAGAAATGTTCCCTTCTGTAATTTTAGAAGATAATTACAACTAAGGTCAAGTTTACGCAGATTTAACGCATATGTGAATATTCCAGGGTGCACTTTTGCTATTTTGTTATAAGACAAGTTCAAGTCAAACAGGTAGGAATACTCCCAGACGTGTTCGAGCTCTGTAATATTATTGTAAGTAGACACTATTCTCCTTGCATCTGAACCCAATCTCACGAGCATTGACGATACATTGTGTGAAGCGATATGACTACAATTAAAATCAGTTCTTTTACAGGAACATTCTTTAGGACATGTGATACGACAGAGCTGTTCATCATCTCCATGTGTACAGTGTATAACTCCATCACACACCTGCTCCAAGAAAATGCAGTTCCTGCGTCTTTTGCACCGGTACATCCCCTCACATTTGTAAGTGTCTACAAAAAACAGTGCATGAAACATGAGGGAAACCTAACGTTGAAGGGCAGCAACCACATAAGCAGTTAAAATTCTAAAGCCTTCACCCAAAATACTTTAACACCTATACAACCGCGTCCTGGAAGGATAAACAAATTTAAAAACAAGTGGTTAATATTACAATAAAGAAATAAAGCATAATAAATCTAAATAAGAAAGATATGTCTTTCAAATGTTGCTTTCAATTAATGTAATTGTGAAATACATCTACCGCCAATTTTGTGGTGCTTCCAGGATACTGTGTGCAACTTATTGATGTATCGGGACAGTGCACCTATCTACACTCACCACATCCAAATTCATCTTGTTTCACTGGGCAATCCCAGATTCCGTCACAGACTTTAGTGACAGGTATACAATAACTTCCCGGGCACTTGATGTACCACTTTGGACAAATAACATCGGCTGCAAAATAATAAGTTCTTTTCAGTATGAAATAAGAAGAAGTTAGAAAGTATATGGGTTTGTTAATTTAAAAAAAAATAATATTTACATTTTAGAGAAACTTCCTCAAGATCCGTGTTCAGTAACTTGAAAGCAATCTATTTCCTGTATGAATTTTAGTAAGGAACCCAGCAATCATACTCTACCACCTCTTGATTTAGATTACAGATTGCATCGTCTAAAATTGCACAAGGATACTGTTAAAATATAATCATATTGCAGGCAAGGAGAGGCAAGTAAATAACGTGGGGAGCCACACCAGACCACTTTTTGGATTTAGTTTGTACATGCAATGATGTCAAGCCTTAAATCAATCCACTCACAACACAAAAGACAATGTTATTTATCATAAGCGCTTGACTGAAACAAGCAAGTCTCCACAATTTTATTTATTTATTTAATCGTCTTCTTTACCCAGGGACCCCTTCAGTGATGCAACACTGTTCTCCCAGGGGTCCCTGAAAAAAATTAAAAGTACACATACACAAAAGAGACACAGACAATATATACACTATAAACAATATTTAGAATATGTTACGTCATTTGAAAACAGTGTTTCAATTCACTGATATTTCTTCTTTTCAACATTCTTCATACAAAGTCTCTTGAAGGTTAATGTTGTTGATGCCTGCCTGGTCGTGTCACTGAGACTATTCCACTCCAGGCAGGTATCAAAGTGAAACTCTTGTTTGCCGAAATTTGACTTGACTTTGGGAAGGGTTAATCCATTTGAAGTGGCATGACGGGAGGGGTAACGATGATTATGATGACTGAAGGTAAACTTTTCATAAAGGTAGCTAAGGGTTTTGGTATGAAGGACTTTAAAAAGAATATTGCATTTGTAATATTTCCAACTGTCCTGAAGGGTAGTCCAGCCAAGTGATGCTAGTACTTCAGATGTTGGAGTGCACTGAGGTACACCAAGTAACATACTTCCAGCTCTTTCTAAGAGTTTAACTAGAGTCTCTAGGTTTGAGTTTGTAGTATTTGACCAAATAACCGAACAATAATCAAAATGAGGAAGAACCAAAGAGTTAAAAAGGAGTTTTCGGTGTTGAATGGATAGGTACCTGGAGATACTATTTGTCATATACAGTTTAGAACTAATTTTTGCTGCAATTTTTGATATATGAGTAGAGAAATCCAGCTTGTTATCTAGCCAAACGCCAATGTACTTGAAAATTTCAACTTGCTCTATTTGATCGCCATCGATTTCGAGATCCAGTGGGCTTGCATTTCGTAATTTGCAAGAACTTCCAAAGAGCAAGCACTTGGTTTTATCTATATTTAGAGTCAATTTATTTGTGAAGAGCCACTTCGATACTATGTCTAAATCATGATTTAGAACCTGCTTGATCTTTGAGATGTCATGATTGCTGTACAACAAAACTGTATCGTCTGCATACAGCACTGTAGTACAGCGTTTAGGGAAATCTGGTAGATCATTCATGTAAAGAGTGAACAGTAGAGGGCCAAGTATCGAACCTTGAGGGACGCCACAGCATATGGGCAAAATATCAGAGAAACAGCCATTAACATAAACTGCTTGCTTACGATTCAAAAGCTAAGACTTAAACCACATATGCTCGTTTCCCTGAATACCATATAACCCCATTTTCTCAAGTAATATTTCATGATCAACTGTATCAAAAGTCTTTTTAAGGTCAAGAAAAAATATACCAGTATAGTTTCCTTTGTCCATTTGGTTTAAAATAGTGTCTGTAACATGAATGAGAGCAGTAGCTATTGAGAAACCCTGACGGAATCCTGACTGACATCTCGTGATAAGTTGTCTCTGTTGTAGGAATTGATACAGTTGATCCTGAAGAGCCCGTTCTAATATTTTTGAAATTACGGGTAATATAGAAATGGGTATATAATTGCTTGTATTATCACGATCCCCACCTTTGTAGAGAGGAACTATTTTTGCCTGTTTCCACTCAGTGGGAACATTCCCGCTATGTAATGAAAAATTAAACAGATATGTGAGGGATGGTGTAATGTAGGGAGATGCAACCTTCAATAACCTAGAGCTGATCCTATCCATGCCTGTTGCGTTTGCAATGGACAATTTTTATAATTCCTTTGGACAAAACATTGCTCTATGGGTTGTAAAACAAATTTATCAGTTGTCCTTTTTTCTTTGGGAAGGTGTTGTGTAATTCTACCCGAAAGTTTTTCCGACAGTTTAGCACCTTTAGAAACGAAAAACTCGTTAAAGCAGGTGGCAATGCCCTTAAAGTTTGTGACTTCATGATTGCCCTCTGCTTTAAGCAAATTCACAGTCTCAGAATTGCTGTGTTGTTTGCCGAGCATATTTTTGAGAGTTTTCCACAGATTAGCTGGGTTTGAGGAACTTTCAGCGATTTGATTTTGATAATAATCTGCTTTTAATTCTTCTCTCAGGTTATTGATATGGTTGCGTTTTACTTTGAACTGGGACCACAGCCGTAAAGGAGAAAATATACATGAGCTGCAGGACAGGGGTATGCCTGGATCACCATCTTTTACAAGGTAGAACCAGATTTCCGTCATTAAACAGGCATAAAGAATAAATGGCGCAGTAGTTGCAGGAAAGAGGAGTCATCTTGTAATATGTCCTTGTTTCCCGTCTTGGTTTTGGAAATACCAATACACACTTCAAATCCCGTATTTAGTTTGCTTTTGACACTAATGTTAGTCAAATAGTGCCTGCAAGTACACCACTGAAAGAATATTCTCTGTCTTAGCATGTTCAGAGGTCTTCGCTTTTAAAAAAATTGAAAGCCAAAAGTTGTCACTATGATTAAAACATGCAGCATTAATTCTTTCAGTACCATGTGTTAAGTGTGTTGACAGCTGCGCACTTTTATGTGCAATGCTCAAAAACCTTGCTTGGCTGTTGGACTTGTGGACTCACCACAATCCTCCAGATGTGATCCATCTCGGCATCCTCTGTAGTTTCCAAGATAATCGATGTCATATATACAAACCATGGAAGTATTAATCCTATATGTTGCTGATCTGCACTGATATCCAGATAAGCCCGTAGTTTTGCCTGAAGTACACACATAGGTAGTCGTTACCATTGAACCCATTATCTTCATCATCATCGTCATCATCATACTCATTGGCCACCCCATTGAAACTACAACTTTGTTCTAAACAGGGCTTCTTTCTACATTTGAGTAATTATCATTAGCATATAAGCATGACGTAGGATTATGAAATAGTGTAATAATAGGAACTTGGAATTTTCTTGAACATTAATTTTACTGATATCTAAAACATTTATATCTAATTCAGTTCTTCATAGATAAGACTTGGGGAGAAAATAACATCCACATGAAATTTCCCATTTTAAATCCTGAGTGATAGCAATCTCGAAGAGCAGGGAAAACACTTCAAAGAAAAATCAGTGTGTAAATAGAAAGTGTCGCTATCATGTGACAAACGTGACAATGATGATGTTCAGACTCAGCGAAAACAAACTTTTATACACTAACATTTCCAAGAAAATTTACATCGGCTCTTACAATCAAATTGTTTATGACATTCCATGTAATTGCAATGTTGAAAGCGAAAGCACATCAATTTATATTAGATAAACCTCCAAAAATATGTGCAGCCTCCTCGGAATCTTTGATATCCAAAACAGATCTAACGTGTATTAAAGTTGATTGGATATAGCATGGTTTTCAGAGTTCAGCTTTCCGGCCTACATGCGCCACCAAGTGCCAAGTACTCTGGTAATTAGTGTTACATGCCAGAACCCCACAAAAATATTCACTTTCGGAAACAAAGAACAATACGTCCGCACATATGAATGTGTCATAATTTGCATCAGAAGTAACTAGTCGTGTCACTAAAGCGGTGATAAATGACTGATAATTGATGAATGTATAGATATCGAAGTAAGCAACAGATTTACAGGAAATACCAACATGAACCTCCAAGACAAGAAATTACTGGACAATTGTGCATTAGAGGGCGCATGTATGCTTTGAGGATGATGTTTACCTATCTTTCATTTAGAAATTGCTGAACACTAAGTATATGAGACTGATAAAATAATCAATGAAAATGCTTTGATTACCTTGCCCTTTTTGGTTCCAACAGCCCATTGCTGTTACTTGGCCAATAAAATAGCTTAATAATGATTCATATAATGTATACAACATACACACATACGTATGTGTGTACATGTGTACATTTAGGCCCATCTGTGTACACATACACTTATATTTTCCATTCAGGGTATTTATATATATATATATATATATATATATATATATATGTGTGTGTGTGTGTGTGTGTGTGTGTGTGTGTGTGTGTGTGTGTGTGTGTGTGTGTTGGCACTGTTTACTGTGGTACTTGCATGTTTCGAAGTCTTCGTCCTCGGGTGGAAGACTATGGCAATTTGCCGTGCCATCACACATATACCTCCGTGGAATCGATGACCCATCATAACAATTGAAAGCAGCCTTTTTGTCATATGTGTCTAAAAAGTACAAACACCTGTATGCTTCAGAATTTGTCTTCCATGATTGTTTTTGTAAGGGAGAGCATGGGTAATTTTTCCCAAAGTATTAATGTGGCGTCTTTCATTCCAATATCATTGTGGTGTTTTACTTTTGATCGTTTGTCCAAATTAAGAAAAAGAACACGTATTAAACAGTTACACTAAGCCTAACCTACATTGTTGCATGCCATCTAAAAGTTTCGTGTAATGCCAAGTCCTTTTCAGTAACAAAAATAAAGTAAATAACAAGATTTAAGCAAATCATGCTGTGTACACTTCAGCGAAAGATACCCAGATAAAAGCCGTTTTGCAGGGTGGGTGGTCCCCCCGCCCCCCATTTCTCTTTGCAAGCCTTGGCTGTAGGAGACATACTTGACCTGGGCATCAAACAATACCTGCTAACTCAACCTAATTGCTGTTATGTGATCAATGAGACACTACTTTAGTCAATAGATTGGAGGCTCTAATTAGCTTCATCCAGTAAATTTCCTTTTCAACTGGAAACAGAAATTTGGTTTTCATGTTGATTTTCAAAAAATTCCTCTATTGATTTGACACATTCATCATACAAATTGGCTGAGAGAAAGTGAACTTTTGCATCTATTTTGTGCCATAAAGCAAAGGAGCCTGGGCACAGGCAGCTGTTCTAGTAATTCAGATATTAAGAGAAAGTGACAAACCAGCTGGCTGAGATTGAATGGCTCAGTGATCAGTGTCTGGCTTCAAAGAGTATTGGGCTTGGGTAGAGAAAAAAATGAGGGTAAAAATCTATTTTCTTGGTAGCTGAGGTGTACATGCCATGGTCATTATTTCATACGGGACCCTTTGGTCAGTTTCAAACGAATAGGTCAGCTTTGAGCACGCACGTACCACAATTATCCTCATCAGAGTTATCCTCACAGTCTCTTTCAAAATCACACCTCTTAGCTGCTGAAATGCATCTTCCATTGCCACAGCGATAGTCGGAGCCATTGCAGGGCAGATAAACTTGAACAGAAAGAAAATATGCACGACTTTTAGCAGAGAGTGCATACATGGGCCACACTCATATGCTTTTCTCTCACAAAAATAATATGAATAAAACATATGTGTTTCAGTTACCTTAAGGGTAAAAGTGCATTTTGACGCACATACACATGCATATAGGCACAAACACACACACACATATATATATATATATATATATGCATATATCTATATGTATTATATATATACATGTATATATATATATATATATATATATATATATATATATATCTGTGTGTCAGACAGAGAAAGAGAAAGACAGGGAAACATCCAGAAAATATGAACATATTTCAGGTTTTGCTGACATGATCAATTTATTGGAACAATGCACTGAAAGATGGGCAAGGTGAAACTACAGGATTGTTTTTATAGCTTTCCACTAACTGACAGGAAGTCTGGTTGCACTTATACAATGGATCTTAACTAAGCTCAATGGGGAAATTTGTTGTGAAAGTTATACAATTGCGTAACGTTTGTATCTGATCCCACTGTTTGCACTTTTGTTGAACAGACAAAGACTACAAGGAAAGTTTGTTCATCAATCTTCCCACATGGATCTTTCGTGAGAAAGTGCATGTGTATTTCATATCAATTGCAGCTTGGATACAGTACCTCTGTTCTCTAAGATCTTTCAATGAATTGGAAATACAAATGACTATCATTTATAATGGGAGCATGCAACTAAAAAAAATGAATAAAAACATCTGCAATATATACATGTGCATCGAAGCGTCACTGTAACAATGTGGAAATACTTGTACTGCATACATTGCGGCATTTTTGTGTGAAAGCACGGGACTTAATCTCTAAAGGTTAAACAACATACCACAGTCATTTTCGTCAGCATTGTTCGCACAGTCGCGGTTATGATCACAGTATAAAGATATATGAACGTAATTTCCATCCCCGCACGGAAACTCAGCGGACCCTGTAAAGTCAGTTATTTTTCAAATTCAAATACTTTTATGCACATAACATTATTCATCAAAGATCAAAGGCCAAACGTTTCGCAGCTGACCCGTCAAGCAAATTGTACATCGTTTGTCCAGTTCGCAATTTTGCCAATTTGTTGTTATAACCAGATATTTGGCCTGTGAATACTTGGAAATGTTATAAGCATGTCAAGCACCTGCATTCGCTTTAAATAAAAATGTTTAAAAGGGTGAAAACATTATGTGGTTCAAAGAGGAATAATCTCCGATAAGACAATACAAGAAAACAAATCAAGAAGACTTTGAATCAATTTATACATAATGCTGTGTTATGTTATTAAGTATTAAAATTAATGTTCATGCCCCTAATAATTCTGTATTGTCCTTCATCAGATTGTAGTTGAGCTGTCATCATATTATACCTGAGATCCAAGACAACTTTGACAACCTACAGCACAGATACCTATACGTTGGCAATCCCATTCATCTGATCCATCATGACAATCCATATCATTATTACAGATGCCGGAATCCCAGATACACTCCCCTGACCCACACTTGTACATGAAATTCAAGCAGTCTCTCTCTTCTGTAGAAATTATCCTTGTGTTGATATGTAGGCCTATAGACAGCAGATATTATCGTGTGTAAATTTTCAACAAGCTACTGGGTCACAATTCTGCAATCTTTTCGATCATTTTCCGAGTTCCACAATTTTGATCAAACTGAGTTTCTGTGATTAGACAAATGTTCAAACACCAAATAGATTCAAAACCTTGGTACTGAAAAAGAGTTCCCTCTCAAAGTTCCAACCCTAGTGTTTCCCTAGAGTGATCCGCACTTTCACGTCCGAGTTATATTCTACAAGTTCGAACGGTTGGTTCAGTAAACCGCCTTTCTAGCACAAGGATATGGATATTATTGGAGGATTGGAAAATAAATGGTTTTAGATTTTGTGGCTATCTACGCAGATTGAGACAAAAAAAACATTTACTAAAAGCCCCTTGTCTGCAACTTGTCGAATTTAGCAAATCCCATTTGAAATAGCTTGGACAATGATGACAATCATAGATTCCGTATATATAAGAAGCAATCGGGTATGGTAAACAATAACACTGACGTTAAGAATTGGGTTCTATATGACATCAGGTTCACTTCAAAAGTTGTGTGCATACCCGTTTGTGTGTGTGTGTGTGTGCATGTGTGTATTGCATATTTTAAACATTTAACCTGTCGTAGAACAATATGTTAGGTGCTTCAAATACTTAATATGGGTAGAGATGTGTGATAAAACAGGAAGAAATAAAAGATAGAGTGAGAATGTGAAGACACATAAGCACCGTTAAAAACACAAAGAAAAGGACTACAGGAGAGAGAGAGACAGAGAGAGAGAGACAGAGAGAGACACAGAGAAAGTGACAGAGTTTCAGATACAACTGCATATATCAAGATGGAGATACTGATGTGAAGAGAGACATGAGGAGATTGATAAACAGTTGGGAGATATAGATGTCATTATGCATTGGAATAGTACCGTATGTGTTTTGAGTTCCTTTCTTTATCATCTGTTGCAGCTATCTCGCTCAAAATTTCAACATAGAAGCTCGGGGTGGGCCAAAAAAAAAAGGAAAAAAGAAAAAAAAAACGAAACAAAATAGACCATAAAAAACTACTATAAAACAAACTAAAAAACTAAAGAAGTAAACGCAGTGCTCAATAAGGCAACTGATACCTTCTTAGTTATGTAGGAACTGTATGTGGCAGATAGTGTGCTTTTCATGCACCTTACCATACAGTAAGGCAGTCAGCCTGGCAGCTGTACAAGCAAAACAATTACTAAGAATCAAAAATGGTGGAATTACCTAAGACCTGATCAAATTCACAAAAGTATGAGGCCTTGAATGGTTTTTTACATGGTACTAAGTGCCAGCCAAGGATATCCTTAATCACACACTCTCTTCCGGGTAGTGCATTTGGTTCCCAGTTTACCTTCTTGACCCTAATTTCGGAGCCGGCCCAGTCAGAGAAAATATAAGGCTTGCCGTCTGACCATCGGAACATATACTTTTGAACCATAGATAATCCTGTAGGAGAAAATTTACAATAAATGTGCCAAACAAAGTTGATCTCTTACCAGCAGTATTATATAACTACAAAGTTAGCCAGATATCATAAGATCTGCTTGATTTGGAAAATGAGGACCATACACACATTCACACACACATACATAATTACACCAAAAGCACATTTTTTATTTATTGTGTGTATATATATATAAATATATATATATATATATGTATGTATATATATATATATATATATATATATATATATATATATATATATACATATATATATGTATAGCACTGCTGTCTTTTTGTAAGAGCTAATTACTTTCTTAATAAGTGTTTATTCACACGCTCACTCACAAATTCAAGTTTCTTCAAAGTAATGAAACATACATACAATACAGTATTCAGATGTCCGAATGTTAAATTTCTGGTCGACATCCTTTGGTGTATACGTAAATTTGTGTTCTTAAACATTTCGATTACAGCATTTTCATCATACCTATGAACACAGTCATCGTTTTTGCATGAATACTTAGGAAATTATATTCTTGGGCATCTCCAATAGAAGCCAGGTAGCCTCCCATGCTCAAGCAGTCTGAGTCAGCTTCTGACCAGTCTACGGTCTTTTCTGCTGAATAGCGTCTGTAGTACCAACTGTGTCTAAAGGAAAACCAATGTGGATGATACCCTGAAAACGAAATCAGCATGTCTTTGAATCAAATCGTTCAGAAAAAGCATTACCCATATTCATAAATTACAAACCAACAATGACAGCAAAGATCTTTGTCCTGCCATTAGTACATGATGAATGTTTTGTATGGCTGACAGTGTTTTCCTGATGCTTAATATATATATATATATATATATATATATATATATATATATATATATATATATATATATATATATATATATATATATATATATATATATATATACAGATATATATATATATAAATATATATATATATAATATTTTAACACACCGTGTTTCTTGATAATGTCATTTATTTAAGAAATAAGGGTCGTTTTTGTGTGTTATGGCATAATGACGCGCGTGATTGAAGCTGACATCGTGGGTGTGGCGCACGTCCGTGCGACTCGCCCGATGCCAGCTTCAATCAGCCGCGTCATTATGCCATAACACACACAAAAAATTACCCTCATTGCTTATACTTACATTTCCCTCTTAATTTTTCTGCTCAATTACATGAAATTTAGAAATATAATACATAAAATTAAGAGAAAGGTCGAGTAACTGATTTACCCAGCATGTTCAAGTGTCAAGTTCCGGACACCCAGGTGGGCGTGGCATATTG
Organism: Hermodice carunculata; assembly: GCA_964020975.1. Taxonomy (NCBI): domain Eukaryota; kingdom Metazoa; phylum Annelida; class Polychaeta; order Eunicida; family Amphinomidae; genus Hermodice; species Hermodice carunculata. The sequence goes on from OZ026627.1 coordinate 31,363,094, forward strand.
GAATGTGGGCGGGACACTTGTTTTAAGGTCTCATTACACACAAGGCCACTGTGTTATGGCTTCATAACACACCAGGCTCATTACTATACTAGCAATGTTAAAAGTTAGATTGAATGTAAATATATATGTATGATTCCACAAAGACACAATGTTGCCCATGTTGAATGTAACAGAAATCTGGGTCATGTGGTATATTTAGCGTCATTCGCAGAAAAAATAAAACAAACGGCTACCAAGCCTGTATTAGAGTTACAGCACTGAAACTAAATCACATTAACATGGTTACTTTGCCAGCTGTTGACAGAAAAATTTATCACGAGGATAACATCTACAACACTAAAAGTTACGCAAACTTAAACTATGCGCTGTTTGGAGCACGTCTGCAAATTACTAGACACACGTCATTACTATAGGTACAAATGAACTTGTCTATCATTTGCGTCTCCCCGTCTGTCTGCCCATCCACCTTGTGCATCTCCCTGTGTCTGTTTCCCGCTCTACCTGATGAACAAATTATGTCATGCAGCCGAAATTAAACTTACGACACAATGACAGGTCACAGTGCTCCCATCGATATCTACTGTTTGTTGTATAACACCAAGGTCCATTTTCGTCATTGCTAGGATTTCTGCAGAAATTAGATGCCCCGTTTAGGGATTTATCCGGGAAGAAAACATCACCTTTAAATGAATGACGATGTGGACCCTGCATATCCCATCTTTGACAAGTTCGTCCATATTTTGTTGTGTTCAATCTGCCTATGTATTCCTTGCCATCTGGTGTTTGTAAACATTCTTCCAAAAGAAAAAAAAATCATTGGATAAACTTATCAAACGAGTATTTAAAATTGTCGATTCTTGAGGTGTACTGTCTGTGTCATGCACCGACAATAATATGGCAAACAACACGCTTTTATTCGCAATATCTGTTAATATCCTGTATATTTATTACTTTATTTATAAACGTTTGGAACTTAGATTTGGAACTTAGAAAGAGGAGTGTTCATCCTGGACAAATACGATTGAAGATACAAACATATATCCAACTTTTAATATTAACAATTAGAGGTCGGAGCAAGCTAAAAGAAAAAAAAAACATGCATACATTTAGTAGTATAATTTATGCTTACCCTCAATTTTACATAGCTTGCATACTACGCATTGTATAATTCATGAATTGTGACTTCAAAGGGGCAAAGTTCAACTCCATAGAGATAAAGTTGCATTACTGAAGAATGGAATCATCCGAATCACCAAAAAGAAAAAAAAAAAAGAAAAAAAGAAAATGAAATGAAAGGATTCCAAGAGACAGTAACCTTCTTTCTCGCAGATAATATTACACGATGAGGGTGTATTCAGCTAATATTCGGTTGACCAGGAATTCACTTGTTAAGTGCACTGACGACTGAAGCCTTTTATATATTGTACAATCGCCTGCAAATTGCAAAGTTGTTTTTTTGTTTGTTTTGTTTTTGTTTTTGTTTTTGTTTACAGTTAATGACCAAATGTGTCTAATTTTATGCTTGCTTGCAGTTTGTATATCATTGCCTAACAGGTTGCTGCTTTGCTGTTCTGACAACTGACCACTTTGATTTTATTGTGCAGTTATATATTCCTATAAGTACCATAATGTTTACGTATAAGCTAACATACAAGCAATTTAAATGTAATTTGTCAATCGTCGTGAAGCTCGATTAGCAAGTGGGATTTTATCCGTCACTCTGCCCAAAATAAACAGTTCGATATACATGTAAAGGATCAGTCTCAATCAAGGAATCTGAAAAAAATGCTTTGAAATGGACTACACTGATCATGTCATATGTGTCGTTTATGCTCCTCCTTTGGGCATAATTAGAGCTAATATGTAAAGATGATTGTAATTTTCATATATTTATTATTGCATATATCTGCAGCATTGCTCCTAACTACTTTCTTCTTATTCACAGGGACTGTATGAAAAATTAGAAAAAGACCAAATATACGAAAAATGCAGACTAGCTGCCAAAGTACCAAATTGTGGAAATATGCTTTGCAGAGGACCTATAATAGTCAGCTGTATAATTTGGTGGCACTTAGCTACGTTTAATTCTTTCAGTGCTAATTATGATCTACATTAGACTGCTTTTAATTACAATAAGGGTCCTATATTCGTGTACTTTGTAACAAATATTTTTGCTTCAAGTAATTGTATGCCTGTTGTATCATGGAATGTAATTGTCAACAACTTCCATGTGCTAGTCATATAATTACCAAAACGTACTGAAATTTGACATAATATTACGGAAAACAATTCATTATAACATATTCCTACCTTCTTCTTTCGACAGTATATTAACTGAATTTCCATATAAACTATGCAGAGTCCTTCATTACTTTTTGAATAACATTTGCACAAGGTCTTCTACAACTATGAGCATAAACGAAATAGCTTATAAATAAATACATGAATATCAGGGCATAAAATGATGAACAATTATTATTTTACTGTTAGCTGACAATCAGAAATGCCTAGAAATGTGATGGCTAAATTTTCTGTTCCCATTAATCATTATTTGACTGTGGCCTAGCGATTTGATCAGCTTGACAACGGTTTGTAGACAAAATTTCATTGATTTGCTACACTCAAAGTCCCCCCTGGACAAGGAACATAACAGAATAGGAAGATTTCAATTTAAATCTGACAGTGCTTCACTTCATCAAGGCAAATTACATAGTATTTGGTGAGAATTTGTGTATATTTTTGTTATTTAATGCGTTATTAGAATACGGCAAATGGTTCAGTAGATCAGTCTGGCTCAAAACACCCTTGTGACAGATTTGAAAAGATGATGTAGCATAAACCAGTAGGCCAGAACAGATATATGCTTTTTTCTCCACCCTTGATTGCTCAGATATGTCATATCATCTGACTATATTATGTATTCCTGCTCGAGACACCACAGATTCCTTGAAGGACCTCAATTTTCTATTCACAGACGTACTTTGTAATATATTTAATGCGTGAAAAAGTGTGTAGGTACCGGTTTAATAGTCCTACGGAATGTTCTGATTTATGTATGTAAGATGAATTTTGGATCTTTAATATTATAAAAATGCTAAACAGATTGGTAGTATACAGTGACAAGAAGTTTTCCCCTGAAGGCAGTTTTCATTGGGACATTTGAATCGAAAAATGTTAAAACAATTTCTATTACCCGAGTTACACAATGGTATGTTGCAAAAGTCGATACGGAATCTTTTATCTGTGGTAAAGCACCATGGACTGTCATCTTTGTTTGGATTGCGACAATAGTTTGAAGCTTTGGAGATGTTGTAATTGTCATAACGAAATGAAAAAGAAGTTAAACTGTGCTCATGAGGGTAGTTCTTGTCCCATCGTTGGCATACTTTTCCCCTTGTAGTATAATTCATATCCCCGCTGTAAAATTTCCCTTCTTTGGTAAACAAGCATTCTGGAAGCAAATGTTCAAGTACACATTAGACAATGTAAACTTCCATGCATCAACCACATATTGCTTAATTTCAATGTCACAAGATATAGGAGTAAGTGAACAGTTACGTCTTGTTCATCTTACTAAAGTGACTTTCTAATCAGCAACGCATGATGTTTATTGTTCTTAGCTTAATAGAAAACAGAACAATGGTCTCATGGTCTACAAGTGTTTCAATGTTTTGAAATGTGTAAGCTATACTCATAAAAGATACTGATTAAAAGTTGTATGATGATTTCACAAATCATAAAATACGTAAAAAGGATTATCGCAAGTACTTTGAATGCTAACCAGCTTTCAGATAACATCCTTGATCCATTCACCAGGTGTACCTATCCTTATCAATTTCAAAATGAGATTTTATCATAGGCTGTTGTGTCATATCTGGTGCACAATTGCATTGTTCATTCGAGTTCTGGCCATTGTATGTCGCATTAGTTTACTTGTTTATCTGTGATGGGGATTCCATCAATTGGGGAATCAAATTTTACATATACTATCAGAAACTATAGCTGCTGTTTCGAGTTAAGAGGGGAAATCACCAGCATGGTGATTGCTTACGTCATAACAATTTTTAAAAAACCAGTCCCATGGGCCTCATGTTCTGCTGATGATCATCACCAAAAATCGCTTCCTGAAGTCCATTCCTTCCAAAAAATTGAAAAATTAATCAAGGTCACACTTATTAAGCAACTTCAAACTTCTGCACTGTACATACTTGTGGATATTTGGTATCATTAACCTCATTCTCTATCAAGATATTGAATTAAATGTCCTTTTATTAAGTGCCTAATAATCACGTTGAAAAACTAGTCAAAATCGCACAATTATTTGGTTATGGTGACCTGAAAAGTAGGTGAAATTTTATGTACAATGTACTTAAGTGCAATTTGATCTGGGGGCTCAGTTTTCCCTTTCAAAGCTTCATACTGCCATTACAAAATCACCTTTATAGGTCGAGTGACCTAACAAAAAATGGTCAAGAATCCTGATCTCATAGAACTTATTAGCATTGGATATGGTCCATATATCCCATCCATTTGGCATATCTAGTTCAATTACTTTTCGAGATATGGAATTGTATATCCTTCAAGGCATTTTGATACATAATTTCTGTCAAAGTATAGGTAGAGCCACTAGTTTCGAAGCAACCAAGATTTCCAACTCATCAACAATCACTCTAAATTTCATGAATATCCATAAAAAAAGGAAAAATACTGGACGTGTCACAAACATCAGAATATAGGTGGCGGCACCAACACTGATGTCAACGTAGATTTTAATACTTTTTTAAGTCTTAAAGGTAATATGGGCCTACCTCAAAAAATGTGAGATGCACAGCATTCACCAGGTGATCCCTACATTCAGACCGGCAATTTGACTTTTATCTTCAACTTGGATTAAAAAAATATTATGTTTAGAATGTGTTAGCCGTATCCAGCTTTCGATACATTGTCTGTTTATTCAAATTGGGTAATAACTTTTCGAGTCAAAAAATTTTAAAAAGGAAACTTGGATATGCGCCAAAGTCCAAAATCATTGGGTCATGCTGGCCCAAAAAGTACGTCACCAAGTACAGTTTCAGTATGCTTAAGTGCAATTTCGATATGGAGGCTCAATTATCTTTGCCACTGATTTTTCCATTGTGACCCATGTAATACATAATGCTGTAGATGGCGCCACCAATATTGAACTCGACCTAGATTTGTATACTTGATACGTTCAGAAAGTTACATGGAGCTATCTTCAAAACTGGACAGTATTGCTCTGACATGCGGAAGTTCAAGGATGAAAGGATTGACGGACAGACATGAGAGATGTCATGCGCCCTGAGACCTGTGGTTAGCAAAACTAAAAAGAAGGGCAAATAAAGTCGTAATGCGACAATGTTGATAAAAATAGCACTGGCATGTGTATCTGAAAGAACTTTCAACAATGTTGTGTAGAAACAACGTCATTTTATTATTCACATTCCCAAAGTATTACAAGTACAATTTTGTTTAATTCTACTGCACAAGACTAAGTGTAACCCTGTATTTCTACCTCACTATGTCTTGTCTATCCACTCCGAAGACCCATTTCCTTAGAAATGCATCTAAGGTTTTCTTGTTGCGTGATGAATGTCTCTAACCACCAAAGGTAGCATTGTACCAGAAAGAGAAAGCTTTGGTAATATTGGGCACCTGAGATATTACTACTGTCACCTAGATAGTTTTCATGGGACATGCCCAAAGCATTTTACCAAAACAGTCCTTATGGATAAACTTGTAGACATGACAATATATTTTACAGTGCCCCTGATAAATAACGCAAAGTACTGGCGTACCACGTATTGTTCTTATGCTCTTTCAAACCAATTGGCCAAGTGGTTTTGGACATTGTGTGCCGCCAGAGAATGAACGAAAACAAAAGAAATCATTTTTTAAAACAATACTAGAATGTGATTTGTTGAACTAATAAAAAATAAAGACCAGCACCAAGTTATCAGTGAATCTGTCTGACGATTTACAAGAAGTTAAACGTGTGAGTTAGTACTGCGATCCTCGCGAATTATATGGCAATCAATCGTAGTGCGTGCATTTACTGATAAACAACTGAATATAACACTTTGTCAAAAAAAACAAAAAGAAACAAAAACAAGTAAAAAGTGATGGAGAGCAATACCACCCACTACACAACTTTGCAGTTGGACGTTCTACTTGGTACATTTCTACCACATTCAGCATTAGCTATGTGAAAGTTTTGAAGGAAGCCCAATTCTTGAACCAAAACACAAGAGAGAAAGAGAGAGAGATGTTCTTATGTAGCTTTTACGCATTTGGCAGAGCATTTTTGGAGAAGAGCAAGTGAAAACTTAACCAAAACTGACCCCCCAAAAAAGAAAAAAACAAACAAACAATTAATACAACAGTCATTAGAGCGTGACCACTACAACACGATTGATTGAAACCCAGTAAAAGGAGACCCCGCCAGGTTTGAAGATGATCTATGGATCTAAAAAGTTTAACATATCAGTCAAAAAAATGAAATGTGGAGGGATGAGGGAAAGGTTGACTGTTACAACAATAGTTCCCAAACAAATAATTCAAAGAAAACTATGGACGATGTATTTGACACGATTTGGGGATAGATCTTGTGAAGTGTTTTAGGTGAAGTCGAAAATGTAGATTATGGATACACGATGAATTACGTGATAATGGGTGGATGGACGATAGACAATGAATGGTGGATCAACATTGGTTTCATCAGATTCACGAATAAAAAGAGCGAGCTAAGGCAAGGAAACTAAGCAAATGTTGAAAAATTTTGTTAGCCACATTGGCAGCTGTGCCCACACATTTAAAACACTAAAACTGTAAACAAAATTGTTTAGCAATATTAATATTCTGATACAAGGTAGTGTAGAACAGCATCGACAAAAAATAAAAAACTATTCTTTTAGATCGCCAATGTATGTTTCGAGGATTAAAAGGTCAACCCAACTGCTAATTCCCCATGTCGTCAACAATTACAAGGCAAAACAAAATAACAGAAAGACTGACAAATTCATTTAAATAGGTTTCCTTTTCAACAACGCTTAAACATAACTATAATGTGATTTGATGTAAAGAAGCAGGTCACTGAATGTCGATTGGTGCATATACGTTTAAAATCTCAGGGAATTTTATTGAAATTTTAGCCTTATACTCCTACAAATATGCATTCTGCATAATATACTCATTCAAAATCTTCATCTGTATGGGATGACAATATATCAATGTCCCAAAACAAAAAAAATGGAAACCTTAGATTTCTTGCTACAAATTTGAGAATACAAAGTATAATCCTGTAATATATAATATTTACGTTCTCTTACTGGTTTGAACACAAAGAGGATGTATTTGTATTTCGTCTTAAATAGCCTGCCTAATCGCAGAACGTATAGTTTTCTGTATACTTGCTTTGCCACTAGGCTCATGAATATTAATGAACACCCTCAAGGATACACATAAATCAGCTTCGTTTTTGATCCATTGTAATAGTCTACTCAGTTCAGCGAAAACAGCAGAGAAATGAATCGCTCACTTCACGTGAAAAGATATCAAAGAGGAATGGAGCAGAATTATCTTTCAAAGCACTGTAAAAGCTTAAACTTAAAAGCAGCATGCAAGTTTCAGTATATGTTACCTATAACAGGATACAATCGTCACTACTTGTCTGTTCAGTGGGTACAAATCATTTCAGGTGTGGATATTTTCTTGACTGTCGTGAAAAGACAGGTAGTAACTGATATAATTCCGCTCCTTGGTTTACAAAGGATAGCATTCTCAAAAGGAAGCATGAACTTGTTGGGACGCATATGCAAATTAAAGAGAGGTGTATAGGGCGTCTCAGTCCGGTAAAACGTACAAAAAAGAATAATATTCCTACCGTGTTTATAGGTAAGCTCACACACATACAGAGCTTTATACTTCGCCAAACAGGGTATTTGATGCCACCCCTCCTCTGTCATAGCCACACAGTCAGTGAACTCTTTTCCTGTCCACCAATGTGACCTTGCCCTGTCCATTGGAATTAGTCTTTTATTGGCCCATCGTGAAAAGCTCATTTCCATCCCCCAGGACCACTGAAATTTTCCTTCCACTGCTTGGTCATTCAAGCCTGTAATCAACGTAAGAGCCCAATACACACTGCTGCTTTTCTGAAATTATTTGTCTTCCTATTTTATCTAAAGGTGAAAGTATGAACTTCCACATTGTATACACTGGTTTCTCCTTTAATTTAAGACAACGGGAAGATTTTTGGCAATTGATACAATACATCCAATTTGAAAATTTACTCTCTTGTGAATGGAGAAAAGGTTCAACCCATATCTCTTCTTTATCTTGATTTTCTGCTGAATTACGATTTTGTTCCTGAAAAAATGGATCCCTTCACTGCTGCGAATCCTGATAAACCTAGTCTCTAATTAGAATATCTGGTAACAACAAAAGCCTTGAATAGACTCATTGTGGCAGACAACATTTGACAGTAGGCAATTCTAAGGTGCTTTGAGGTGGCGATAGAGGGGACTTCAAGTATTAGAGTGACTGGTTATCTATCCACATAGCGGTTTTGTTGAATTGGCTTACTTGATGATAACATTTCTTTCAAAAACATTTCAATCACGTGAGACTAGTTATGAAAGTTTAGTCATTTGTGTTCTGGGAAGATAGGACGTTTGTACAAATGATTAACTTTTTTAGTCTATTAAATAGGTGTTGAATTGATTCAAACAGTCAACATGTGACAATGGGTGTACGTTAAAAGTTAAAGTAGTGAATGAAGGATTCACCTTATAATTGTAAGTGAGGGCTTTAGATACTACAAAGAAAGCTATGATTGTCAGATACCCCTTCTGCGATAAACAAATACCAAACCGGTATACTGTTGCTGTAAATATCTAACGGATTCAGGACTTCGGCTCTGGAGTAATCGTTTCCAAAACTTCTAGTGGAGATATTTTTCAAGCAAACTTTGACAATTTCCACACCTCTGGATGGACCCCTTTTTCAGTGTATTTCTTTGTTATACCTGACAATACATTTTCCCCCAGATGATACCGAGAATAGACATAACCACCAATACTCTTAGCATTAGAACAAAAGAATTCGCTACTGGTGGTCCTTAACAGGAGACTTAATGATTCCACGTATCCTTGGTAAAATATTTCAGGCATTTGCATGAATATGTAGGCATTCAAATGATTTCACAATGTGACGACACTGCAGTATATGGAATAAAAACAGCCTTTCTTTTGACATAATAATTCTTTACGTCTATTTGTCTGACCGTAACATGACATGCAAAGGTCCAGGGTCAAGTCCAACTTTGATACTGTGGTGTATATACCTATTTTAACTTATCTCATCGTAACATTGCTGAAAAACTTTGTCGTTTTCTTTCTTGGTTTCCTTAGGCAGACAAATGTAGATATTTGACATGCTTTTCCTTTAAGCAAAAGTCGCACACGCGTCTACAATACAAGATCGTCACCAGGGATCAAAAGAAACTTGGTCTATGCTGGGCGTCGAATGTTCAAACTGTAGTCACAATTTCGTGGTTTGGTGCATACATTTGACTGTTGGCAACCACCTATGAATGTTACGGACACACATGTATTTGACTCTTATGACTCACCTATGAATGTTAAGGTTCCAGTTTTATTGTATATAAAATTGTATTCTTGTTCGGTTTCAAAGCAAACTAAATGTCCGTTTTTCTTCTGACAGTCTTTCTCAGCTGCGTTCCATGCAATGCCTGACGGTCCCACATCTACCACAATGTATTTACTACCCTTGAATGAAAAATATGTCTCCCTGTCTGGACGAAAAACATTCAGAGCATTTCAAGAGCAGACAACATTGCGCAGGCAGGCAATTGACAACTATATGCAATGAATATGCTTCAATTATGATATTTTAGAAATGTTAGCAGGTACCAAGCCTCTGTTCTGCAATTCCTGTGTAAAGTAAAGTTACAAAGCCTTTACCATCGTGAACGCCTGGCATAATGAGCAAAAACGCACTATCTGATATGCAGACACAACATAAAGCTGCACCAAAATACTGAAAATAACATATTCATCAGCTTTGTATTCAAGAGTAAAAGTTTGAATAATGAGAAAGAGGACAGCAGGTGCTGGTGGCCAGACTTAATTCAGATTCATCAATGGAAGATCCCATCGTGTTTAGCAAGTATACTTACTTGTGTCATTTTTTCCATAACAAAATAGCTTGAACATAGAGCCATTTCCAACATTACCGTCAGCTAGATTCCTATAATTCGTCATATTTCGTTTAACATCATCCATAGGCAATTGATTCCACATATCTACAGTCTGTGGGCTGTTAACAGGGCCAGCGAGACCAGTTTCATCACAACCTGCATCCCTCCACCAACGATGCAGACAATTTATGTGGTATGGACCTAGGAGATACCTATGTGAGTTCTCACGCTCATGGCATTCAACTGTAAGGTAATTTGACTTAATTAATATCGCATCTTACAAGATGATTTATTATAATTATCATATTCATATGATGCATTTCATTACTTGGCACGTTAAATGTGGCATAATACTACTACCACATCTGCTTGATTTTGGGAAGGGGTGGGGAGTGTCACCAGTTTACTCAAAGTATTGCCACTCTTCGTCATAGAGAGAGCCTTAATTCGCAATATACGTAGAGCATGGGACTAACTTCTTTCTCTACCTATCGGACTTCCGGCTGATAAAGGGATTGCTGACCTGATGCAACTAAGCACATTTTATGTAGCAACCATGCACAATCATAGGTCCATTCGATATGATGCTTATGAGTATAAGTCAATTGAAAATACCTTCCATATTCAATGTACTTCTTAAAGGTGATCATTAAGAATACAGCTTTCCATTTTTCTGAATATACCAAAGGTGTAGAACCAATAAATCAAAGCATTCTTTATTTGCGTCACGTGTCACTCACACCCATCTACAGACATGACCTAGGCATGCTTTTAATGTTTCAAATTTGTGTATTAGGCTGCGCAACACCTGTCTTTGCGTCAGGATAACTGTGTCAAGGTGGGCGACCTTTGAACCTTCCTAAATTAAATGTACAACACGCGTGCACCTGCTCTATCTATCTCTCTCTCTCTATCTCTATCTATCTATCTATGTATGGGCGACCTTTGAATCCTCCCATTGTACAACACGTGTGCACCTGCCCTATCTATCTATCTATCTATCTATCTATCTATCTATCTATCTATCTATCTATCTATCTATCTATCTTTGTTTATTTATTTTTTTATGTTTTCCCATGTCGGGACACACGTATTGGATAATGGCCAGGACTGCGCTAAGAAATAATCTCCCTTGTATATTTGATATTGCTTAACGTGACATTCGAGTATAAGGAAATGGTTAATCCGCAACAAATTTAGTGCCAAATGTATGGACTATGTGGTTCACATAGACACTTGGAACTAGAAAATTATCAGCATAGCTAGACTAATAACTAACTTTTGGCCAACGATGATAACATCTCCTCATAATTCTTGTTCCCTGTTTATTTATTTTCTAATGAACAGTTTGCAGAAGGAATGACTAGGGAAGCATTACTTACCATATAAGTTACGCCCTAGGCACATCAAGTGGTAAATGTAGTTATTTTGCTCTGCTAAGATTCTGTAGGTCTTCATGTCGTGTTTCACCTTTTCAGCTGTCTCGGAGTTCCAGTACCAATTATTGATCTCTTTTGTTGGACTAAGTCCCCCCGCTTCCACACAGCCTGCATCTGCCCACCACATGTTCAGGCAAGCGATGTTGTGAGGGCCCCTTGTGCTGTCACTGACATAGCAATCCAAACGCATCTCTGGCCGGTTCTCATAATCTATCAATGTCATAAAAAGTACGCATTCAGTGGGTATACTGTACGTTGTTTTCTTATGGGTTAACATTGATCTTACCAGTGACTCCCTGTGAAGCCCATATGCATTCCAGTACCAGACACATTTTGGCACCTTTGCAGCTGTTATCTCTTTCCCGGGTCATTTTGTCTTTGTGTACTCAGGCATACTCCTAGGTACCCTGTCTATGTTACATAGTAATCCGTATGACACATATTTTCTACACAAACTAATATTTATGTTTATCTATGTCATACCAAGGGCACGGGGTGGGGGTGTTTGTGTAAGAGTATAATAATTTAGTAATTGAGTTGTGGTTTCTTTCATAGTTCCATTTTTGATTGTTGCCTCACCTGACTTTTTAGTTAACTGAGGCTATAGGCTTAAATCGTCGTCGTTTCAAAGACTCTGAGCTAGATTCATTTGAAGCTTGGTGGCGATGTACTAGGCGAGGGTCTTAACAAACGTGTTCAAAACGTAACTCTCCAATCATTTTTATGAACTTCTGGTTAATTTTTGTGAAACAATCGTCAAACATCTTCTCCAAATCTCTCAGGCAATTGCTTTGACATTGCATAGGGACACCCTTGGGGACCCCCAGATCTGAATTTTGTCAACAGGTGCCACTGCGATTTCAAAATATCTCTAATGGCTTTTTGTGTGTTAAGGATATTTTAACTTTTCAAAAGCTGCGATTCAGATTGCTCTAAAATTTTGTGTAAAATGTCAGCTGCAGACGGTCTGCTCACATAGGCTTTTTCTCAATATTTACACACCTGAAAAAATGACATCATCAATTGAAATATCACCTGCCACACCATTTCCAACCTTGCCCTCAAATATAACCTGCAAGCAAAAAAAATGTTTAAATCGGGTTTCATATTTTCATCAATTGTTTATTCTTGTGGATTTTTATGATTTTGATCGGGTTGAAATTGCAAATCAATGCAGCCACATTCCTCTTATCAAAATACAAAAGAATAGTACATTGGAAAATGAATGGTTTAAAGCAACAGAGTGATTATTATTTTATATGCAACTTTTTTGCCTCCCCCCACCACCAACATATTGTTGACCCGCCATCTTTACTCTTTAATTAATAGATTGAAATGATTTTACCGTTAGTAGACACTCAAATATACAACTGGGCTGTAAATTACAGATGGACTAACCATAGTCGGTTGAGTAAATGTTGTTTGGAGATCGACTGGACGCCAATGGTCTTTCTTGTTGCGTTTCATGCTAATTAGTTCAGTTTCTGCATCAGTCGAATTTGCCAGGACACGTAGTTGCCCTATGTTAGATCCGAGCATATGGATAAAGAAACGAATATAAATGACTCCTAGTATGTCGAACACGGGAGAAATCAATCGTGCAATGTCGCCATGTTTGCGTGGGTCTGATGATTCAATGTACATGTAAAATCCTGTAAGACAGTAATAACACTGCTGATTGTAAGTGCATGTGTATGTTAATAGCATTGGTAACAGTCATTATCACCACCATCATCATCATCATCATCATCACCATCATCATCATCATCATCATCATCATATAAGAGTGGCAAATGTTGTGATAATGATGGCAAACTAGCGATCATCATCATCATCACCATCGTAATATAAGAGTCGCAATGGTTGTGATAATGATAGCAAACTAGCGATGATGATGCAGTGCAGATGGAATAGTAAATTGTCGATGCTTATTGAACAGATATTTTAATTTATGCAACAAGGTAGCCAAGGCATGCAAAGTTGTGTTGGTATGAAGGACAGTTCATAATTCCTGGAGAAAGACATAACGTTGGAACCGATAGATGACAATCTGGTTTAAAACTTGCATGCATGTTGTGTACACCTCAGCTACAAATACTCAGCTAAAAGCCATTGTGCTGGGCGGTTTTCAACCCCATTCATCCTTGAAAGCCTTGGCTGCATGAAGTCAGACTTGATCTGGACTTCACACAACACCCAGTAACTCAACCTAATTACCACGATATAATCAGTACGATAGCACTTTAGTCAATAGATTAGAGACCCTAATTAGCTTCATTCAGTAATTTTTCTTTTCAAATGTAAACAGAAACGTGGTAATAATGTTAATGTTCAGAGCATGGTACATTGAATTGACACATTGATCATAAAAAACTACTGACGAAAAGTGAAATTTGGCGTCTTTTTGTGCCGTGAAGCAAAGCAAAGTGGACACAGGTAGCTGCTCTAATAAATAAGATATTAAGAGAAAGTGACAAACAAGCTGGCTTCTGAGTGTGTGCGCAGTGATCAGTGTCTGGCTTCAAAGAGTGGACTGAGGTAAACAAAAGGGAAATGGGGCTTAAAAATCCATTTTCAAGGTAGCAGAGGTGTACACACTATGTGAAGAACTAGACAAGGGTGTATTTGTGGCGCAAAATCTACATTTCATACCTGTCCCACTGGTATGGTCACCGCTAGGACCAGTTTGAATTGTGTCTGTTCTTCCGATATGTCTGCAATAAATTAGTGAAACATATGGAATAAACAACTTGAACATATGAATGGTGTCAATGGTACCAACCGATTTAACCAGATTTAATGTGCTGCATTCGCCTGAAATTTTTTGGCACAATAAAATTTGCATATTTCTTTTTTTTTTTTTTTAAATATTACAATTCTGTAATCCAGCGTATATTTCACTTCATTGCATATCCCATAGTGGGGAATGTTGCCTCAGCATTAGGTCTCATCTTGCTCTAATAATTGTATGTAAATTATTGACCAGCAATTGTGTGTATTACGTAAATTACTGACATGCAGCTTGGCGCACAGCTTGAAGTATTGACAAGAAGTCTGTATGTAACTTAATTTCACACCTACGTTTTTTAAAATATAGACTTTGATTTCTACTTTTGCATGTTTTGAAATTCACCTGTAAATATGCAAGTATGAAGCAGAATTGAAGACGCCAAGTATTACCTTTCCACGTGTTGATGCAAGTGCTGTTCACATACACACCCAACATATATGGTCCTTCAATTTAGGAATTAAATGTAGGTACTATACAATAAGAGTCACATTTTGGTTAGATGGATGAATATGAATAATATTTGAGACATGAATAGAAGATTTGGGAATCGGTGGCGTCATAAAACGATCTGGCATCAAATAACGACGGACTACAGGATTTTTATTTTTCATTATTTTTCAGTCTGTATTTGCAAAGATATTTTGTCATTTTCGTCCAACAATCTCACAATCTCTGGAAGGGATTCTTATACTTTGGAATGAATCATTAGAAAATATTAGAATTGTCATTTACTCAAAGGTAGAAAATACAGCACATTCTATATCATATACAGAATGTGCTGTCAGAGAATGATTAATCATTGCACCACCATCTCCTACGTAAGTTTGGTGAAGGTCCGCCTACTTGTGTTAAGGACAGGTAAGACACCAAAAATAAATCCAACTTTAGTCAATCCTAGCTAAAACTCTATTTGTGTTAGGATAACAAAAAATTCAGGATGTTCATTTTCTTCATTTCATAGAAAAAGAACGAAGCAAAATTTTGAAAATCGCTGAATCCTTTTTGCAGTTAACATATTACAAAATCAAAAGCCGCTAACCGGATTAAATTTCGCCCAGCCGTTTTCTTGGAATAACCATTCTTAGGTGGGGTTCTCGTCCTATTATCCTTTCTGAGAAAACAAGCGTCAAAGGCCTTTGATGTTGATCATTTGCCTCTGAAACAATACCATTTGGTCAAGTTGTGCTGATATTTGTACAAAACGTAGAGAACATCGTCCCTTAACATTCGGGGAGGTTGTCAATCAATTTTTAGCCAATCATATGAATAAAAGAGCCTTTGAAGTACAGAAAGCATTATTCAGCGATCTGTCAAACGGCGACTACGACAGTCTGGTTTCAAAGCGTGACGTCATGGAGGCGGCCCTTCGGGCCCAGTGACCAGAAGCCTGGCAACGAAAGTTGTGTTGCCTTGCTTCGGTGGGCATCCTACAGCCACTCATGGTCTGTGCACGGATGCGGTACCTCTTCATCCCGTTTTCACGGATAGTATTTTATTGTATTTACTCCTATCTGTATACTTTATGTAGTTAGCTTGTTAGACTTGTCTGTACACTT
The DNA here is from genome assembly GCA_964020975.1 of Hermodice carunculata. Taxonomy (NCBI): domain Eukaryota; kingdom Metazoa; phylum Annelida; class Polychaeta; order Eunicida; family Amphinomidae; genus Hermodice; species Hermodice carunculata. The sequence goes on from OZ026627.1 coordinate 31,379,117, forward strand.
TACTTAGTTAGCTTGTCAGTATTGTGTAGTTATTTGTCAATGAGTTGCATTTCTCTTTCCAACCTGAATTTTGTAACGTTCTTTTGTGTGTTTTCTCTGCTGTTCACGTTTATGCTTATTTCGATGTGTTTATTTGTATTTTTATTTCCTCATCCCTGGGTTTCGATAAAATATTATCATGTACGTGGGTTATTGTTGATTAGAGTGTCAGTTGTTTTCCCCGTCTGTCTTTGGTGTGCAGGACCACTGGGGTAATCCATCGCGGCACGGCCTTTGAAGGGACATCGTTAGACGAGTGCCGCTCCTCTTGAACATTTAAAGTGTCCCTTCGTTAGAACACAAAACAAGCAAGATAACTATAAAGTAAACCACTGAGGCTATGATATGTTAGCATGTTTGCATCTTTTCCCTGCCCACAAACATACTTTCGGCATGTCGCCTTATTTCGCATTGCCAGCCTGATACCACTCTCCCTTTGCCGTGGGCCGTTGCTACCTGCAGCCACGTGACAGGCTGTTAAGTATGATTGACAGGTGGCATTGTTCCGTTTGGCGGCCGAAAACCAAAATAATGACACATGGACGTTCGGATGTCCACATACTTGTGTGGTTTTTGGCGTTTTTTTCATATTTCTACTGTAGTTAAAAGCTTGAAATTTTGACAACTAATAGAAATGATATTCCTCTTGTAAAAACCGTAGAAATCTCAAAATCGGCCATGCAAAGGTTTTTGGTGTTTTACCAGTCCTTAAAGCAAAATATTCCATAAAACAGTTTGAAAGTATTTCAATACTGCACTGTTCTACTGCTGTAAACCTATACACCTGTGCCGTTTACTGGCATGTGGTTTTCAAGTTTGATACCCAATATTTTGACAAAACTTTACACAAATCACCATTTTCGCAAAAAAACGCACCATTTGAACCCAGATTATACTTTGATGCAATTCCGTGCCATTATGTTCTTCCATTCTATAGAAGTTGAAAAGAGGCTGAATGCACAAAAATCTGAACAAAAAATAGTAAAATAAAAAAGCCACTTAATCCAATGTGACCCTGTATGCAATGTCAAAGCAGTTGGCGCAGTTGTTTCTGAGAAAAAAATCTTTTCAAACTCAATATAGAAATAGATATTGATGAAAAATAGAAAAATTATTGCACCATCATCTCCCTCACAAACCAATATCAAAGCAATTGGTCAAGTAGTTCTTTTCATGTAAAAAATAATTACAAATTCACAAAAATATATAGATTATTGCATCATATCTCTTTCGCAAACTTGATAGGGGACCACCTGGGCCACATTCATGTGCACACCAAACGGTTCCATGAAACTTTTTTGAGATGTCGAAAATGTGAAAAGTCTGATAGATTCATGACAGTAAGCTCTGCTGACTAACAACCATAAAACAGGCTATAATCTGCTCACCTGCTCCATTGAAAGTCTGCTGTAAAATCATGAGTGAAGTTACACATATCTCGATCAAAGGTGCACCTATAGACTCCTTTCAATACCATTGGTGGAGGTGTAGCTATGAGTAAAAATATCAATGAAATAGCATCTTGTTCATGATTCCGACTTCACTTTTCCAATGCTTTCCAAATAACATATTATTTCCAGATAAATGCGGGTTAGAAATAGCTATTATCTACTCAGTTTACCTCCTTCCACCGCATGTAATTATTGGAAAAGATGTGCTACAGGCTGCAACATCATGGTGTTACAAGTTAAAACATCCTGGTGCAATTCATGTGACTTTTAAATACTATTGCTACACACTGTAATTTAAATAGTTACACCGTGCACTTTTTATTGCCGTTTTCAATCCTATTGCATGGAAAAAGTGCACACTATATCTCATTAATTGGTGAACATGATAAAATAGTTTTAAGAATTGAAAAATATATGCGTGTGGAACTTCGTACTTTACACTTACAATAAACACAACCCCACCCCCCACCCCCCAAAAAGGGATTGACATTCAAAGGAAAAAAAATTCAGCTAGGCGACTGGTGCCAAAGGTTGCTGGTTGGAGTCCCGCTCCCTCCGAACATAAGATATTTATATCTTCGGCATTTCCTTAATGCTGGTGGATTTAAGTCCCCAATTCTGGAAATAAATGTAAATATACTGCATAACCATGTTGATATGGCAATCTCACATAACTACCTCCATTGAACCATTCTTTTTTTAAGAATGGGGGTTTGGTCGAGTGGATATGTGCGTTTCCCATTTCAGCTAGGCGACTGGTGCCAAAGGTTGCCGGTTTGAGTCCCGCTCGTTCCGAACATAAGATATACATTTCCATCTCACCACAAAATCATCTAACTCTCAAGAAAATTACCTTTAAATGATAATTAAGTTTGTCCCCGTTCTTGTAAAATACCCAATTTTCACACACATTTAAATTGCACTACACTGATTATAAGGAAAAACTTGAAAGTGAAATATACGTTTATGGCAAAGAATGTTTACAGCTCAGCAATATGTTTCATTTGTTCCCTGAAAGGATCTCGACGTAGAAGATGAGGCGTCATCTTGGAATTCAGTTGTCAGCGGCAAGTCAGTAAGTACTTTGCGTTTGTGGAGACTCATTGTGCTTCCTTGGGAGCATGGGATTTTATAAATAGAAAGATTGATCAATATGTATCGTCTAGCCTAAATCATTTAATTCGAAGTCACTTTAACATATCTTTGATATATGACCTTGACCTGCAACATGTCTCTGAAACACACCAAACACATGCCTGAGCCACGTGAAATTCTGATAACTAGATATTCGTCCAAAAGTTAATGCAGTAACGTCATTGATCACGTCGTATAAAGCAGAATCGATGCTTCATTCTTGCAAAAAAATGAATCTATTGTGTATTTGTTTGAGTTAGAGCAGTACCGTTGTCTTGAGTGTTGACCCCTAGAAATTAAGTCAAATCTATAGACGAAGCTTTGACCTTTAAAGGGCTTCTGAAACACTATATGATATTTGCTTCTGGTCAAATTAAGATAATCTACCTGCCTCTGTGAAGAATTTAGAGTAGTAACAAGTGATTGATGCATTGGCAGACCAAGGGGCACACAAACAGGAGATGTTAATTTTAAGAGCCTTCGGATTCATAAGCCAAGGGATGAAATGTGCAAACAAATTTGCCAAGTGCCTTATAAACTTTATACCGTCACTAGTATTGTTTTTAACCAAACAGTGCTGCTTGACTGTCCTTTTACACATTTTGATACAGCTACCACATATACAGGGCAACTAATTTTACCACAAAATTTACTTTCACAAATGCAAGAAAAACGATAAACCAGAACCAAACAGTAAGGCTTTATGCACCCCAGTTGTGAAATGTAACTCAGCCTTTTTATACAACATAATATCTATAGCATCTGTCTGTCTGTCTGTCTGTCTGTCCGTCTCTGTCCCTGTCTATCTCTGTCCATATATATATATATATATATATATATATATATATATATATATATATATATATATATATATATATATATATATATATGTATATATACATATATACATACACGTATAACTAAAAAAAAAATATCCAGTTAGACGAATCAACGTTTGAAACCAATGCATGTTTACGCAATATTGAATTTTATTTCATTATGTATGTACCTTTCGTTCAAAGTGTAACAAATCCTGAAGAAAAGCTATGCTTCAGTGCTCCCAGAGGAAAATGACACCTAGTATGGATCAGAGGTTTGCATTAATATCCGTTAGGGACCATTAGCATTCAAGGTGAAGTGAGACACAACACTGGGCCAATTTAACTGGAGAGAGTCTTGTGAATGTAAAGGCTTACTTTAGTCAATAGGATATGTATCTTCTACGATTATCTACACAACCGCTGGGAGCGCTTTGACGTGATGTGTACTAACTTTTTTATCACCTTCTGGGGAACGTTTTTCCACAGCTGCAAATGATAGCACCATAGGTTGGCAAAGTCTGTGTCACAACCCATCTTTTCACAAACGTTTTTCATCCAGTGACTCCATAGGTCTGTAGTAGTACTCAGGTCAGGAAAAAAGGTTGGCTATTTCATTACCTTCACTGTTTCCCTGATTTAGAAGTCCCGCACTTCAGCAGCAACTTGAAGTGTTGCATTGCCCTGCATCATGATAAAGTTGTCACCGATATTACCACTAGCATGTGCAGCTGCAGAATCTCAGAGTTGTATCATCTGGCAGCCACGGTACCATTCAGTATAACCTCAGTTTTCAGTTTTGCCATTGGGTGAGATCCCCAGCCAGGCCAGGAGGCTTCACGAGGTATGCCTCTCTTTTAGTCCCACCCAGGCACGAACATTCCCATCATTTCAGCACAGGGGCGAGCAACATTTATCAGGAAACCGCACATAGCCTCATGCTGCCTTTGTGTTACCGACATGCCGTCTAGGCCTCTGGAATGTAGCAACTTTGTAGGCGATTGGTAACCATCAGCTTCCCCACTATGGACCTTAAACGAGCAGAATGCAGTCTGTAGCATACCATCGAAAAGGGGCTGGAGTTGCTGGATGTCTTGAGCAGTGCTAGTCCTGAAACGTTCAAATGCTGATTGACAACAAATTGATGTTGTTGCCTGCTGGGTCTCCATTGGTAATACCCGTCATGGAATATCCCAAACATGATTCATGTGGCAAAATTTTTGCAGCAACTAATTTATGTTCCTGTGAGTGACTCCCATGATCCTTGCAATCGACCTGCAGCTCTCCCAGCTTAAATACAGCCTATAATGGCTCTCACTCTCTCCATTTCTGAAAGCCGAGGCATGTTGGCTTGACCAAAGATATTTGAATCCTTAACCGATCATGAATCGACCATGCTTTGATACCCAAGCTTAGTCCAATTACACAAGAAAGGTATGCTCAAACAAAGAGTAAGTCTGATCAAAAACAGGTACATAAAGGTTCACTGACACTTCATTCTTCAAGCCTTACCAGGAGTTACGGCTTCTAAATATGTCTCCCATTTACCCTACGAGCAGTCAAACATTCAACCAAAATTTGCTGATCTTCACAAATATTGCACCATATGGACTATTATACATAGACATGTAAAAATGTTAAACCTAAGTAAAAAAGTATGTAATTTGCAATGTAATGTAACAGAGGTGACATAAGGCTTGCTGTTCCCGATACATGGTTGTGTATTGGATGGAGGAAGGTAAACTGAGATATGTTTAGGAAGGGTCTTATTGACTCCCCTCAGTGTGCCTGTGAAAACGAACATGAAGATATATTTCATTATTGTTGGAAGTGTCTCTTTTTATATAGCCCAAGGAAATACACTTCACAACAAAATTATGTCATTTGTACCATTCACTGTTTCGCCATTATTATTTGGGTCCAAAAGATGTACCTGCAAGCAAAATGAAATTATTTTTGACGTGGTCCACATCTTTATCAGAGCAACAGGTAGACTTAAAGCAGCGTAGTAGTTGATATTATGGTCAAAATCTTAAAAACAGAAATGCATCATCTGTATTTATAGTTACGTGAAGGGGGACTTCGTCTCCCAATGCTCTGTCACGTCACGTGTCATTCTGCTTATGCTGGTGTGGCGCTGCCACTCTATCTGTCCACGTCTTGTGACGTTCTTCCCTATAGTGAATTGTCTCTTAACCTGTGATACGTGACACCTCTTCTTTAATCTTTTTAATGTCAAATGGGATTCATATAGGGCCTTGTCCTGTTCCCAAATTATATCCTTACGGAAATAAAAATATGTTTAAACTAACTTATGTTATGGTCCGGGTTCACGTTCTGAGCTGTTGTGCCACTGAGCTTCACCCCAGGAAGCCTGATTTACAGTGATTTACATTTTGGTACCCACGCATGTCCAAGTGGAGAACCATAACCTTCCATCCCCGCTGTCCTTGCTTTGGCCAAAGTATTATATTACACGCACAGGTCAAAATACAACAATCTCCATTTGATCGTTAACAATTCAAAAGACCCCAAATTAACAGCAAATCAGTACAGGAAATGCAAGAGGAGAATACGAAAGCGAAATTATTGTTATTGTAGTATTCTGACAGCGATGAATTGCTACGCCAGAAATCAGGCTGATTCTGCCATTGCATGTATGACCGGAAACACTGCAAGAAGTCGCGGCTTTCCCAGTACTCCGAGTGTGGCCAATCGGAGTACCAGAAAAGCTTGGGCATTTTTAACGTGTTAGTTACTGTGTGTGTACGGTAATAGCACACATTTAAAGTGAATTGACACCAATCACTGTTGATAAAATGTTTATCAATAGGGATTGGTGTCGCTACATACATGTTTCCTCTGTTGATTTTCTTGTGGTGGGTCTATCCCGCAAGGTGAAAAGGAAACTACCCACAAATTATACTAACAAACAAAAACCATCACGAAACAAAAACAATAAAAAATTTGTCATCAGGTAGCCATACGATTTAGTCAAGCATCCTAGATATCTTTCTCCCCACTTAAGATATGTAAACAGATTATCATGTACAGTTTGAACCTGTAGTGTATCTGATTATTTTTGCAAAGGAAATAATTTTGATAGTACAAAAACTATATGAATCGACATTATTAAAAAAAACATTATTTTTGCCTTTGTTCCATTGCTGTATAAACACATAATATTACACGTGATTGACAACCGTGCTATTTGATTTCCGGGGATGTTCATTTTTCATAGATGTGACTTTTGGGGGGTAAATCTGAAGTATGATGTAGTTACTTCAATGGTGTACAAGATATAACGTAGCCTGTGCTTATCCTCGATTGCAGAAATAACGAGATAACAAATCAATCATTACTGAGAAAGTGTCTGTGTTTTCATTCCGTCACATCAAATTTTCATGTGGCTTACGTTTTATGCAGTGAAGTAAATGAAAATCACAATCATGGCGCTGGAATTGCCACGTGAAAATGATGCTATATCAGCTATCTTCATTGGTTGTATCCTTTTTTTTTTTTTTGATTTGGCTGTCAATATGAAACACGGATCCATGTTTATGTTGTTTTAGCTCCAACTTCAGGAATGCAAGCGGTATATTTAGCAGCTTTCATTTTACATATGCTATATTGGTGTGCAGTTGTTAATAAGTTAACATCATTAAATATTCTGAAGTTTGTAGGGGTTGAGTAGAACTTGCTGTGCAAGCAGCTACGTTGCCTCTACTGAAACTCGTGGGAGGAATGCGGGCCACTGACTCTCGTCAACTACATGAAGGCAAATTGATGGCCCAAATAAACTGAATCTCCTGACAAAGTACACATTTTTGCATTTACCTGATATGATGTTCATCAGCAGTAACGGGATAAGAAATAATGTTATCATCTCTGGCCAACAACACATAGCTGGGTTTGATTCCATAAACGGCGAGTTCTTTGTTTCCAAGCTTATGTGCGTACGTTGAGTATGGTAGTACCCAACTACCAATCTACAAAATAAACAATTTGGGCACAGGGATAAATGATAGCTCTTGAGCTTTCTGTACAGCACATTCGTATTGCTTCTAACTTGTGGCATAAGTTATTGTTGTCAAGTGTATTTTTCTAATACAATCTCACTGTGACCAGCAAGTGGACAGGATATTTCGGTTGTGGGTTACATAAATATCATCGATATTTTTTTATGATTTAAGTGCATTCAAATGTCCGAATGTTTTATATTTATGAAATTTAGTGCTCAGACATTTAGCAGTATATGAGTCTGTAATAGATCCCTCATGTATATTCAATATCACAAAAATTCGGAATGGGTGTCGTTATGACAATGGGATGGTATTTATCGCAGCAACATACACCTTTTGATACTTGCAAAATGCTGTCATAAAATCCTGGAACATTTACGGATATACTGATAGTGTACACATGTACTGGCTACCTCCTGTCCACGCAGATCATGTGTAAAACTGAAATAAGAGAAAATTATGGTAGATTATGTAAGACAAGACTCAAATAAACTGGGCAAGTTGTTTTGGAGTATAAATAGTTCAATGACATTGTGTACTCTTGCTCAAAGAAGGAATGCTGCCATTGTTGTAACATGAAAGATGATACATACAATGTTTTATGTGGTACATTGTGAACCCCTGCTGAAAAAAGGAATGCTGTCATTCGTTTAACATGAAGTATGATACCTACAATGTTTTATGTGCTAATGCATGCACCACCTAAATTTTACATGATGTTGTCAAGGGACACTATATCATGCTTGGTCGAATGAAGTGCAAACAATTGTCCTCGAAATGGCACGAGGTTTAAAATTTGGTGATCATTTTGTCAGCCATATAGTTTCGCGAGAGCTGTAAAACGAGCCCGTTTGCAGCATTTTGATGCTTTTTGAAGCCAAAGTGTCCTTCTGTGCGTATTAATGTAAAGATGGATAACATTTTGATAGTGAGAGGATTATTGGGATGTTATAAGCTGGCCTTTTGCAGCATGATCCAGGAGGATGTGGACACAAAATGGTCACCAAATTCTGATCTTTAGCCCCATTCCCGGAAAGTCTTTTTGCTGCACTCAGGCAATCCTTACCTTCTGCTCCTTGACCATATTGCATAAAATTGCACTGGTACATCCCATTCCATATCAAACACTATAGTCATCTTAATCCATGTTAAACCAATAGTAGGGTTTTCTCTTTTTAGAGGAGTATACTTGGAATCCAACCTGTGATTGTAACTAAATTCCTTACCGTAATCTCTTAGCTTTATACAAAATCTGCCATTAACAGGAAGGAAAACGATAATCACCAACATGTTTATCATAAGTGTCGTGAATATCTGAATAGAGATACATACACGGATGTGTAAGAAAAAAAAATTATGATAACAATCTGAAGAGATACACTCATAAAAGTTAAACTTGTATCATCAATTTACTCGGGTGATAGGAGTATCACAAACCTTTGTTCTAGATACATATTGCAATAAAGTACACACAGGACAATGTTTAAGCAATACTAATCGTTGTCGAAGTAATTGTATATGCTAAAATTACCTAAACATTTATACTGTGCCTACGAAAGTACCATTTAAAGATGGGCATATCAATTGTACTGCCTCTGTGATAATGTGAGAGGCTTTATCCACACTACAAAAGCAAAGCCATTAGAGAGATTTTCGGCAGGACAGTTACAATTCTGGAAAAAATAGTTAAGAGCATTAGAAATTCAGGTTTTTATACAGATATTTACAGTACAAAATATATGGTTTTAATTTGAACATCATCAATTAATTACTTCATGATTACATTAGTTCTTAAAATGTTGCGCTTAACAGATTTTATCAGAAGTTTGGCAGCTATTACATTTTATCAGCGAGGACACATATTTTACATACAACACAAAGTTCATTTATAATAAACTGAAAGCTTATCTATCAGGACATGTACATGTACGTATACTTATATATATATATATTTTATATATTTATATATTTATATATATATATATATATATATATATATATATATATATATATATATATATATATATATATATATATATATATATACTTTATTTCAACTCTAATAATCTTTTTCGTGGCACATGATGGTTTTTGTTCATTTCATAAATGAACAATTGGAATATTCTTTAATGGCCACATGCATATCACGCTTCTTAAAATGATTCTTTTCTATTTTCATTCGGTGTGCAAGTTGTTTGGCCTATAGAAAAACACTGCTCCTCAGCATGCCTCCCAATGAAGCAAACAACTTTTGGTTCATCAAATTGCCGACAGGATTTGAGTTAGGTTATACAATATTTCATAGAATTGTATAAAATAATTCAGGGATTATTTTGTTAACGGTTGTTATGCTAAGAGTATCTTAGTGTAAGGGATTAAAGTGTTAATATTGATCCTTAAGCACAGTGTATCATTGAACTGAATTCGACATCTAAATCATGTTTTACCACCGGCTGCAGGACCTGACTTCAAACAAATACTTGTTCAATAACATAACGTCACATGATGGCTGCAGATGCTTAACTTTATCATATATTCCTACCTAATAGTAAACTCGACCATACCACTTTGAAACTGCAACGGTAAACTTATTTTATGCACAAATGAGCACGCAATAATAGGTGGCATTCCTTGCATCTTTAACAACGAACTAGTCAGAAACTTTTTTTTTGCGTCAAAGCATTAGCTCGGTATATAGAATATATGTAGCCAAGAATTCGCAACGTCACAAAGATGGAGTTTCATCCAATGTTGGTCTATGAAGAAACAGATAAAAAAAACTTCCATTCAGTGAAGGAAACATGTGCTTCTTACATGTTTATAACAGAAAAACAAAAGAGCGCGATAATAGAATGCAAGTTAAGCAAACACATGCTTTCACCAAATTACCAACCCACTGTTTAGACTACGATTTAAGTTAAAATCAACAATATGCGCCACAAATGAGTGAGATCATGAGACCATTTTGAAATTTACCCCCCCCCCCCTTTTCCTTTCTTTTTCAACCTAGAAAGATTAACATTTTTGACAGAGGTGGATAGTGACGCTCATTGAGTATTTAGTTGTATACATTTCAGAATGAAATGAGCTGATCATTCCGGCCAGTTATTAGATCATGATCGCATATGACAGATGCAGACGCGGTTAATGTTATTTCAGGATCAAGTCCAATGCTATCTATTTGTACCAGATAAGGGATGTAATAGCAATATACATATAAAATTACAGTACAAAGACTACATCAAAATATATGTTACCTTTACGTTTGAATCCATTAATCATTGTGAAGCCTTTAAGTTTTGCAGATAGAAGATTCGTGTGAAAGTCGACCTTCTGTATGTTTCCGTTATAACATCCATTTATTTCAGCTAAGCCAGTTGTTCAAAATGAAAGAACAATGGAAAAAGAAACGAATTTAACACAAATGAAAGCTTGTGAGAAAGCTAAAGGTACGGTACAAAATGTTCCTTATGCCTTTGGTGTGACAGTATATGATCATAAATATAGTATCCCAATTCTGACCTCTGAAAAATACACATTTCTCTCAGTACTGTAGGCAACTCTCCTTTTTCAATATATTCTAAGGCATTCACATTCTCACCATTATGGATAAAACATCAGAAATTGTTTTGATAAAGATTCTAATATAAAGCTTTTATTCATTAGTTACGTTTTAAGTTGCATGAGATATATGAAAGGGGTTCAACCACCTTGTAATCTAAAACTGCGAATTCTCAAATTTGACTGAGTGAATTTATGTTTGAAAGATTAACACATACTGCAGCGCTTAGTATGTACATGTATATAATTGACTTACAGCATCGGTGCAAGATATTTTGCGATCTGACCAGAATCATACTTGTGTATGGATAACATACGATGAACTGAAACAATACTTCACAGTTTCTAGCAACACTGGTGCCATGAACCCAAAATCAATAAGATTCTAACTGAAATGTGCTCGGACATCACTATTGTATATTTGCATTAGATAATGTTCGGCCTTTGTGGTGGACATAGTCTTTTCAACTAATGCATATGGCACAGTCAAAATTATTCTCCGAGCAGGGAATGTTATAGCAAAAATGCAGGTGCTCCGGTTGAAAGGAAAATATACGTCATGGTCCAAATGTTTTGGAAGAATTATGATACAAACCACTTGGCCGTCCCTAGAAATTTAGATTAAGATATATTTTAAACCAGCACACTACAACATTGCAGTGAGTACAGAAGGCACGGTGTCTGCCAATGCACGAACCATGACTTCTGTGTAAAGGTATGTTTTGTTTGACTTCAAGTACACGTGACAGAAAAAGATATGCCCAATATGGTACAGTGCTACATCTGCAGATATTTTAGAAGCATCCATTCTGTCCTGCATTGTATGATACAGGCATGGGCTTAGAATTGAAACATGGCAATAGCGAAGTGTTTCGAAATTGCAGAAAATGCGGCCATTTGTGCTACTTTGTGAGTTCCGCATTGTGCATAATTTTAGTTTCCAATCATTGCCATATATACACTTACCACACTTGCTATGTCGTGTGTTGTCCATACACATCGTGGAATGTCCTTCATCCAAATTCTTACTGTATGTACATATGATGGAATGTTTGTTTCAAAAGTAAATCCAATTACAGAAAAATCAAATCTGTCGGGCACTGAGACAAGAGGCAGAGATCGAACAGTCAGAGCAAAAGAGAGAGTATTAGGCTTACAATGTGACAAAGATGTTTATACAGAATAATTGAATTTCTTTAATATTTAATAAATGTGCACCATAAGATGGCGTTTTTCAGATGCTGCTGATAAGCTCTGATACTTATGAAGCCAGCGAAAGATGCCTTTTCCTTTCGAACGCATGCGCCGAAAAAGGATGACACCACACAATGAGAAATTACCAGGCTAGCCACAGTCTTATCATTTGGATTTCTTGTTTTGCTGTATGTGGTTGTGGACATTGAGGAGCGGTACCCTCAGCTACACCAACATGTGTGGGCTGTTGCTATTGGAAATATGTTAGAAAGTGTCTGCAGGGTGGGAAGCATGTTTGGTCAGTTGGTTTTTGTATTTTTCAAACAGTCTGAAAATGTTATAGTTAAAGAATTTCTACCCTACGTAATTTATATATAATGTGCATATATTAGCTTCAAAGTGCGTACAAGTCCTTCCATGCACTCTATGGATTAAAGACACAATAGGATATAATAACCCATTTATTTTCACCGCACGGCCTCAGCAATAATTAGCATGTAATAGGACTAAAAGACACAATATTAAAAGGTATAAAACTATGAAATATATTGAGCCCCCACTTTTCAATGCACGCTATATGTAAGAAGCAGACACACTCTCATGTACATGAATCAATCCCTGCTTGACAGGATGAATATGATCCAAATATTATGTAGTTCTGGAAAATACGCGATGGAATATCACGAAAAGGCATCATATCAGTTGTGTTGCAGCTTGTACAATATTGTTCCAGATATCCGTTTCTCTGTGAATCAATAGCTAAAAATGCGAGCAAATTAAATGTATACATGGACTAATAATAATCTTATTGACACAATTTTTGATAGAACAAAGGTTTCCTATATTCATGCAAAAACAGGAATGGGCTGCAAACTCAAAACTTGAACTGGGCAGGGCGGAATTGGTCCTCTAATGGCTTTACTGTATTGGAATCCCATCCGATTTTTGTGTGGAATTCCTCTCAGGTGCGAGACTTTGAGATTTGAAGAAATCACTTTGGGCAAAGTCGTCAATCTGTGAGCATTTAATGAAAAACCTATGTCATTCAGAACAAAATGACACATACAAATATTAAGATATTTTTTTAAAACTGCTCATAATATACCATCTGTCCCATAATATATAGTGTATCTAACTACCTCCAAATCTGATTTGTTACTCAACTGTGCCCCGGAACACATTCAATATTGTCCTTCATTTTTGCGCTGTGGTGCAACACCTAGTTCAAAAATTGTAATACCATGGGTTTTTTTTCAACTATCCTGTTGTAAATGACCCTTGTATGAGTCATTCCATTGTTACCTGGATGCTACACATATACATGCTTGTCGTTTTTCTATGAATATACAAGAAGTATCAGTATAGACCCATTTGTGGGACCACTATGTGTAAACCACGGTCGAATGCGTTGTCTTTAAAAACGTAGTATGCCTAAACTCTCTCGCTTCCAATGGCTACAAAGGTCGATGTGCTCCAAGTTGATAGAACGCTATCATATTCATAAATTTGCAAACCAACACATTGGTTTAAGTAGTTGCATGCGTTCGTTTGGACAGATCATACTGTGGTCGAAATCAACAGTTTCCCGATCATGCTCTGGGTACACTGCATCTGTTGACTGAGTCAAAATGTGGTGTTGACAGAGCCAATACTGTATGCAGGTGCGCGTTGCACTCATCTATCATGATATATATACTCAATCCAGCCTTACATATTGGTGTTAGATAGATGGGACAGGGCGGGAAAAATAAAATGATCAAATGGTAACGTGAAGATCAGTATCAGACAGTAAAAGGGGCTACCTTTATGACTTTGATCTAAAACAGGAGGAAGGAAAAGAATTAATTTTTGAGTGTCCAGACACACATTAGAATAATAGTGTGTGAAAAAAATCACTACGAGGCTATATTAACAAAGAACAAAATTGTGTAAAAAGGCAAAAAGTAGAATTCAGTGCAAACTTGTTGCAGACAATTCTTTTCTATCAAAATTAAATTGAAAGAAACAACATACAATTTTTTTGTAGCAGAAAAAGGGCGCTAAACATGATTTAAGCAAAATACCCGTTTTGGTGAGGTTTAATATATTGACCTAGTTGTAAATACAAACAAAAATAAAGTGCATGGCATTGACAGTATTCAGATTTGGTGTTCAATATTCAATTCATACAAAGGCGCTAACAATTGATATAAGTTACGTCGGCTGTACTAATTTTAAAAATTAAATTTCAAAAATTAATTTGCAAAATGGCATTCGATATTTAAGATAGATGGCTAAAACCTCTTAGCTGGTTGAATTTCTTTCAAAAATGTAAGGAAATCAGTAGTTCTAAATACGTAATAGTATATTTTAACCCTGAAAATTTACATAAACTGAAATGTTTACAAATAGGTTAAGAATATATTATGACTGGACATACAGGACATATATTCTTTATATCAATCAAGATTTGGAAAATCCGACATATTTTACATGCATTTTGATGTTTTATTTGCACAGCGAGGGGATGAAACGATTGTCTCTGCGTATTAAAAGTGTAGTTCTTAACATTGCCGCTAGGAGGCTCTCTCCAATGATAACCATTGACCATAATCGATCCACCATGTACGGTACTTTGCATATTCTTTAAAAAATACAACTTTGTCCAGGTCATGAAAAATTCATTTGTTTTTTTTTTCGGATGGCTCAATCTGCACACAGTCTTCAACATTATATTTAATGGCTGCACTTGTTTATGTGATATCGGAAAATCTTAACGTAGATAGGAATTAGTGGCTCCATTCACACAACGTACATCAACACATAGTTATATTCTTTCCCACAATCGCTCTGTCTCTTCACTTCTGCTTTAATCAGGATAAATCTCTGTCTTGAGGGAATCCATCCTCCCAATTGGGCTTACATGTTGATAATTTTGAACGTAAATGAAAAGCAAATGGTATTTTCTTCATATGGTCAGAATAAACAAATAGTGCTCAACCTACATGCGTTTGACTTTACGTTTAATTCGATGTTTTTCTCGCAAATTTCCAATTGGAAAAAGAACTTTTTACTTGGCAAATTGCAGACTGGATCCGAGTTAGTCTACGCCGTATTTCATTAAATTGGATTAAAGATTTTAAGGGGTATAGGTTAGCGGCTCTTATTTCGCGAGTATCTTATAACAAGGGATTAAGGCGTTAATACTGGTGCATGAGCCTTAGGTATCATTTGGCGGGATTTGACATTTTAACCTTTTTTTTAAAAAACACAGGCTGCCTGGGCTGATTTAGAAATGTTATTGTTCATAATAATGTCACATCAAATTTGTTTCAATTTGTCATTTATAATGTTAACTGGACAAGCAACAGATATACTTTCACAAAGAATTTCTGCTGTTGGTTTATGAGTTCTCATCTGTTTACAGACAGTCTTTCTTCTGTTCACTCACTAGCGGCTAGTATGTTCCAAGAGCTAGATCCGCAGTACCCATAGAAAGAAACATTATTGAATTAACAAGTCTCTAACTGAAGCTTATAGCCTCTGATATGTACAATCTTCCCCTGCAAAATATTACAGACGCTTCCACCCGTTCCTGCAAAGCGAAGCAGGGTAGTATGTGTTTGAGCCCCTAAGCATTTATACCATCTTCTATGACAAGATGCGGTGAGGTAGGGTTTGCTGGGGTCCTTTGCATTCAACTGCATCCACTAAGATATAATGTACTTGTAAGTGCATTCAGTAATAAATAATATACAATGTTCATCTGACTATTTCTGAAATATATCACAACGCTTTGAAACCACGAGTATTTACTTGCTTTATGCTTATCTGAACATGCTATTTGGTAACATTTGTTTGCATCTCTAACAACTAACTGTTCAAAAACTTTAGTTTTGTCCTAAAGCATTACCCTGGTATATCGAATATATGAGTTCAAGAATTTGCGGAATCATGAAGGCGTTGTTTAATCTAAAGCTGGTCTATGAAGCTGAAAAGCTGATAAAAAAAGTTATTTAGCTTCCTTGGGCTATATGGAATTTGCTTCTTACATTTGTCCAACAAAATAACATGAGCGCAACCAATATAATGTAAGTAAACAAAAAGACAAACTTCCCACAATAATCAGCGTACTGTTCAGGCTATAATTTATGTTAAAATCAGTATTATGCCCAGCACATAAGTGCCTTGAAAATACCGTCTTGTTTAGGGTGATACTGAAAAACCAAATGACAAATGCTGTTCGCACTTACCCGAATTGTGCAACAGATTTTCTAAACCGTGGATTCAGTGAATTTGGTATATGACTTTTGAATATCTAGTCATCTGGCTTCGGACTCAAAGTGTCACAAATATATGCTGAACAGGAATAAAACATCATCACATACTCTCAACTGATTACTGCTCCGATTATTATTTTAATCCATTTGCACAATACAGAACCTTTATACCATTTTTGGAAAGCGAAGCATGAATGTGTTGTATACCAATAAGTCTGTCTGGCTGAATTGCGTCAGAAAAAGAAGTTCAAGGTGGTAATCATAATAATTAAGCGTCCAGTGGAGTATGTCCCCCTAGAGCATTTATGCAGGCTGTGCACCTATTGCGCATACTTTGGACAAGACGATGTATTTGGTCTTGAAAGATGAGATCTCATTTTTCTTGCAACACCTGGGTGGATTGTTTTCTTTTTTTAACCAAAGGAAAATAATTCTCATTCATGCTGCTTCCACAGGTGTTCAGTCAAGATGAGGTATCACGAAAATGATGGCCTTTGGAGAAAACTGACATTATGGTCCTGTAGAAATGTTTTAGTAGCAAGAGCTGCATGGGGACGTGCATTGGCCTGGTGAAACAAGGTATGTCCCTATGGTACGCCAAGAGGGGTATCAATTGGGGCCTGCAATATCTCATTGATGTACCGTGGTGCAATAGGATTACTGTTAATGATGACTAAAGGTGTTTTGTGAGCCAGAAAATGCCGGCCCGTAGCAAAACACTGGCAGCACCAAAGTGGTTTGTTTGCCGTATGCAACAGTCAGCGTAAAGCATGCCATCTTCGTGTTCCCGTAGGTCAGGTTTCTGAAGGCGAAATCTTAATTCATCAGTGAAAAGAGTTCCCCTTCTTTGCTGTTGTGTCCAATGTGCATGTTGCTGGCACCATGTCTTGGGTCTCGAGGGACGATCAGATGCTATGACATTATCTCTGAAACTTCTTCTGGCCTTTAAATTTCTTTCCCTTAGTCGTTTTCTTGCAGCGGAGCAATTTATTCGTCGGGTGTGTGGTCTCGGCATTTCATGGACAGTCTGGTTGGCTGTTTGGAATCTGTCCCTAATGTGTAGGAGTCTGGTGTATTTTTTCTTGATCATGCGTCGTTACTCTTTCCCTTCATGTTCGCTGTCTGCCTTTAACCTAGTCAGTCTTTCCACGCTATACCATATGCTTCCTGTTTGTTGCCTGCGAAAAGACCATGTGGCGTACCACTTTTCCCTGCAACGATCCACCTTTTAGCTGAACCAAACACTGGTCCTATTCATTTGTTGTTAAGTGTGGCATTGTCAGTCGTAGAATGGCCAGATCGGTGGATTTTAAGAGGCCTTCGCGCAGGAACTAGAAGCCAGTTTCACAATCATCTCTTGGACCATAATCAGTCACGTGGAACAAAGGTGGTATGAAATTACTTATTAGTGGTCCAAGAACACCGATGCATCGGAAAACAATGTTGGGTGATCTCGGTATAAAGTGAGCCACTAGCAAGTACAAATCTAATATCAAATCACAGTTACGAATTTTGAGGAACAACTATAGTTAAATATCAGGAGTGATCAATTTGCATTGATGGTCAGTAGACAATGTTATCGCTGTCTATTAAGATGGTGTTGTACAAAACAGTGTCTAAAATGTCCGTCCTAAGCATGAGGACGAAACAAGTGATTGAAATTGGCACCAATGGTTTTTTCCCATGTGGCCCATTCACCTGTCATTGTAATATGAATATAATACCTTCATTGTGCCCCCTTTACCTCTACCAATTGTGTCTGCCTTAAAATCCACCCTGTATTTTTATTTTGTTTTCCGAAAAAATACAATAAGATTTTTGGACAGTATCTTTAAAATAAGTATTATGACAAATGTTTTTCCCTGCTCACCAGTCTATTGTTTTGTTGTTTATATTTGAAACTTTTTTTCATTGAAAGTATATCAGCTAATTTATACGACCGTTTTGTATATCTTTTTAATCAAATTCAAAGATAAGATCTTGATGAAGGTGAGCAGTCATGTTATGAGTATTTAGTTGTATACATTTCAAAATAGAATGATGTGATCATTCAGGCTATTCAACATAGTAAATACCAGCAGAATGAACGTCTTTCACATTGCTTAGTACGTGTTTGCACATGACAGATGCAGATGTATGTAGTGTTATTTTGAGATCAAGTTCAATGTTATAAAATTTAAAAAAAGCGAAGGATGTAAGACTGTTTATATACACATATGCTTACTTTACAGAAATTGCATGTATATATATATATATATATATATACACTTACATATATACTTATATATGAGTAGATACAGTACAGTAAAATGCCGGTTCTGGACCATTTTATGAAGAGGCGTATGAGGCTCACTCTGACGTCACAGTAAGTCTCATGAACAACGTCATAAACACCAGAATTGACGTCATTAGCACCATACTTATTGCTGTCATTCAGACCATAATAACAATAAAAATGGTAATTAAACTATTCGCGAAATTAAAGATTAAAATAACGTCATGGATCTATACCCATAGAGGCACCAAGAAGTGCTTTAAATCATACTCCAATGCGCCTATAAAAAAATGAATACCTGTAAATTAACATCGGTATGAATATTGTTGTTAACATTATCATGAATATTGCAAAGAATGCAATTAGCATCAAAATCAACACTGTTTATCAACACTGTTCACCAGTAGTTGTCTACTGGTGAACAGTGGAGGGGCCAATGTGGTACCGTGTACACGTCAGCGCACAGGTCCCTTTAAATACTATATCAGGGCTAATAAGAGGAGGCCACCGCTCGTAAAATCATGTAAATTACATTAATTGCTGTATTGATGAGAATGTTAATCATAATGACCCCCCCCCCACACACACACACACACTCGTACAAAGGGCACGTGCGGCGGTAGGCCGCCCTGTTGAAGCAAGGCAACACCCGGTCGGCCACAGCCAGAAAACGGATGGCGTAGCCAGTTCCACACCCAACACAGGCAGCTACGCGTCTACCAATGATCTCACAGGCTCCTTAAAAGGCAAGAGTAAGCAATGACATCAGCAAGTGTTCGTCGATGTAAAATTTAAGGTAATTTTCATGACCATATCAATCTCGAATAGAATATACTGTACCGTCTGCAGAGATTTACTCAGGGCTGCTATCAAACTTTGTTTCATTTTTTATTATGTCAGTTGTTCAAAAGGAATGAGCAGCACGGGAAAACAAATATAAACACAATTAAAGGCTTGTGTGGAAGCGTAGGGTAATGTACAAAATATTTTTATGCCTTTGGTGTGAGATTATACGATAATAAATATTGTATCGCCATTCTGCCCTCTAAAATTACAGATTTTTGTTTCAGACTGGGGCCAGCTATCTTTTTTACTGTATTCTAAGGGAAGCCTGTTCTCTCGACTATGGATACAAAATCTTGAATTGATTTAATCAAGATTCTAATATAAAGTTACCCATTAATTAAGGAACCGTTTAGGTTGTAGGAGTTATATGAAAAAAGGTACAACTAAGCGGAAGTCTAAAACCATGAGCTGCTAAAATTTGAATGATTTATGTTTTGAAGATATTTTGCAATCTGACCAGGAATCATATTTGTATATATGTGTATTTTATACGTGTGATAAACTGAAACAATACTGTGATATATTCTGCTGTCTCTGGCGCCATGGATCCACAATCAAGTAAATTGTATATGAAATATGCTTGGAATCACTGCAGTATTCATTATACACGATACTGATGGGCCTCTTTGGTCGATATCTTCTTTCAACTGATGCATATGACACAGTCAACATTACTTTTCTTAGCTGAGGATGGTTGGCAAATGTACATATGCTCTGGTCGAAAAAAATGAATGCTCGGATCCCAATAGTTTAGAAGGATTGTGATAAAGGCAACTTGGTTGTTTGATTATGATATATTTAAAACTTATTTGACTACAACTTGTACATAGGCATATGGCAGTGAGTATAAAAAGCACGGGGTCCGTCAATTCAGGAACCATGACTTACTTGTAAAGGTGTGCCATGGTGGGCTACCAGTACACATGGGAAAATCAGTGTGACAATACGCCCAATATTCTACAGCATCGCACCTCCACATACTTTATGAGGACCCGTTCCTTCCTGCACTCTACGATAGTGATATTGACTTCACATTTGAAACATGTCAAATAGCAATGTACTTCAAATTTGCAGATTATAGTGTCATTCATGCTTGTGTGAGTGCCAAAATCTCTGTTATTATGTCTGTATGCCAGCACATACTCCCTTTTTTGTTGGGTTTCTTGACTTCCTCCCCTTTCTTGGACACTTTTAAACTTAGAAACTCCAAAGATGTTCTGATTATAGATCGACACATGGAGTCGAGCTTTTTTACAAAGAGGGTTGAGTGTTTTTAAAATTATTCAATTTAGGTGCATTTGAAATTTTAAAGCTTGAATATATTCAAAACTACTATAGGTAGAAGTACCTGTTTAACTAATATTGATAGAATTGCGCTGTAGGTGCATCCAATGAACCACAAGCAAAAGATGTGGCATGTTCATTTACGCAGTTTTTGAATTTTAACTGTTGAATGCTTTCAAAACTGTTATAAGTAAAGATGTCATTCCAACTTCAACTGATAGGCTTTTTTCCTGTTGGCGCAAGCAATGAACCACAAGTAACAGTTGCAAAAAAAAATAATTTGCGCTAGATAAGGCCACGTTTATTTATATGTTGAGTATCTTCAAAAGTATTATAGATACAGGAGCCATTCTCCATTTAATTTATAGGTTTGTTCCGAAAGCGCATCTGATAAACCACAAAAATAAAGTTATTGCATTCAAATTTATGGACGTTTTGGTGACACCCGGACAGGTTTGATTGAAGGCAAATCTGTTTTTTTTCTTTTTTTTTTTTAGTTCCCATGCTTTATCTTAGATATCGTGGACTGTCTTTAATCAGACTTACCACTGTACATAAGACTGGAAGTTTCTTTCCAAAACAAACCCATTAACAGAAGTACTTCTTTCAGTAACTGAGACAATTGTCAGCAGTCAAACGGTCAGTGTCAGTCACTATAATCAGATAATATGTAATAAATGTACGGTATAAGATGGCACTTTTCAGATACTGTCGATAAATTCTGATAATTATCAGGCGAACGAAGGATGACCTTCCCATTTGAACACATGTGTCAAAATAGAGTGCATCACACAACGCAAATTATCAGAGCTAACCACAAACTTATCATTTGGGTTTGTTGTTTTGCTGTATGTGGTCATGGACTTTCAGGAGCGTAACATTGTACTACATCAACATGTGTGAGCTATTGGTATTGGACACATAGTTATAAAATGTTTGCAAGAAGTGAAACATGTATGGTCATTGCGTTTTTGGATGGTTTTTAAAACAGTCTGAACATGTCATAGTTAAACGATTTGAACGCTTAATTCATACACAGATAATGCACATTATAGTAACCTCAAAAGTACTTACAAACCCTTTGATGTATTCCATGGGCAAAAGACATCAGCAATCGGATAAAATAATCCACTTATTTGAAGCGCAGCGTCTCATCAGTAATTAGTTTTATTACTTACTTAAAAGCATAATGCTAAAAGGTAAAGTAGAATCTGCCTATGAGGCCACCTCTGCTGAGCGACTAACTGTAGAGAAGGACCGGTCTCAACATCCCCATTAGCATATATTCACTTTAATTTTACCTGCCTTAAGGGACCACCTTTCAGAAAAGATCATTTTCAGAGGGTCCTGTAGGTGGTCCCTTATCACAGGTTTCACTGTGTAAAACTATCCTATAACTTGAAGAATCTGACTAACCGAGGAGTCCCCCCACCCCTCTTCGCCCTTTTTATCCATGTCATGAAGGAGGCACCAACACACATGTACACATATCAGTCATCCTTTGTTTGGCAGGATAAAAATGCTCCAAATATTATGATTTTCTGGAAAGACACAACGGATTTACCACGTGAAGGCAACACAGTTGCAATTTAGCTTGTATAACATTCTCCAAATATTTGTTTGTCTGTGAATTAATCGCTAAAAATGCTGAAAAATTAAATGTATGTATGAAACAAATCTAATAATATAATCTTAAATACTCCGTTTTCATTGGAACTAAGGTTGCCTCCATTCATTCAGTACAAAACTTCATAATTTGAAGAAATTATTTTAAGCAAAGTCATCTCTCTATAAGCATTCAATGACAAAACTATATCATTCAGAACTTAAAGATATATAAAATAATCAAATCAAGATATTTGGAAGCTGTTCACCATATACCAACTTTATCATAATGTATATTGCACCTAACTGTCCCCAATTGTAATTTGTCACTCAGATAGGCGCAAGGATACATTCCATAGTCTGCTTAATTTTTGCACCATGGTGCAATCGTTAGTTCAAATTGTGATATAACGTATTTGTTTGATTATCCTGTACTAAACGAGTACTGCATGAGTCATTCCATTGTTGCCTGGATGCTGCACATATACATGCGTGTCTTTTTTTTCTATTAATATACAACAACTGTCAATATATTCTCAGTGTCTGGGCCCACAATGTATAAACCACAGTGGAGCATGTTGTAACAAGAAAAGTCTGCCTCATTATTTTACCGCCAATATCTCCAAACGTCAATGTGCTCCAAAATTGACATAACTGTATTACAATCATATCTTTGTGAACCAACGCTTCTGTTCAAGTAGTAACATGCACACGTTTGCAGAGACCAAAAGTGTGGTTCAACTCAACAGCTTTCCCTATTGCGCCCCAGGTGCGCTACATTTGCAGACCGAGTCAAAGTGCGGTCTTTGAAGAGTTAACACTGTAGGCAGGTGCCCGTTTTACTTATTTGTTCAAATCCATTATAATACAGACACTCAATCAAGTCTCACGCATTTGTGTATTATACAGAGGTCATGACATGCAGAATTAAATAATCAAGTGCCGAAGCCAATATCAGTATCAGACAGTGTTAGGTCTAGCTAGATGGTAATGTTTTGTTTATGGACGACCGAAATTGATAATTTGCATTTTTCTAACTTTTTATCCCTCATCTCTACCGTTTTTTCGTGTAACATATAGTACTTTTCCACTTAAGTCATAGCTCACCGAAAAAATTGCCGTGACCATGGTGAAAAATTACCTGTGTTATTGAATCTATCATCTCAGGCTAGTGTGTTCATGATTTGAAACGTAAATGACAAGCTAATTTTATTTCGTGTATGTGGAGGAGAAAATTAATAATGCTCAACCTACAGGGATGCTATTTTCCTTTTAATTGGATTTTTGCCTGTGAATTGTACAAAAAAAAGTAACAATAGCAGGTTACGTTATGCCCGTTGTCTATTGACCAATCATATCTCTAAACGACTTTTCTTCCATGTGCTCGGAAGTTTATAAACAAACCAATCTGAACCGGTTAGAATCACTGCTACTATTGATGCTGTGTTGTGAATTGATTCTATTCTTGTCTAATAAAGTGTGGTTCACTCTTAATCCCCCCCCCCCGCCTCTTTTTTTGTCATGCCGACAGGTGGCGCAGGTGTTAAGTTGCTATTTGCATATGTTCGAACGGCGGACAGGTGCTTTAGCGTTGAGCGGAACAGTATTAAAGATTGTTTCCAAATCAAGCACGCCCCACACCTGCCTACATATTGTGCGGACCAATCGCGACATTGCACAAACGTCTGTGCCAACAAATACACAGCGTGCCCACAGTTCAGGATTTTTTGCAGGTAGGAGAGTACGAAATTTTGACTAGTTCACCGCGCCAGTGGACAAGGTTCTGTAAGGCGGTCTACAGACAGCCTCCCTCGTCCCGATAGAAAATAGGTACTAAGTAACTACATTTAAAAATAAGTTAGGCCTACTACTATTTTGGTTTAAACATATTTAATTCGCAAAAAAAACATTGGCTAACAGACATAATACCTATATGAAGGCCTCTTGTACATGAATTGACAACAAAACAAAAAGTGGATAACATCTAGATAACAAATAGAGCACGCACAGGAAATAACATATATGATGGGAAAGAAGGGGAGAATAACGAAATGGGTGGGCGTCATTACCGTAAACGTGGATATATAATTGTAAGTAACAATAAGTAGAATATATATGACTTATTTCTGTAAAATGTTTACCTTGTGTCTAACTATGGGGCCAGTTATGATTGCACAGCTGCAACCCGGTGCTGGGACAGCTTAACATTGAATCTTCCATTGGTTCTTATATATTTGTGAAGTGCTTGGAATATATCCCGATTTCCAGAATTATTTTCGTTGACAATCCAAAATGTCAGGATTTTAAATTGATGTCTACAAGGGGAATTATTTCCATTCGTAGTTCGTCTCTGGCCGTATCGTATTTGTTGCATTGAAAAAAAATAATGAAAACCGTCCCCTGTCGAGGTACCAGTGGAACAAAATGGTGATCCAGTTAGGTTCATTCTGTATAAATCTTTATTCAGTTGGTTACAGCCCATTTTCAATCTAGCGTGAATAATACATATCCTGCGATCTCCAAAATAAAAGATTTCATTACATTTCGACTTGGATTTATTTTATTCTTAAATTCACCTAAAACTTCAAGTTACCATTTTCCACCAATTTTTACTCTTAAATAAGGAGCACCATTTTGTCGTATTGTCACTGGCTTGCTGGGAATAGAGTTCCGAGCAACACTTACAAAAGATTCAGCCCACAAACGACAAGCTATATATATCCGGATTATCTGTTTGATCTAGGCGTCCCAGTCAACGTCACTCAGATTTTCACGGAAACATCAAATCTCTTTTGGAGTATTCCCAAATAGATCTGTCCAAACAGGAATCTTTTTTTAAATGTAAATAACACGTGTGCAGCCATCGTGCAGCGATTGCTTTGTGCGACAGGTGGCACATTTACAGTCTTAACAAACTGGGGCATATTACTTATTATCTGATCAAGACAGGTTGAAGTTTGTTCCGTTATTCTTGTTGGCTCTGTGGTATGAATTTTCAGATTATTATGAAATCCCAGATTTACGAGCTTTTCAACATGGTACGTATTGGGATCAATTTCAGGTCACCTTTTATAATGACATTAGTAATATTCGAGTTCGAACAACATGCAAACTTAATTACAAATCTTCCCAAAAAGACACAGTTGAGTTTGGTGGTCTGTAAACCACAGCTAATAGAAATTTATCATTATGCAATCGGATCTCTACCCACATTATTTCAAAGTTAGTACGCCTTTTGGCAACCAGAGCGTCAGAAACATACATGGCCACACCACCGCCTGGACCACTTCTGCTATCACGCCGCAATATTGGATGAAAGCCATGCAGGTTCAAATTATGACTATTTGGCCAGGCCCAAAAAAGTTTCAGATAGGGTCATTATGTTGAATCATAATGTGATAAAGAAGTTTTAATGCAAGAAAATTTGTCATCTGAAAGACTACGAATATTGGTGTGACAGATCTTTGAGTCAGCAGTTTGGGTCATTTTGGCCGGGGTTTGGATGCAGATCATTAGACAGGGCTATTAACAGAAATGTAAACTGGCACCAGTATCAATATACTTATTCTCTATACCGTGGCATTTGAGGACGACGATGATTTCTTGCATGGTTATGTTCATGCAATTGCTATGAAAATTATTACCTTCAACAGTGTACAAATTAAAAAAGTGCACCACTGCTGAAAAAGACGTAACAGCGAAGTATGCAATAAAAATTTATCTCGAATGTTGCTGTCACTTCTCTGAGAAAGCAGGTTTCCTACAGAAAGTCGGTAGTGTAATTAAGTATTGTAATGATTACATCTGAGTACAACTCACAATATAATATTGTTTGTAGGACTGCCACCATGCTACTCACAGAATATCTTGCCAAAACGAATACAACAGTTCGTATCGAATATATAAATACACTTATGCCGCTAATCTTTCCTTACATGACGGGGGAAGTAAACCTTCCCAGGATGTAACATAATCATTGGCCGGGCCACAAGTCGCATACGGTATAAAAGGAAAGTATCACAGATTGTGCATATATGTAATAATATAAATGTATTGGAAACTTTTACATAAAATTAGCAATCCGTGAAGGACGTGTTTCTGTAAATATGCTACCATACGGGCAACGATTGCTTTGACCATTATTTTGAGTACAAGTATAAAGACGTAATTGAAATTGGCGTAAGTAGTGTCACAATGAGATTTCACGCCACTTATTAAGTAACTTCGAGCCTGCGCCACGCTGGTCATCATATGAAAATTAAAAGCTTGACACCAATGTCCTTTTTACACACCATAACGTATAACACATATATACCGGAAGAAAAGGGGGTACTTGCATAAAACTGGTAAATCTGGCTTAGTAACAGATGGCCGGACAACATAAGATTGCCACCGATAAAACATTGAAACAATATAATAATTTGAGAACCAAATCTGACCAAAATGTCAGAATAAAAGCAACGGCTAGAAGATACATTTCGGAAGGCTTGTACAGAGCGGAATTAGTTGATGTACAACTGAATTCAGTTTATCAGGGACTCAGAAAGAAAGGATAAGTATAAATGTTAACATAATTGTACTCAGGTTATGTGTCTTTCAATACAACAACATTTATTGACAAAACCGACCTTTAAGTCAACCTTCATATATTTGGCAAAAAAGTGTTGATGGCTAGGCTCAAAAATATGTCGAGAAAAGCTGCACTGTAAGTGGCCGCAATGGAGCCGCAATCATCCCGGGCAGAGGTCAACCGCGCATGATCAGGAGACACTCACTCCGCATGTTGGAAATCCATTACATAATAATACCACACAAGGAGGAGACGAAAACAACCACTACTATAGTTTTATCTTATCATATCGGTCACGCCTTTGGTCTACATCAAGAAAATTCATAAAATAACAATAGTAATTTAATATATTTATAATTTGTTAGTCAATTAATCACAAAGTTATCCTTGGTTTAGCTGGAAATCAACCTATGATTTAATTGTATTGAACCAGGAGAAAACGTGGGGAAAACTGCTGGTCATATATATCATGAAATGAAATAACGATCATCAGTCTAGCTTTATGGCAATAGTGGTCCCCTTAGTAAAACATGAAAGTCATTCGAATGAAATTTGTCAGGTGTGTATAAATAACTAATGATTTGATTTTTTAGTAATTCTAGCATAGAATAACTTTCGGTGTGGCATCACGGTCATGGGTCATGATTTGTGAAATAAATTCATGGCAGGATACAAAATAGATAGTTGAATAGCAAATTAATTAGTGTGCAATATAAAACATGTAGTCTTGGCTTAAGAGCAATGACATGGACATCATGGTGACAGTAGTTGCCGCTTAATCACAACTTGGTATTTGTTAAGTGCGTTTGTCATAATATGAAAATCAATTGAACAACAGTTTTGAATATAAAGACAGACTTGCGGAGTGAAAAAAGGTCATTCACTCTGTATATGGTGCAAAGTCAGCTTTGCTGTCTATCACTGTTACTTTGGGGGCGGTACTGTCAGTGGACTTCATTTTAATTTAAATTTTCCCATCAAAAGTCCAAGAGTCCATTGTTTTCCGAGATATTTTGAGACTCCTTGCTTGATATGCAATCGATGATCGTCGCTTTGTCAGGTCCTATGCTGTACCTTTCAGCCGCTTTGTCACACTGAAAAAGACTTGCCCTCACACGGTAAATGACAAAACGTGCTATAATGGGTCAAGGTGGAGAGGTTCGTGCTACAGTACCGTTTCTGGAAGCCCCGTTGTTGTTTGACGCCTTGACACGTCCGACACGATGGCTGCGCTGAATGTCGTTCGGCTCAAGGTGGATGCCCATGTTTTCTTTACAAAACTTAAGTACTCCCTGATTGGCATCCTCACTGTCATCAGACTCCGGGATACAAAAAAACAAAAAACAAAAAAAAAAAACCTTCCCCTACTTCATTTGAATGACAGGTAAACTGGGATCAGCGGGTTTTTCCTGCCCACAGTGAAGGGTAGCATTGGCGAAGAAAAGATATAAGGCCTTGTGTGTTCGCTGCCAGATTTTGATTTTAAAAAAAATCAAATTTCTTTTCAATTTGACTACTGCAATAACCTCTGTTTTGCAACAATTGCATGTCAAGAATGTAAAGGTAACCTTCAAAAGCAAGTCTTATTTTCATCCAGGGTGGTTTGCTTAGTTTTTGCACAAATTAGCCATAGGACCTATTCGCAGGTCGATGAATGTCTGAGAGCTGGTCCATGTGTTTGAGTGAAGTCTTTAAAAGGAACAGATAAATAAATAAATAAATAAATAAATAAATAAAAAATAAATAAATAAATAAATAAATAAATAAATAGATAGATAGATAGATAGATAGATAGATAGATAGATAGATAGATAGATAGATAGATAGATAGATAGAAAGATAGATAGATAGATAGATAGATAGATAAATAAATAAATAAATAAATAAATGAATGAATGAATGAATAAACAAATGAATGAATAAATAAATAAATGAATGAATGAATGAATGAATGAATGAATGAATGAATGAATGAATAAATAAATAAATAAATAAATAAATAAATAAATAAATAAATAAATAAATAAATGTCCATAGGACACAGATGGCCCCAACTGTCATTTTTTTTTTCAAAGTGATGAAGCGGGACCTCCTAGGAGTTTAAGGGAACATGGGAACATCGATACTTATTTCAAGGGAACAATAGAATATTTCGTATGATTTTTTGGAACATAGAAACACTTGCAGCGAACATTTGGAAAAATTACTATGGGGAGCACCAAATCCTATTTCTTGGCAACAAGTGTTCAATACTGTTTAGTTTCTGACAAAGTGTGAACATGGCATCTGCCTGAGAGACCAGCATTAAAGTATGAAAGTGGAATAAATATGTTATATAGGCTTTGTCTCCTTCTGATCCATGCAAAACATTCTAGATATATATAATTTATATCTACCTACTTGCACCCAAGTACCTACCTTTTTACCTACATGTACCTACCTACCTACCTACCTACCAACCTATATGGATGGATGGAGAGACACAGAGACAGACAGAGACAAAGTAACAGCGAAATTATATTTACTTTCAGCGTCGTATACACTGAACTGTAATCATCACAGCCAAGTAATACAACAGTGGGAATGATTTAGAATATGATATCAATACTTCACAGTGATATGCTTCATCAGTTATTGATTCTCTATGGACCAGCTGACAAGATAGATAAACCTAAATGTCTTGGTATCGAGGGATAAAATAGCAGCTTTGCCATAGATTAACACTGAAATAAAAAACAACAATTTTTCATAACCTTCGTAATTAGCTGAAGTAATAATGCCGATTGATTCTCCCTGCACAAGTAAAAATTCATAATTTTCCACCGAACATAGTGCATGGGGACATGAATATATTTAGAAATGTGGTACATTGGGACAGTAAACCAAACCATCAAATACTTAGTGTCCCAATACACCTCCAAATGATGGCATATCCTCTTTTCAAAGACAGCTTAACTACATGTATAAATACGCTTTTTGCAGTATTTTTGTATGCACGTCTTTCCCAATGCGTATCCATGTGCACTGAATCAGTACAGGGGATCTCTCACGCCTTAACTGGAATTTGGTTTCAAAGGCTGTCACAAAATTGCAATCAAACTGCAAAAAAACTGACATTTTAAGATTTTGGATCATTATTTCTAAGTGCAACATGGCTGTTCTCAAATACCTTTCACTTCCTGTTGATGACGTCATAAAGACTTGCTTTTCCAAAGTTAGGAAATGAAGGTCGTGCCCCGATGCGCACAATCCCCCCCCTCTCTCCTAGCTTTTAAAAATGTAATATTCTGTGAGAGTCATGTATTTTTACCAGAATGAAAGAAGGTGGTATTTTTTTAATGTAGTTTGTTGTTCAAAAATGGTAAATCTTGTAGGCTGACTTTAGCCTCCCAGCCAATGGAATGTCACTATAATGTTGCTATTACTGTATTCAATAAACACTCCGGTAGAGTTTTATGAAGCTGGCGCACAAAGCGACTCTCAG
Source organism: Hermodice carunculata (assembly GCA_964020975.1). Lineage (NCBI taxonomy): Eukaryota > Metazoa > Annelida > Polychaeta > Eunicida > Amphinomidae > Hermodice > Hermodice carunculata. Next base: position 31,409,659 of record OZ026627.1, read on the forward strand.
AGTGACTTATATTCGTATCCCTTTATGATAAGAACGGGCTCCCCCTGCTACAAAATGAGGTAAAAGACTTGATTGTTGTAATCTGGGGAGTCATGCCATTTGAAATGTGTTTTTTGCTAAGCTTTCTTTTTATGGTGGTACCTTTTCATGAAGCTGGCATCGCCAAGTAATTGTTCCTGCCCTTGCACCGTCCTCAGCTGACCTTGACATTCAAGTTCAACCCAAAATAAGTCCCACTTTAATCTAGGGGATGGGGATTTTGGAGATGAAGTAAGAATTTGAGTTCTCATTGCAATCACCATTGACTGACATCCTAATCAACAGGAATACTTGCATTAGCCGATACGTACACAAATTGAAAAATTTGTTAAAAATCAGGGATCCAGAGTATCGACACCCAGTAAATAATCTGAGTGTCGGTTTTGTTGAAGCCAAAAATGGGCAAAACAAAAAATTCATTTAAAGCATACACAAAAAGTGCAGCGCCACCTACTGAGCAGATTAAGAAAAAGAGGTCCCCAGAAGCGTCCCCATGCAATTTTTGAGCAAGATCGTGTTGAAAAGTGAAGAAAAAAATTCCTGAAAAATTCTTGAAAGCAATAGAGCGTGACCATTCCAATAAATTGTTAGAGAGAGACTAACCTCAAGAACACCTCCACAAAGTTTGATGTGAATCTGGTAGACTGTTTTGGAGAGGAAGTCGAAAATTTGTATTATTATTCTAATCCCTATTGACTACCATGGTAATCGATATCCTGAACACACATGGAAACTAAAAAATGTGATAAATCAAAAATCCAGAGTATCCCCGCCTAATGAACAGGTTTGTACAACACACATACACACACACACACACACACACACACACACACACGTACATACACACACACACACACACACACACACACACACACATGCTACACTTTCACCACTCTACAGAACAATCTGAGTGATCTGTTGAAAAAATTAAGGTCTGTGGTTTCTCAGAAGTGTCTGTTTGGTTTTTCAAAGCAATTGGCTAAACGGTTTTGGAGAAGAGGGAGAAATTGAGAATTAAAAAAGAAAGTTAAGAAATAGAAAAATTTGCAGCGCCACTGGTCGAACAAATTACCGCGTGGAGGTCACGATTTCCGAGAAGATTTGTTAGTATTTTGCCCAAAACGTTAACAAATAATTATGGTATGCATAAGAAATCATGAAATCAATGGCGTGTGATCAATTGAATAAATGTGGCCGATATGTATCCAAAGCACAGTGCCTTCAAGGTTGAAATGAATCTGGCTGACACTCTTTGGAGAAGTCAAAAATGTAAATTTCCGATGTAATCGATAGAAAAGCATGTTTTACGTGACAGGTATCAGGGGTCGGGAGTGACCAACTTTGTTTAAACTTCCCACAAGCTACACTTCCATAAAGTTTCAGAACAATCTGAGTGACGGTTGTGGAGAATAAGTCAAAAAATGGAAAACCCGCAAAACTTCGTAAGAATAGAAACGCCACCCTTTAATTAAGGTCTGTGGGTCTCCAGATGTATCTCTATGCAATTTCAAAGCAATTGCCTGAACGGTTTCGGAGAAGGGTTTTCAAGATTTTGCTTATAATTGAGCAGAAAAATTGATACCAAATCTAAAACTGGAGCGTGGCTATTTGCACCGGCTTGGTAGAGATGAACCCGACGTATATCGCTAGCAAGTTGGAAGTGAATCTGGTTGACGGTTATGGAGAAGCCGAAAATGTAAATTTATATTGCAATCCGAATTGACTATCATGGTAGTCGACAGGAATGCATGCATTAGCTGACAGATACCCAAGTTGAAAAATTTGTTAAAAAGCACGGCTCAAGAGTATGACAACCGAGGTAACAAGTTCTGCAACCCTCCCACATGCTACACTTCCCCACGTTTCGGAACAATCCGATTGACTAGGGTTTTTTTTTGTTTTTAAATTAAGTCGAAAATTGAGAAATAAAAAGTATCCGTAAATTACAGAAAAAAATGCTGCGCCACTTCAGCAGATTTTTTTATTTACCGACCAAATGGACAAAATATATATTATAAAGAATACAAAAATCATTGGAACATGACCATTTGTACACATGTGGTAGAGACTCACCTAAGGTACATTCCCATCAAATTTCAAGCGAAGCCAGAAGACGGTTTTGAAGAAGTCGAAAATGTGAATTGTTGACTGAGCGACGCCGACGCCAACGCAGACGACGGACGAAGGTCCATCCTTTAACCAAAGCTACCTTACAAGTCATCTGAGATAAAAATGAGAGTGAAAGTGCAAACAGTTCATGCTCATACCAAGATTGCTGTATTGTATATACAATACTTTATCTCATATACGACTCCACTGTCTTAACCCTCACTAAACCTTTACAGTTTGCCATATAACGACCGGAATCCAGATGAACCATGAAACGTGATGGGGTACCAGATGTTTCACAGCGACTGTGACGCCCGAAACTGGCAACATATTCTCCATAACAGATCAATTAGCATTAGAAAACAAAATGTAATCTACACCAAGGTTGACCTTTCACTTGCTCGGTATACGACTTATAATAGTAAAAAATAATGATGATTTATTGAGGAAACTGCCCCTTTACATCGTAGGCACCAGTGGTCAGGGCCGAACCCACGGTGCGTCCATATATATGTATATATATAGGACCATTAAAGTTAACGTAAATCATAAGTATTTTTTGGCTAATAGGCGATATGAAAAACTAATAAATGCTAAATAAAACGAGTTACCTGTGCTAGATACCAGACAGAAGGACAACATCTTGTGCCGGTAAAGATGTCATACAGAGACTAGCTAGTCCATCATTATGTCACAACGCCTGTCAATAATTCCTTATAAAAAGCGCTTGATGGTTCTCTACTCTTCAATACGATCTTGACAAGAATAATGATAATGACCGTAGTATCAGGCAAAGTGTCCATCGTAAAATGAGTGTAATTATGATGTTTAAGGATAATATATTAAGTTTGATGCAGTAGATGGCCACCAAATATAATAGTATTGACTAACTAATGCCCTGGCGGCAGCAGTGGGCCGAAACACAGAAAATTATAACAAGAAAGCATTTTATCAGATCATTGTAGTAATTTTCAATACTGTCCAAGCCTGAACCAGATATCGTTGGGCATAGCAGATATTCTTTTTCTACGGTTGTCAGCAATATCCCTCCAAGAAAACATATTTCATGCAATATTTGTTTATAAGATTGCAATAAAACATGTACTCTTGGGGGGTCGGAAAGAAAGCAAACATTCTTTGAAAAAAAAAACATAGATGGATGGAAGTATGTATGGATAGATGGATGGGTATATGGATAAATAGAAGAGAGAGAGAGAGAGAGAGAGAGAGAGAGAGAGAGAGATAATGGTACATCTGCGCATTCAGGTTTGGAGAATGTACAGCTGCAAAACCACTACACAAATACTCAATCCACCAAGGTTCAAGGCCAAGTAACTCTGCAAACCTGTATTTCATCCAGCATATTCTTTACAAAACAGGTAAACAAAGCAAAGAAATGACAAAAAGGTAATAAAAAATAATATGACACACTTTTGCCTACCTGAACAGTAAACTCCCAACTCGGCAGATGTAGAAATATGCACGATTAAAATCGACAACATAATTGGTGAATTTAGAATCTACAATTGGCTTGCAGTTCCGGACGACGTTGTAGCAGGAGCTGTTCCATTTTTTTTCGGTTTCGAGTGCCGCAAACGTCGTCCGCCGCAAAGGCCAGCCAGTGCTAGATTTTGTTTCTTATTCACCCACATGTAACAAGAATTGCAAAAGAAGCTTCGAATCGAGCGCATTTTGACATCGCTCTGCGACCATGTTTGTTTTTGTAATTCTCCTGACAGAGGGCAGGTTAGTGAAAAAAAATAGTATGTACTATCTGTCTACGCACTTAAGAAAACAAGTTTTATCACAATTAATAAAGTATACACACCAAACTCAAAATTGATGGCATTTCCCAGCATTTCTTAATCAACAAAACTAGATCTAACATCAACAGGTTACAAAGTTATTCTTTCATATATTTTTTTTTCAAATATGTGCATAGATACGAAGGCTCATTAAATAGTGCCGCCATTTGGTCAACAGGATGTGTTAAACAGTTGAACTATTAGATATGTGTCCCGAAGGCATGACATCTCATGAAATTTGTGTGTTTGAAGCATAAATGGAGCATAAACATTTCAACTGTAGGTGTGAAGTAGGCACAAGTAACGAGTTCATTAACTTAAATACAAAATACAGAGGACAGTCAGCACTAATGCGATGATAGGACCAGTATTTTATTGTCACAACTGGGTATTATTTCGCCACAAGAACGTTGATCGCAGAGACTCCAATCCTTCCAACTTGGGCAGGAGATGTCCCGCATTCTTATCATGAAAATCAATCAAATTTTACAAGCTCCAGGCTGATTGACAGTGCTCCCATAGTAAGTGAATGGGATTCCGCTGACAGCAGCTTTTTTTATAAGTATCACCCGTTTACCGGGTCATGCAGGTTGGCGTCTCTGTGATTGCGGTCTATGCTACTCACGCAAAAGACCTACCAAATTACCTTTGGAAGAAAGAATCTGTAACGTATGTAATACTCTAGAGGAGGAAATTCACTTCTTAATCAATTTTAAATTATGCTGCTCACCCAGGTAAATTCTATTCCACTCATTACAAAATGTTTTCGTTGATTTTGATAAATGTTCAGACTTTGAGAAATTCAAATTTATAATGAAATCACAAGACACAGAATTAATCTCGAAATTAGAACCCTTTTTAAAATCTTGTACAGGAATTAGAGGAAATTCCCTGTGATATGTCTCCTCCCACCCGGCATTATCATGATTATCATATATCTGGTATGCCTATATCAAAATTTCATGTGCACATGTTATGACGTATAATAGTGTTGTTCCTTTTTTTCTCTCTTCTATGATTTTATAACTATTGTGCTATGTATCATTTTGTATTTGTGTGTACTTTGCTGTATTTGTATTTTCTTTATATGTGTATGTGACAAAATGCCAAAAATTCTTTCTTTTATGGTACAGTCAATAAAGATTATAACAATAACACGCATATAGCAGCTCATATGAAAAGTAGTCCCCATCCTTCAAACAATTGGCCAATTGCAGGCGACTTGCAACAATGGGAGAAGTTTCCTTCAACCCGTGGTAGGCAAATCAATGACATTGGCTTTGGAAAGGCGCCAAACATGCGGAGAAAGACATGTTTGCAACGCTCCTATCAGGCTGGCAATCATATTACCTGGCCCACAGATAATTAACTTTGTACATGTGTTACCAACGTCCGAAAAAAGCGCTCACACAGAACGCTGGGAGAACGTTGACAAATACATCCCAGCAAGTGTAGAAAGTGATAGGCACCGGTCTTGGTGCTTGTACCATGACTGCAGAAGATTTTCGTCAATATTTAACACGGCTTCTGGGAGATAACGGAATACTACATTCCGAAATCCACTGATTCAGTGGGTTCTTCGGCAGCTGACTCTGGTCCAACAAGGATGTTCTTCACTGAAGATTGATCTCTGTGATATGATTTAGTGAATTACTGCTTCGATTGTGTAGGCGAGTCCTCGCAAAGCAAACTGTCAACCTTTTGTCTTACTACGGCATACAAAGCTTTACGTGATTTGACATTCAACAAAAGTACTATTTCGGATATCCGGTTCTTGTTGGAACCGGATACCCGAACAAAAATCCTTATCCGGTTATTTGACTGGTTCTACAGGTACGTGATAATGTTTTGAATAAGGGGTCAGAATTTAAAAAAAAATATGCATAAAAAAACCTTTAAAACTACAAAATATCACTGAACAGATTGCTCCCTTTCAGATAAAGAATGAAAAATGAAAAATTTAACAGAAACAGGAAAGAATGTAAAATGCAATTTGGTTTCTGTCTCTGGTAGTCCTACATTTTACGAAAATATTTTGGCGTCCGGCTGCTTGAAATGATTTGAAATTGATCAGGAGCTGTGGATGGCATCGTTTATTGTGTCATTTTGTCAACTTTTGTTCTGTGTCCCCTTACCCCCCCCCCCCGAATGTTACCGTTACGGAGATGCAAATGATAATCGCAACACAGAAGTAGATTGGCCCTATTTTGTCAACATCCTGAAGCAGTAAAAGACTGACTGGCTTGTTATTCATATTTTACGCTTAAATAATGATATGTTATCAATTATATAGAATCCCTGAAGAACACAGATTTGCTATGTATAATTAAATACTCTCAGTCTTTTATTTCGTTTTTTCTTCAATTGATTGCAAAATGCGACAAAAAGTTTTCAGCATAACTAACAAAGTCTCACGAAGAATAGCAAATTGTATATTTCATTCTATAGGGAAAATATCGATTTTACAAGTAGGACATATTTGTGAGAGTTCTCAGAAAATCTTCATAGAGCTTTTTTCAGTTTATGTCTGGGTAAATACATAACACCTACCTACCTACCTACCTACCTACCTACCTACCTACCTACCTACCTACCTACCTACATACATACATACATACATACATACATACATACACACACAAACACACACACATACATTCATACATACATACATACATATACACACACACAGACACACACACACACGCACACGTACATTCAGCTGGTTGGTACATCAAAATTATGTCGCCTGTCAATTTATTTGAAATCATAAAAGGCTCAAGATAACAGATCAGTCCTTTGTTCGAAATCAGAATTTTTGTCTTTCTTTTAGATTATATTATATTATATAATATCATGTCATATCATTTTATATATTCCATATATTTTAGTCCTATTTAGATACGCAGCGACTGGTGATTCTTAGCAAACGATTGCATACAGCAACAGAGTAGGAACATCTACTGTACACAACATCATTTCTGACGTGTACAATGCGATACGGTGACCATGATGCCACTTTTTCTTACCATGTCATATACTGATGCCGAATGCGAAAAGACAGCCAACGAGTTCAAACGATCTTGGAACTTTCGCATATGTCTAGGTGCGATAGACGGTAAACGTGACTAATGCGAGCTCCAGCCAATTCCAGTTTACAGTTTTATAACGATAAAGACAACCATGATATCATAATTCTGGCCGTGTATGATATATCATACTTTGGCCTTCACAACCATGGAGGGATGTTTGCCAACTGCTGCCTTAGAAAGCCATTGGAAAGTGGAGATTTCAATATCCCATGTGATGATTAAGCTGGCAATGGTGTTCACCTACCATACATGTACGTATTCGTTGGAGACGCGGTTTTTTAAGAAGGTCACACCTCGTACGACCTTTTCCAGGTAAAAGCTAATCGATAAGCCCAACATCTATAACTAACGCCTGTTCCGAGTAAGAGGACCCACCGAGAATACATTTGGCACCCGTGCTGCTAGGGGGACAGTGTTCCCAAGCCCAAAGGTTGCAAAGCCTGAATAAATTGTCCAAGCACCCTGCGTTCTGTATAAATTCATAAAGTTAAGCGAGTCACGAGGGGGTCGCTATTGCCCAAGTTCATACGTTGACAATGAAGATAAAAATGGTATTGACCATCCTGGAGATTGAGGTCAGGAGTCGGGGGATTCGTTTGCTGGTTACTTCACATCCCACTTTGGCAAAGTAGCCTAGCATTTTCTAATGATAAAGTGGATATACATATTTAGAGAAAGAAGGACACCAAATATGAGGATGGTATTCATTATGAATTAAATTGATATGCTCTTGCAAAAGATGACTGAGAGCTGAATTCCATTGCACGGAGAAAAACTATACAGTAGCTTCGTAATGCAAATTTCAACACGGAAAATTATACTTGGACCTGACCTAATTGACACCGGCATTTTATTTGACTGTTTATTCACTTATCAATAAATTAACTAGTCAATCAATCAATCAATTAATCAATCAATCAATCAATCAATTAATCAATCAATCAATCAATTTATTTATATATTTATTTATCTACTTATCTATTTATTTTATTTATTTATTTACTTATTTATTCATTATTTATTTATTTATTTATTTATTTATTTATTTATTTATTTATTTATTTATCTTTTGTTAAATTTCACCGTTGAATGCACTTTTTGACCAAATTGTCCACTTTTTGTTTGAAATAATACGGGACTTGTATTTTGAAAATTGTAAATACAACGTTGTGTGTTCAATGCCCATATGAAACACATGCGACGTGTGAGTTCTACATCCTATAAGGCTGTGTTTTCCAACGAAGTTCCTAGATTAATCCATATTACTATAATATTGAAGAAAAGAAACAAAGCGAAAATCATACAGTGACATGAGACTGGAATGTCAGCTTGCCAACTAAAGCTCTGTGCAGATGAGGTTCTCTCGTACTCATCGTAATTCAAGGCTTTTGAATACCTACTTTGGTTGCAGAGCGGAGTCTGCCCTATTTGTATGGTAGTTAACAAGGCTCTAGGAATATAAGCAATAACTAGCTCTGCAGGCATGATAAACATATTGGTAGTGGTGTGTGTACATTACATGGCAAATTTAGGAATATGGAATCATATTATTTTTTGCCAAATGACTGGTCCATTTAGAGCCCAATTTGAGATTGGGACCCAATTTAGGACATATACAAACATTACAGAATACCCGAGTCAAGTATTTCTGACTCAAAATGCGTATTTGTTATGACCCGGAACAAGTCTATGTAAGTAAAAGAACTAATCCCATCAAAGGAAAAAAGAAAGAAATACCCCACCACACCACACACGCTTTTATTAAGTATTATTGGAACATTAGGCGCACAGATAGTTCTGCGTATATGTATGATTTACATTTGAAACTTAGTCCCGCTAGCACAACCCAACACTGATATATTTACATAGAACATCTGCTACAACTGACTCTATTTCCATTATTTTTATCACAAGATCCAGTTTTAGTGTTGGCTTGCCTAAGTAATTCAAGTTCCGACACCTGACTCACGACTTACTTTCGTCTCCCAGTTACCATTTTGTTATGTGTAAAAAGAACACTTCCCTACTTGCACGTTCTACGTTTTGTATATTCCAGTGGAAATCTCCATTTACAAGTATAGGTTGTATATACATCGATGAGGCTTTGGCGGTCTGTCACTGTAGATGATAAAGGAGTAACGTGGTCTACATATGCAAACGATTTAAATTATCTTTTTCGAATATACATGCACCTGTGTTTGTAAGTGACATTCAGCGGGTAACTACTCGGAACATGTTTCGGAGCCTGTGATATTTGCCAGTAAGTTGCTGATAAAGATATTGATTAATTGTGGACATAAAAATAATCCCTTGACGCGTGCCCAGGTTAACGGGAAAGTTATTCCTGCACTGACGATTCCACAAAACACAAACTTTAAGGCCTGTGCAACATTTATGCAAAAAGATCCAGTAAGAAATAGAAAATACGCCATACCATTTATAAATAGACTGTTATGCCAGATTTTGTGGAAACATCGTTTAGCATCAATCCCGCAAATCATGCAGTGTGCACTTTATCTAAAGATACCCGACTAAAAGCCATTTTCTAGGGTCGTTTCGTTCCCATTTCTCCTTGCAAGCCTTGACTACAGGGGTCAGACTTGACCTGGAATTCAAACACCACCTGGTAATGCAACCTAATTGCTGTTAGATACTGAATGAGATAGCATTTTAGTCAATAGATTAGAGGCTCTTGTTAGCTTCATCCAGTAACTTTCCCTCTCAAATTGAAACAAAAGCGTGGTAATCATGTTAATTTTCAGAAAATGATATTGAATCGACAGAGTGAGCATAAAAATTGGCTGACAGAAAGTGAACTTGTACATCATTCTATTTTGTACCACGAAGAAAAAGAAACTGGACTAGCGACAGCTGTTCTAGTAACGGTATCATGAGAAAGTGACGGACAAGCTGGCTGAGAGTGTGTGCGCAGTGATCAGCGCCTGGCTTCAAAGAGTGTTGGACTTGAGCAGGGAAAAGATAAATGGGGGTAAAAAATTGTTTGCTTGGTAGCTGAGGTGTACACATCATGAATAAATATATCCCTAGGCGCATTTTTATAACACTGAATGATATCGTGTAAAAGAGCACATCCACAAACAATCGCATGCCACTCACCGGATCCAAACTGTAGTTTCCTGGCTATATCAGCGACACATATTATGAGCTCCAGAAGTTTGGAGTACGATGTACTATTAAAGAGTAATAGGGCAATAATTACTGGGATCATTAGGATTGAAACAGTTCACTTTGGGTATTGAAGTTGCAGCTCCTATGAAGAAGTTAACGAAGAATAAGCAAAGCAGACAGCATGAAGATGCACAGTGCTGCTAAAAATTCAAGAAGAGAATCACACTTCAAATTTTCAACCGTAATGCCATCATAACCAGAGGACACACACCCTCTAGGCGACATATCAATTTATTAAAGTAATGCTGCATCGAAACAGAGAAGAGTCACACACTCCCTGTCTCTCTCTCTCTCCGTGTCTCTGTGCCTCCCTCTCTCTCTCTCTCTCTCTCTCTCTCTCTCTCTCTCTCTCTCTCTCTCAATGCATTTCATTGCGAATTTTTCCGTGTCTATCACCGAGACAGTTGACAAGTTTGACAAAGTTGATCGTGTGACGCCAAATTATATGTGAGTAGGTTCAAAGCATATGTGAGTGACAAAGTAGGTCTCTTCCCGCCATGCCCTACTAGTATTGGCTTGTTGATATGATACACCATCAACTGCCTTGTACAAGATTAAACAGGCATCTGGTACAAGGTTAAGAATAAAGCCAAGAAATATATATATTTTGGTATGATATTCTACCTGAAACTTCATTTTAAATTATCTAAAATTTACTGCCAGATTTAATGTTTGTCCAGTCTTCTTTCAAGCATGTGGTGCCCGACATCACAAATATGGTTCTTCCTGGATCTCAAAGAAGAAACCCAAAATTACAGGCATCCCCTGTGAAGTGGTACTTGCGACGTATATATTATTGTAATAACAACAAGAAGTAAGCTTTCTCTCTTTAGGTAATTGAAACTTAAGATCACCAAGTGTTTGGGCTGGGACGATGCCACCTTACTAGTCGAATAATGCGTGAAAAAAAAAAGCCCAACGTTTAAATATGTACTGACTCGTCTGTTTTTGATGTGAACTAGTCAAAATTTAGTATATAAACATTTATTAAAATTTGCACAATTTCTCCATTGGGATAGTTCACTTTGGCAGTTTAAATTAGTAAAATGGAAATGCGACGAATCATGTTTTAAACATGATACAAACGCGACCAAAATGAATTCTGTGTCGTACTTTGAGATCATTACTATTTCATCGTTAATAGATTAAAATAAGACAGACACTAACTTTATTTTCTCATCTATAAAAAACTCACACCAATTGGCCCTACATCAGAAAAAAAACAAATTGTTCTGTTAATTAATCCCAAAAACCGCTTGGCCAATTGTTTCAAAATTTCATAGGGTCACTTTTGCCAAGGATCACTGCTAGGGACCCCTAGACCTTTATTTTGTTCAAGAGGAGTCGCTGCCTTGTTTAATTTTTTTTTCATATTTTTGCATGTTAGCGTTGTTTTCCGCTTTCCAGAACCATCAAACAATGCTGAAATTTGGTGGGAATGCAGATTTTTGAAGGGTAATTTCTGAATGAATGAAACATTGTGCAATATATTTCGCATACAAAAATGTTCATGCTGCATACGGATGAACCCACGCATGCCGTTGAAGACCATGCAGTATTGGGCTTCTCCAAGGAAAAAAAAATCACTTCATGTGTGATTGATGAACAGTGAAGGCCCAATAAAGTGGTGAATTTAAACATATGCATAAGCGACCACAATGGAACATTCTATTTCGTCTCTAAGCAAAAGCTTCCATCATACGTGCAATTTGCACTTATGCACAAATTTCCATTTTATATGGTAACATGTGTAACTGTAAGCTTGTGCATGTGCCTCATGTAAAGTGTGCCGGGCATACGGTAAATGCGAATCTGATACACAAACTTGCATCATGAATGTTGGCTTGTATCTCGTACACAGGTTTGAATCATACATAACACGAAGGCCAGAAAATTTTCCTTAAAATCACTGTCTACCAGGAGAAAACCCTTACCCAGTCTCACTAAGATACAGTAAACATTTTTGTCTGCTGGCAAAAGTCGGAAAGACATGGTAAGGCATCTTCCTTGGCCTATTAGATTTAGCGAAAGTTGGCAAGACAAGGTATGGCTAGATAAAACACCTGAAGCTCAGCAGGTGAAAACACGAGCTTGTTCAGGGCCAGAGTAAGACCAGTTAGGGCATTCGGTGTCATTCTCAAAGGGAATGTTTATCACAACGGCAACATCCTGCCAGACATTTTTCTTCTGGTCATGTAACTATAAAATGGTCTGCTCAACAATACCGAAGGCTTCAATGCAAAGTTAAAAAGGCTAATTACAAGATATTTTTATTTCCACTTGGCATGAAAAGGGAGTACGGAGAAAGATAATGATACAATACCTGTCTTGCGATCTGTTACAAACCTATCTCGTGCAGATTAAATATTTGTTCAGGTAATCTTTACCCCTGCCTTTTGACCTGTTTATCTAATATCGAGAATCAGCCCTGAACAACCTCTGGATCTCATGCCCAGGCCCATACTGCGTGTAACTGCTAGGTTGCTCAGACAGGATGGGATAGGTGACCTGAACAACCAGCCAGCCAATTGTGGTCTGAGTGATTGTACTCAAAGCATGCCTCGATATCGTTATGGTTGCAAAGTCACTGGAAAAAGCTATTGAATTCTGCCTTGGTATACCGCATGCCCAACTAGCAAATCATTTTAAGCACTCCACCAGCTCCAACTCATGATCTGTGGATGAAATACATTTCTTTCCAAAATAAACATTTACAGGAATCCCCCCCCCCCAACACTATGCAGAAAAGACTTTTAAGAAACAGCAAAGTATTAAGACATTTCCTCGTTCAAAGCAGTTATGTGCGTCGTCCATATGTTGATTCTGTGCGTAGTTTGTTGTACTACCTTATATCGTCTTTTCATGACAGGCATTGCACATGACAAAATACATATCAATTCAGCAAAGAAATGTTTCCTTGCTTCAGGTAATGACATATATGTGAAATATCCCATGATTTTGTTTTCTGTGACATTTTATGCACTATTATAGACATGAAGATCAAACTGTGACATACATCACTGCCAGGGTTTCAATTAGTGAAAGGCATTAGATGTTCGCAAAATTTAAAAAGCTACACATTTATATCTATGTATGCATAGTACAATTTTTTTTAAAAAACAGAACAACATTTATAAATTTTCGTAAAGGATTATCACACACAGCTGAAACGGTGTCGCGCTGACAGGTCTAACAATGCCTTTATCAAATGTGGTATGTTACAGGGCTCAATTCTGGGCCCTTTGTTATTCAGCATTTACGTGAATGACCTACGAAATTGTTAAATATATGGTACTGTCCGATTATTTGCAGATGATATATCAATTATAAACAGTGTCCTTAGTATTGATAAAGCAAAGCACCTAGCAGAACAGGATATGACTAGTCAATTTAATTGGTTCAAGTTAAATAAGCTGGCTGATCATATACCCAATTTCCTGGCTTTCAGATCTAGAGAGAAAAAGTTCACTGATGAGTATCATGTGTCTATGGTCAATAACAAAATCAATCCTGTACATGCTGTAAAATTTTCAGGAGTTTATCTAAATTAGTTTCTATCTTCGAATGATCACATTCCTCACTCTTGTAAGAAAATATCTCCAATCTAATCAACAGATAAATAATTACAACACAAGGTCTAAATGTCAGCTCGCCTTACCAAACTGTAATACGAATTACCCTTTGTCAAAGTACCCTTCATGTTAGGCCCAAAATGTTGACTATGCCCCCCCCCCCCCCATCAATTTAGATTGCCCATTTATTACAATGTACAAAAGAAAAGTGAATATCCAGTTGTTTGAAACAGATATAAAAATCAATAAAATAATCTTCGCCCATAGACATAAAGTAATAACATGTTATCCTGACACTTATAACTCTATTTCTACCTTAGCCACATCGCTTGCTCTCCCTCGCTCTGTGTCCGTCGGTCTGTCTGTCTGTCTGTCTGTCTGTCTCTCTCTCTCTCTCTCTCTCTCTCTCTCTTTCTCTCTGTCTGTCTGTCTCTCTCTCTCTCTCTCTCTCTCTCTCTCTATCTATCTCTCTTTCTCTCTGTCTGTCTGTCTCTCTCTCTCTCTCCCCGTCAGTCTCACTTGACAATATAAAAATAACTGTTGTGTATTTCTTAATAAGTGCAGGGTAACAGTACAAAGTTGTGCGTGTTCACTGCAATTCTGTTGTATTCTTTTGTCACTTCCGCTCTGTACTGTCCATTTACGAAGAATGAAAGAAGTGAAAACAGTCTGATTATCCAGTTGTTACACAAGCAGGTCATGACGCCCGTAGGCCTCTTGTTAATGGGAAAATGTTGCAGGGCAATAAGTAGGGATCTATGATAGGTCTTTCAATGTGTAGCTTTGACTGATCTATTTTCAAAGTTACCATACCAATTTTCATCTTCCCTATATTCTAAATGGCCAGGAATATACCCTTGATTGAATCTGTAGGTGTTATATCCCTATGCCATTTCAAAGCCATTGGCAAAGTGGTTTGAGACAAGAAGATGTTAGAGGCTTTTGCCAAGAAATGTATAAAAAAAATCTTAAAAACACTAACAGTACGACCATTTAAGCAATTTAGTAAAGACCTACCCAAGGTAGATCCCCACTTAGTTTGAAGAAGATACAGTCATTTATTTTAGAGAAGTCAAAAATCTCAATTGTTGACGACGGATGGACGGACGACGACTATGGAAAATGGATCTGTCTACGTATTGACAGTTTGAATCAAAATGTGTATAAGATGACTGACATGCTGTCTGCAGGTTGGGTCTGAATCTCTTGTGCATCCATTCGTTGGTCAACAATTCACACTTTCAGCTCTGCAAAAACCTTTCTCTGGTCTTAACCCTTCTTATTAACTTGGTCATATTTCAGTGATTTCTGGACTTTCATATCTTGAAAGACATCTCTGAGATTCTCCGCTAATTGCTTTGAAATTATAAAGGGATGCTTTTGGGTAGGGCAAAAACCTAGCTATTTCAACAGGTGGTGCCGCAGTTTTCATCAGGATGACTCTTGCTTTACGCCCTCAGCCAGAACTAAATAGGGATCATAGGTTTTAACCATGTCGGTCGATCTCTTTGGCCTTCCAACCGAAGATGCTTGTCCTTTGGGTTGTGGATATTTCTTGGAATAGTTGTGTGTCACATACCAAACGTAGGTCCTTGTGAACTTTACCTTGGACTTCTTTATAAAAAATAATTGTCCGGGCCAGATTTCCAACACTCTCAGAACTACAGATATACGATTGAGGTCCCATTGAGACTCGGTATGTATTGCCGCGCTATATGATTGCCCGTGTTACCTCTGTACTAAAACAGCTTGACAGATGATATTCAAACTTGATGAGGATGCACTTCCGGTGGACCTATACCAAGTTCCAACAAATGATCACACTTCATTGACTCCAATCTTTCTATTTTTTCTTCTTCTTTGCAGACTTCAAAATCTTAAGCAAAATAAGATAAAAAAACCAAGTGCCAATTGCTTCTGAAATTTTGCATACGGATACTTCTGAGTATCCCTTATAATTTGTCCCCGGGGAAACCCTGAGGAGACCTGTTGTTTTACTGGCTACTTAATGTCATCTTGTTCTTTTGTTGTGATTTTTCTAAGATTTTTTTTTTTCAATTTTTATAAGATTTTGCTAATTTTTGGCATCTTTCAAACAACATGGTTGGTTCTCTGTGTTTGCATAAAGCTGTTCCTGGTTTTCATCAGGACTCGGAACAGCCCCCCCCCCCCACACACACACACATACACACACATACACAGAGTATGAATTACATGCACAAAAAGAAGCATCCATGTACATAGTTTCGAAGAACAAGAATTGAATTAAATATATCGCAGACAGATACGTTGATGTCAGGATGACCACAGGAAACGACGTTATGTCGGCTCCCACTGGGACCACTCTGATAATTATATTTTTATGCAGTAACTTTAAGGCGGGAAAAGGAATAACAGTCACTTGTCAAGATAATTGCGGTTATTTTAAGAAAACTGTCAAGTAATGGAATCTAACTGCTGAAGATAGCAGCTGAAGACAGACAATGGCTTGGGTATAAATTTTATCAATGGTAAACGGATTTTTGCGCTGTGGAAGGTACGGGTGCAGTACTGTAGGTCAAGAAATTTCGGCGCTATTGCTCACAGCTTTAAATTCAAATTCCAAATACCCAGAAAAACAGCAAAATGTTTACCGTGGCTGGGCGACTGCTATTGCTGATTTTGGTGGCGTTTCGCAGCTTCTCTTAAATTTGGTTTCTTTTTTTGGCTAACGAATTGTCCTGCAATCGCCACAAAACGTTACATTTTTACCGGTCTATTGCCACCGGCCGCACTTAACAAAGAAAATGCTCCAGACGAGACGACTATTGGTTTGGTGTTTTGTACGTAGTATACAAATGCATTCCCCGATCACTATGCGCTTGTCCAAAGGAGTATGAAAATATCGGGACACCTGGAGCATCAATGCTCCTTTTGTAATGTGGACTGCAAAAGAGGCATCCACGCGTGCCTCGAAAGCAGACCACGTTTCCCGTTACTTCTAATACACTCAAAATGAAGCAAACATAACACAGAGCTTCTGTCTGCTTTTGAGGCAACACCAATGCTCCGGGAGTCCAAATGTTTCCAAGCGCCTATATGTTTGACAGTAAGCCAGATTGTGCAGAGGAAAACTGTTCATTTGAATCAATATAATGATTCCATTTTGAAGTTTTCCACGAAAGACCTTTTATTCAAAACTTACATGCCCAGTCCAGTCTTAAACCAGGAGTCCCATAGTCCAGACTTGGTCCAGATCAACAGCTTCCTCGGCGTACTGGGGAAAGCTGTTGACCCTGAGTACAACATGACAGTAACGTTGATACAGTTAAATAGTCCACTCTGCTCGACAGGCATTTGAAAATTTGACATATATGATATGCGTAACTTAGTTTCTACAATATAGTGGGCCACGTTTCTCATGCTATTATTCAAAATATATGCCGTAAACAGTGGCTACCGCCATTATAAATTCATTTTGAAAAATGCCAGTGACGTAAGAATCTGTAGAGGAATCCCACAAACATTGGGATGCCTGCCGAATACCTTGATCATTTCTGTCACTCATGGTCACGTGACATATAAATTTATATCTATCTATGTTCAATCGTTTCACAGCATTCTTAATTGTGTTAGTCACAAAGAGAGTCATACGGGGAAAGTTCGTCTGGTGGTTAGCGTCTTTCAGGCAACGTTCCAGCGTTTCTTGTACAACCCGCTTTACTCGGTGCATGCAGAATCGATGGTCAGGTTCAGTTTTGTACGTGTTTTCATATTGCAGTGGTATCTTACATTTACTGCGTCGTTTATTGACAATGAAAGATTCTGAAAGCCTGCTGGTAATATTTTGAGCTATCACGGACAACGCCATGCCGTAAAACTTGCTCGCTTCCGCTTCACCCACTGCAGATTCAGGACTTGCAGCTTCGTTAGAATGTAAAGATCCGGTATCGGATGCCATTTCAATGTCACCTGACGTGTCAGTCGATACATCACTGTTGCTTAATGCGTCATCTTCTTCCTGTCTCGTGTTGTATTGCGTCACCTGCAAATACAAGTTACATTCGTAATTACTGCAATTCAGACAGAATTCTGCGGTTCTGATTGTTTACCTATTACCCTCTTTTTAATCCATCCCACTTGGAAAATGATGTTCACCGTCGCCTACCACCAGGGAGCAGCACATGATACATTCTGATTCTGTTTATTATTTTGGTTGATTCAATAAACCGTGACCAATTTGAAAGATTGCTTCTATTCTGTGATATTCAGCAACGTAAAGTAAATGATGCATTCTAATCCTATCAGTGCCAGGGTTAAGACTGAATGAACGCTCCTCTTCGGCGCGTTCTGGTCGTAATCGCCACGACGAAAGAGTTGTCAATCTCAGTGCTGTCAGACAAGATCTGGAGCTATTGATTTCAGCCAACTTGGGGGATGATGATGATGATGATGATGATGATGATGATGATGATGATGATGATGATGATGATGATGATGATGATGATGATGATGATGATGATGATGATGATGATGGTGGTAGTGGTGGTGGTGTTGGTGATGGTGGGTGTGGTGCAGTCGAGACTTGTAGTGATGTGGACTCACGGTTCAGAGGTCGGCAGGCAGGCAGGCAGGCAGGCAGGTATACACAAAAGATTTTATTTTTAAATCCAACATCTTAGCATACGAAAAATTTCCGATACTGTTTGATGCTAGATTCATGGATACGCACATCAGTTGTAAGTACATCCGAAGGTAGCAGTTTACTTCATTGAACATATTCACACATTTGAAATTTATTAATGTGACGCGCTTATAATATTCATGTTTAAACCCAAATTGATTTACACTAATCAGTCATCCGACTTGCTCCATTTATATAGAAGACAATTCTCAGACGAAGAAAACTTTAACAGTTTTGCACAATTTCGGATGGTTGAAATCAACCTGGACGTACTGCAAAGCATTCTCACAACTTGAAAATGTAGTTATTGCTCATGGAGGCGCACCCTGGTCTTTTACTTGTGAGCCCTCTTTGTTCACCTTCCGTTTCTATGGGCTTAGCCCCTTTTTTCCGGGGGGGGGGGTATTTGTTTTGGGGTCTGTGAGTGTTTTTGTTTTGCTTTGTTTTTCCACTTTTTTTTTTTTTGCGGGGGTGTGTGTCTACATTATGCCTGGAGCAAAAGAGGTCATACAGGGCTGTACCCTGGTCTTAGATCGATAATTCAAATATGTTCAAACAATTTAAATGATTACCTTCAGTAGGAATGTGCCATAAGAGAACATATAAAGTTAACCCTCTCCTGCTCTGACAGAGGCTGAATCAGCAGCTCCTCTGGACGCGGGTTAGGTGCATTATAATTATAAGCAAAATGTGTTCATTTAATAGGAAATTTAATTGAGAGGGTAAAGTAGACGACAGTTTACATCCGGGTGCTTTAGGCTATTTTAGAGGGAGGGTGTTAAAGGTTCTCTTCATATTTGATACATGGGTGACAAATGGCTTGTTCTCACCATAAGGTGCCCTAAAAATGGACGTGAAAATAATAATTTTATTCACATTTTTATTTTAAAAACTCACTGCGCCTTCAACCGTCGCTTTTCCTTCATTTCCGACACCCACATGGCGCGAAAGGCTAGTGACGTCACAAACGCAACACCGCTGGCTGACAGGGAAGACTCCAACCATGCTAGCGAGCTAAGGCTGTCAAGTGTCGCTTAGTTTAAACATATTTTATTCACCCTTCCTCAGCAGGATAAAAAATGCAAGTAGAAATATTCGTTTTTACCGCTGTTCTCGCCCAGGATGGGACGATGTGTTGCTGTTAATTGTAGGAAAACAAGTTCTACAACATGTTTACATTCCCCCTAAAGACCTGAAATTGCGGAGAGCGTGGACCCGTATTGTACAGTCAAGATTTACAGAGACAATTGGCAAGGCCCTGAAAACTGATCTGACTTATGTAGCGAACACTTTGTGGAAAGTGACATTGGTTTGTCAAATATAACGATGTTCAGGATATGTTTGGCAACAATAAACTGGATAAACTACTGCTGTTGCTAAACGCGGTCCCATCGCTGGACAATGGAAAGATTCATGGATCTGGCCAAATTAGGCATTATTCATAAAACCAGGAACAGTGATTTATTATTTTTACAGTGTTTACAAATTAATCTTCAGTATGATTCTGATTTCAATTTTTGTATTACAGCAATTTAACCACGTTTCAGCATAATCTGAATGATGGTTTCGGAGTATATATCGAAAATAGCAATAAGACACAAAAAATCATTAAAAAGAAAACTAAAAACATCGCAGCGCCACCTATTGAACATATCAAGGCCTAGGGGTCTCCTGGAGTCTCCCTATGCAATTTCAAAGCAATTGGGAGAAGATTTTTTGCGGTTTTGGAGAAGATTTTTTTCAGATTTGACCTGAAAAAAATGAACCAAAAAAAATTAGGAAAAATCCAAACATAACTACAGCATGGCCATTTGAACAAACTTGGCAGAGACTCACTCAAGCTACATTTCCACCAAGTTTAAAGTGAATCTGTTTAGCAATTTTGGAGAAGTCGAAACGGACCAGACAGACGGACACGACGGACAGACGGCCCCAAGCCCATATCCCTACTATCCCCATGTTCCCCTATACCACCTTCGGTGGCGGAGGACAATTAGCAATGGGTAATGCTACACGTGATTTTTATCTTGTCCTGGAATATGCATTGCCAACTTAGATCGGTCCTATTCATCATAACATAGAATTTCTATCCTGTTGGAATTAAAAACTGACGGATAAATGTGCATATGTACAAACCCTCGCGGTGAAATCTCGTTTCACGTGTTCTTTTCTCAGTGTCATGGCAATCCACTTGATCTGTTACTCACACAGCCTCTACAAAAAGAATAGGGTTACAAATAGTCACCACGCACTTTCTAACTTCTGAAACAAGAGAGCTACTTGCATTTTTGTGCCCGGCCTAAAGAAAAAAAATCAAAAGATATAAAACCAGAGCCATGCCCGGGGGGCATGAATCTCTCGCCAGCATAATTCAAGCCACTCCGAAGTTTTTCTACAGTGCTCATTCAAGCATGGTGTAACTAATGAAGTCTGACAGTGACGGTACAAATCTGTAATGGCCATTACTATGGTTTAAACATATTTTATTCAAAAAGAATACAATTGGGGAGAAGGGCCAGGCCCTATATTAACCCCTCTTGCAAAGAAAATACAATAACACAGGACAGACGGAACAAGACAAAGCTTTCAGCAGTGCTCCACCAAGACGACAGCGGTGTTGGAGCACTGCATCAAGTAGAACGAATTTAAGAAGGACACCACAGTTGTACTGGACAGATAGTGGGGCTTTATGTACATTTACTAATATGCAGTGATCAATAATATACTATGGTAATTAATTTTATTATAACGCAAAAACCGAGGATAAATTCATGTGATTTAGTTGATTATGTAACGGCACTGAGCTGAAAACGTTTGGTATTGATAATGAATTTTTGAACGGCTAGAAATATTGTTTTGTTACTTTCAAAAGTGCAATTAGGAGCGCCAAATAGAACAGTCTCTAGGCTGAAGGATGCGTACTCAGTTACTGAATTATGCAAATGATCCCTTTGAATTGTATAGGTAGGACAGACGAAAAAATAGTGCCATACATCTTCAACCCCTTGTTGGCAACGACATTCAGGAGAATCAACTACACCAATATAATAAAGATGACCATTCAACTGACTGCGACCCATTCTTAATCTCGCATGAAGAATAGAAGCGTATCTTTTTCCAACATAATATAGATTCTTATGCTTAACTGGGCGGGGAATATTAATCGTAATACGATTTTTAAAGATGTCTAGAGTATTTGAATTTCGGACGCTAAGGGGCAGTAGGTTCCAAAGTTTGGTTGCACTGGGATAAAAAGATTTGTTGAATAGTTCAGTTCTGGCACCAAAATGAGGAAGATTGGAAGATTGTCTTGTATTATATCTATTAGGATTCTGATCAGGCGCAATTATATTGCTTAAATAATCAGGGACTAAATTGTGAGTTATTTTGTACATTTGGATCAATTTACTGGTTTCTCTGCGTTTAGCCAAGGTTAAAAGACCTGTTTCCTCATACAGTTTATCACTTGGTGTAGTACGCATTGCACCACAAATGACACGGGCAGCAGCCAGTTGAATGTTTTCCAGTCGTTCAGCATCAGCCTGTGTGCAGCCATCCCAAACTATACTAGCATATTCCATCAAAGGACGAACAAAGGATGTATAAATTATTTCGAGGGTAGCCCTGTCGAGAGAGTATTGTAAAGATTTCATGATGTTGAGCTGTTTGGTAGCTCTTGCCTCGACCATGTCGAAATGATCTTTCCATCGTGAATCGGACCTAAACATGAGCCCCAAGTGTTTATGGTGATTAACATTTTGCAGTTGGTGGTTTTGAAAAACAAGAGGAGGATGATTTACTTGGTTAATTTTTCGAGATATTAACATGGCATCGGTTTTTACAGCATTAAAAGTCACAAGCCAGTTTGTGGACCACGAATCAATGAGAGACAGATCTTCATTAAGAGTGGAGGCGGCTAATAGAGGGTTGTCCACAGAAAGATATAGTGATGTATCGTCAGCAAAGAGTTTGATATTTGAGTAGACAATGTCAAGAATATCATTGATGAAGATCAAGAAGAGGAGTGGCCCTAACACGGAGCCCTGTGGAACGCCAGCACCAACTGTGCCCCAATTTGATGATTGACCGTTTATAACTACTCGCTGCTGACGATTGTATAAATAATTTCGAAACCAATTTAACAAAGAATTAGATACCCCACTACGTTCAAGTTTATACAGAAGACCTTCATGCCAAACACGATCAAAAGCTTTGCTTATGTCTAGGAAGACTATTCTAACTTCTTTTTGGAGATCGATAGCTAGGCATAATTCATGATACAATGATAAAAGTTGGTTTACTGTTGAGTCACCAAGAATAAATCCTGACCGATTTGCTGACAAAAGCAAGTTTTCTCTAAAAAAAATTAAAAGTGTGTTTGAATATAACTTTCTCCATTATCTTGCCGACGCAACTCAATAGAGAAATGGGTCGGTAATTATTACAAAGATTCGTCTCGCCCTTTTTATGAAGGGGGGTAACATTGGCCTGTTTCCATAAGCTGGGAAAGGTTTCAAGACGTAGAGATAAATTGAACAATTTGGCCAGCGAATCGCAGATAGATGGTGCACCCTCTTTTAGAAGTCTGGGGCTGATCCCGTCGGGACCGGTGGCCTTTGTGACATCTAAGCTTTTTAAAATGTCCAAGACCTCGTCCCGATTAGTTTCGATAGCATCAAGCAAAACTGCCGGTGGATTAACTAGTGGGAGTCTGGGGGCACTAGTGGTATCGATGTTGCTCTGACTAAGAAAAAACCTATTGAAAATTTTGGCCCTGGAGAAATTATCTGTGATGTGGCGATTCTCATGCAAGAGAGAGGGAATAGTAGAAGACTGGTTGCGGTTCATGAAATATTTAACAGTTCGCCACCATGCTTTGTTTTTACGTTTAGAATTTCTCAATGAGGTACTAAGATTTTCATGGTAATTGTCTTCTGCCTGTTTCAGTTTTTCTTGATATTGATTTCGGAGATTGTTATAAGCATGCCATAAATTTAAATTGTTTTTCTTGTCTTTTGCCTTGCTGTATGCTCGCATGACTTTCCGCTTTTCACACCGGAGCTGAGAATTGTACCAAGGTAAATCAGAGGGACGTACTGTGATTGATTTACCGGGGATTGTTTGTTGTGCGACGTGAAGAAATAATTTAGTCCAACTTTCACAGCAATCGTTAATGTTATCAGATCGAAAACAGTCATCCCAATCAGCAT